>OY848924.1:5923639-6433659 GCA_963693285.1 Xestospongia muta
GTATTCTTAAGCCTAGAACGATACTCTGCAAAGAATTCACCAGATGTCTACAAGAAAATTATATAAATGAAATGAGCATTATTAATGTTTGAAATATGACAAGATATCTTAATAAAACAACTGTGTAGTAAATAACACAGACTCACACCCACAAACACCATATCTCTCTCCCTCTCCCTCCCTCCCTCTCCCTGTCCTTTCTCCCTCCCCCCCCCCTCTCTCTCTCTCCCTCTCTCTCTCTCCCCCCTCCCCTCTCTCTCTCCCTCTCCCTCTCTTTCTTCCTCTCTCTCTAACACTAACCATGCCAACATTAGTGGCTGTCATATCATCAGCAGCAGTAGGATAATGTGCTAATACTAATGATCTGTTTAGTACAGTCTTCATTTGTGAGTCAGTACATGTAACAGTTCTATCAGGACCAGATACACCTAATGGACAACAAAATATGTATATTCAATCACATTGTTTGTCCATCCATCCATCTGTCTGTCTATTCATCTATCAATCATCCATTTGTCTGTTTGTCTATTCCTTTACTTTCTTTCACCATTCTTCAGGGTACCATCCCAAAATAAGCCACACATAACGAGGGTAGTACCTCCTTTTCATTGGTTAGATAAGCCTGCAGACAAACAAGAGTAAAATTATGACATAATGATACAATTCATAACTCACAGCACAGATAACACGTCTAGCATGACGTGGGTACATGTTGAGGAAATATATCCTGTAGTCAGAGCTCTGCAATAAACAAATGATATAATCTCAATATTAACTCGTACAGCTTACGTGATCAAATAGTGGTGAGTTGGCAACATTTTTGATTACTATTAAATGAGACTGCAGCTGTTTCTATATCACTTAGATTTCTTAGTGGCATCTCTCACCTGTTGTATAGAAAATGGTATGTATCAAAAATAAGTTGTGTTTTGTTTTAGCCTGTCTATAATATGTCCATTTGTCCCACTCACCATCCTATTAGTACATTTGTCCATCCATCTATCTGTCTGTCCATTCATCCAACTATACACAGCTTACCTGAACAAATCATTATCCAATTGTGTTAATATAACAATTTTTTTTCCAGTTATACTGGTTCATAACTCCTCTAACCACACTTACAATACCTAATGCTGAGGTACTGAACGGAATAATCCAAAGTACTGAGATCTATCACTAAGGATAGGGTGCTTGAGATGCATATGCCATCTAGAGAAAGAGAGAGAGAACACTTTAATAATATATCACATATCTAACTACAAATGTACCTGTATAATTTCCCAGAAATTACTTATTTCCCCTACAGCTGCAGTTGCTATAGAGCAACCACATCCCAATAGAAACACTTTATTAGGGGTGTGGTTGTTATATCTCTAAAGAATTCTTCAAGACTAGTATGACGATCACACTGAGAGAGAGAGAGAGAGAGAGAGAGAGAGAGAGAGAGAGAGAGAGAGAGAGAGAGAGAGAGAGAGGAGAGAGAGAGAGAGAGAGAGAGAGAGAGAGAGGAGAGAGAGAGAGAGAGAGAGAGAGAGAGGAGAGAGAGAGAGACTAATAGTAGAAATTTATAGACAATTAAGTTCTGAATCATCATTCTGCACATCAAAACTTGTCTCATCTACTGATAACCAATACTCATCACAACATATTTAACACAATAGTACACATCATATATGGTCATACAGTTTTGATAACCTTAATAACACTTTACTACTATATACTAACCAGTTGTTGATTGTGCATGTCAATTTTATGGATATAATTGACATCTACTAAATAAAAGTGAACATCACTTGTAAATGAAATATTAACAAATAGATCATTAGTAATAAATGGTTATTAATTACCATAGAAATTGTATTTAAACATTGATCTAGGACAGTTACCATTAGTAAGTTCTAGACTAACGAACATCAGTACTGCCACAATGACATAGGATATAGCTACAGATAGCAAGCTCTAGATAACAATAACTGTTAGATAATCATGCTGTTTTACTGTGAGCCAAACACTGGGAGTCAACAAAAACTAACTAATACACATTAGTCACAGTGTGTCATCAAAAGACATAACCATATCTGTTTATCCAGACAGAATGATACATCCAAATGTCTTGTACATAAATAAACCACTTAAAACAACAAAGACTTAGCACATTATGATGTGATCATCACTACACTAGGAGATGAAATAGGAGACAAAAAACATGACTAGCTACTACACATCACTTACCACCAGACTTATTAAATAAATACCTTTGCACTACAAAGAACGGTTGCTATGGGAACAGTTTGAAATTCACCTTAATTTGGTGATGGCTTATATAAAACAACATCAAAGATACTACTCACTGTCTTAAAATAGTAGTTATCACATGAAGCAGGGAATAAAATCTAAATGATAATACACTAACAAGAAAGTCTATTTTGTGTAATAAACACAGCTGCTTCAAATACTACTTACCATCCTTGAATAAAGGCCATGTGAATGCCTATAGCAATAACTTAAAAGAAGGCGTGGTCTTGTATGAGTGATTTAGATCAAATATAAAGACATGTGCCAAATAGAAAATGGGCGTGGTTAATGAGTATAAAATTGAGGTAGTCTAATTCAAAATTAAATTACAATTGATAGCAATGACACGAAAGTTGTTGGATTTGATAACAAGATTTGGTATAATGATATGACTTGTTGATTTGAGAATATTATGCGTTTCTAGTTAATAACATATATGGGAATTAATGGTAAAGAAGCCTCTAATATAAAGAGACTTTCACATCAAAGCTTACTTACAGATGTTACTACTCATTACATCACCATAACACTTCCTGGTTACACACACAACAGCAGTATAACAAAAAGACCCATAAACTTACTATTATAACAATGGTGCTATCTGTTAGATATTAGTCTATAGTAGATATCAATACGTCATCCTTCACTTTCAATCCACAACAACCGTTATTGATTGCATCAATAAAAGTATAGGATGACTAAGGTCATTTTATATCATGATTAACTTGTGTTATTCCCAAGTAATTTTACAGAGTAGTCTGTTATATAATGACATCCCATAATCTAGCGTATAATGAGCATTACAAGACAAAAGGAAAAGCATGGAATAAATTAGTCACCATCCTTAACACTAAATTAAAAAAAATATCACAATAGATTGTCCTATATTTAATGGTGTTTCTGTTAAATTAAATTACCAGGCTTTGGTAATATTGAAGACCAACAAGCTGATAGAATTATAATGCTGCCATAAATTCACTGTGTGTTAGAACACTAAAGTCTAGAGGTTTTCAATCACTCAACCTTCCAATGAAGGTAGCAGTTATAATATATTGATTGTTGTGTGCAATATCTAACACATACATTTGATAATTTTTTTGACCTTCCCAGTTCAATAGAACAATAGAATTAACAGTTAACACATTTTGAACGAGTATTTAGCAGCTGCTGTGTTAACAAGGTAACTGACTTCCGTTAAATCAGGAAGTTTATATGTCGATTAATTTTTGTGGTTGCCTTATATAATTATAAACAAGAAATTCTATACCACAAACCACAAATTGGAGGTGTCAATTATATTCATATCCTCAAGACCAGTAAAATACTTAAAATAATACGAATATTTCTAATACACGATTGATTATACCCACGAATGCTTAATATAAAATCACAATAAACTCGATCTTTTCCTAGATGAATTTTTTAAACTGTTGAACTAAATTATTAGCATTGTATCAAGATTGGATTTCTTTTGATTTCACTTATTTGCTTGCAAGTCTACGCTGCAGTATTTTTTCGATAACATTTCAAACCACTTTAGTTTTTGTAAAGCAAGTTTCATAAGTAAATTAAACCAAAATGTTTTTATTAGCAAACTATAAACAGACGATATGACAAATTCACAAGTTTTAGACTTGGACAATATTTTAATTTTTATGGGAGAATTTAGTGTTTTAATTGCTACAACTTGTACCTGCAAAAACTAGTCAAAAATAAATTATGACAACAAACTTGTCACTATAATTCATACCATTCCAATCCCCCAACAACTAATAGGCCAAGATTGTTTAATAACCTTTTAAAACCATTTCAAAGGAGAGGATGTTGTATCATGAAAACAAGACATAGTCCAGGAAATTACAACGATATTTTATCATTACCATCTGAAATCATATCAGATAGGATTGTGTAACTAAACAATTATTGAAGAATACATTAAAACAATATATCTGAACACATTAACAACTTGTAATAACATTCGATGTCAACAGAAAAAATGACCTTTAGACTCAATAAAATCACATTTTCAATTACAAAAAAAACACCATTGAAAGAACAAAGTCATCAATTGTTGATCATCACACAAAATAGTGAAATAATTATCATCTTAAATTAAATACAACTGCTCAAAAATATAATATTTATAACACATACTGTTAGAAATAGCTGACTTATTGCAGCTAACATAGACAAGATCAATCTGTTTTTAATAGCATATACTATAATCTACTATAAAAGAGACTATCACACCACATTGTTATAGTATATCGTACTATAGAAGAGACTATCACATGATATCACATTGTTAATCACGTTATTGTTACAACAATTGAATGTGTGTAACGAAATAACTTCCATTAGAGATTGTACATGATGAGAATACATCTGTGCTAGTTTATCTATCCACGTTATAAACTCAAGGAACAAACTGCTGTACAAAATTTAGACCATAGGATAATAGATTAAAATAAATTGGTAATGATCATGGTAATAAGTAGAATCCTGTTTATTAAATAAATCAACTATCAGTGTTATTATACAAAACATAGGCAGCTGAGGGTGGGGGCGAAGGGGGCTGATGCCCCCCCAACTTTTACATAAAGTAACCCATTTTGCATTCTAACATTTATTACTAGTAGATCTGCAAGAACTTGCCAAGGAGTTTGTTCAAAAAAATGATGAACGAAGAAAATATTTTGGTTCATTTTAATTCTCATTTTTAAAATGTATACTTTTGCATGTGAAACTATGTACAAATATGTTCAGCCCCCCCAACTTTTTTGAGCTTCCTCCGCCTATGCAAAACAATTAGTAAATTGTACGCCATGTTGAGTGCAACATATAAAGAAAGACAAAAGTAGTTGTAGAGCCCAGACATATTAAGACAGAGAGCTATCAAGAGACAGTAGCCAACTTTATTCATAGTAGGCAATAAATTATCATTTGTTATGAATTTTGTCTAACTAGTCCTACACCTAATGACATATTATCAAAGAAAATGCTAATACAAGAATGGAGCATTAATAGAGCAATTATCAAACTAAGTGTGCTAGTAGAAGTTATGAAAAAGCTGTATCCGGGGTGCCAGTATAGAGCAGTGTACTACTTTAATGGAACTTGGTAGAATAAATGTATTAACTTGATTTTAGGCACTCGATATATTTACAAAAGACTGGACTAAATGTAAACAATATCAAGTACAAAGACAAATAATATTAAGTACAAAGACAAACAATATAATATTTGTATAGATTACCTGAGAATTTAGCTGGACGCCGCCATAGGTCAGTTGATAACCAGGGAGAAGCGACGAGTCGCCATTAATAGCCTCTAAAGCCATGTCTACAGCTGGACCCACACTTTCAGTGTTTTGCTGAACTGGAGTGCCATTTTTTGGCGCAGACAGCATGAAGATAAAAGTGATGTTTGTAATATTGGCATCCGTACTGTGAACTTGTTGCAAACAACAGAGTATAAGTAAAAACAAATACAGCAAACGAGTACTAAAACCGAAATCCACTTTCTCTTCCATATTGAGAAAAGCTCAAGTTTCTGTTTAAGTAATAGCAACCGAGTAGCTCTGCTTGACACTCAATCTGCTCTTTTTTAGACTCCTGTTCGTACCTCGAGGCTCATTAAATTAATACCTTGCCTAATGTGACGTCACTACCAATGAAATCACACGAAGATATACAGAAATGAACGGAAAAAACAACCAGTAAACCATAAAGTTATATAATAATTATGAACATGACGAAGTCTTATAAAGTGATTTAACAGGTCAAGGTTAATATGAATAGACTGTAAAAACTAAAGATATTAGTAATACAATTTTGTGTTCTACATGTAGCTTGTTAATTTCTTGCTCATGTAAGGACCATCTAGCTCATAACCAATTTTGCGATAATAATTTCTTGTTCCCACACCTGGAAAAAGAAGTATAAAACTAATTACATACTGTTGCCATGGTAACCTGATATGACAGCAATCTTAACTGATCCATGTTCCTCTCGAGCAATTCTTTCAGCTTCTTCCATCAACAACATACCAAAACCCTATCAAAAAGATAGCACCATATAGAATGTGATTTGATTATACTTGTAGTGTTCAAATATACATGTATACTACTATTGAGTATTACAAGTGCATCAAGATTACTGCTATCATTTTCAATGACAGTAACACCATCTCTGATGAATTCACTTCCTAATAGCTCTAATATTATGAATACAATAATAGCTCAAGAAAATGATTATAGGCAGTAGTTGTTAGTATTTATATCAAACCAATGCAGGCATTGGTAGGTGAGTGGAACAAGTAAACTCATCTCCATCCAGAACATGTACAATGTTTTAAAAAATTTAGATTTTTATTTAACATGTATAACAAAAGAAAAATGGAAGTGGAAAAGGGAAGTCAATTATGAGACCATGCATGTAGCTAAGATATTACACAGCCTATCTTAAGATTAATGTTCTACTATCCTTCTTTGGTAAAAATGTTCAGTACTAAAGATCGGCTAGTCCTGTCTCTTCTTCATCATTTTTCTTTGACAAACATAAAGTATTTTGTTTACTGTTGGAGCCACAACCTGTAAACAATTAGTGTTACCTGTAAACAATTAGTGTTCCTCTTGTATGTTTTTTAAACTTTTAGACAGTCAATAGTCAAGTTTAGCTTTTTATGCTTACTTTAAGTACAATGTAAATTAGCTAAGTACATTATAAGTTATATTTGCAATGTGATATGTGTGACACACACACACACAGTGCAAACAAACACACTGAGACAGACGGACAGACAGACACACACACACACACACACACACGTAGAGTGCAAACAAATACAGAGTAAAGTAGTCAATAAACACATTAAGTGAGCTACATATATATGCCAAAAATTTAGGCAAAACAAAATATTTAACTATTCAGTAGGGATCATAACAATCAGCTATTACCAGTTTGCTATATAAAGTCAACGCTATGTTTGTTTACATCAGTTAAGACACTAACATTATGTATTGGTTTGAACAATCAACTTCATACTAGTATAATCATGTGATTGCTCATTGTCTGTGATCTCACCTGATGCTGAAATTTACTGGGGTCTCGAGAACTTACAGGTACAACACTGCCATATCTACAAAGCTAATGTCAAGGATCAGATTATAAAGACAATGATACTATAAAAAATTATTTGATTTAGTAAAGACACAATGTGAGGTACTAGAAAAATAAACTAAACTACTAGTAACAAACAAGCAACCACATTACTTCCTGTCCAGTGATATGTACTTAAAATACAACTTGTCAAATATTGCACATTATAAGATACACATGGAGTTCTCTCACAATAGACACACCTCCTAGTAGTTCAGGACGATAAGTATCTTTTGAGCATTTCCTTAGCCGAAGTAGACCAATTAAAATATCTGGAGTTATAACATATATAACATTATGTACACAATATGTTGTTATATATGAACAATTGATAATGGCTCAGATGGCCCCTGTGCTATTTGTCATCTCTCTACACCTGACAGTCACACCCACTAGGGGTGTGTCTATTAGGATTGGTCTGGAACAGCCCAATGGACTGCCCTGGAGCACAAATCATCACAGCCATGCCAGCAATAACAAACCTTGTTTTGGATCTTCGTAAGAAAGAAATGTTTCCCAGCCACCATTAGCAACATAATCTCTTCGTATGAGTTCAACTTCATAAGGTTGGACTTTGTGATGAATTTCTTGTATACCGACCTCTCTCGTTCTAACATCACGACACTATAAAATATAGTCCATAGCTCACTATAGAGTATGTAATGCTAAAGCATATACAAATAAACTACTAGAATTACAAATGTATGAAAGGCATGGAATAAATTTGTAGGAGTTTATACGATTGCCAAAATAGCTAATGTACATTATAATATGCAGGAGTAATGATAAGAAGGTTGTCTTATCTTCTCCATCAATCTATCCATCCATTCATCAAATTGACATATACCTCTGTGCCAAGATCTTTCATTCTAGCTAAAGCCAGTTCTCTCAAATTCCCATGTTCAACACCTGATGTCACCAATGGCATTGGAATATCTCGTTGTACACGATATACTCTAGTCCATGGAGGTACTAAAGCTAAAATACGAGCAACAAGATCAACAAGAACTGAAGGAGGATAACTACGATAACGACCTTAAAAAGAAACAAGGAATTCAATTAAGACAATACACATATATTGTTTCTTGTAAGATCAAGTATTGCTTTAATCTAGGATCATTTTGCCATCAGCTTTGAAATTTGAACTAAACAGGAATTTTGTTATTTGTTCCATTACATGTATTTAATTGACTTTACTATTTCTAAGAAACTGTAAAACTACCAATTCAAAGTATGCATTAAAAAATGTCAACAAAGCATTATATATATAGTGTACATGTCTTCAAAGCCATATAAAAAGAACAATCGTTTACTACTATTTTCATTAGTATCAAAGTGAAACAGTGAGAGAGAGGTAGTGATCTAGAAATGACCAAACATTATTAAATGATATCAAGAAATCAAAGGTACACAGCTGGTAGATTATAAGATAAGAAGGTACACAGCCGGTAGATTATAAGATAAGAAACACGTGTTGTTATCATCTTGTCACTTCATACAAAGTGGGTCAGTAATTATGTCATTAAATACTATTATATACAACAAAAATAACTAGTCATAACATGTACTTTATTTGTTTGAAATATTGAGATCATTGGATAGTCTATGAGGTAGGTAGATGTAATCTTTACCAACCCCACTAATTAGACGACTTCATGGTATGTAATTATGTATCAATAACAAACTTTAAAGTGGTTATTTTTGGGGGGTCCTTCTTCATTTAAAGATATGTTTTCTAAAAATAGTAACACATGATTGACTGCGTGTTACTACTATATTCAGGGTGTATGATCTGAATGACGTATATACAGATATTGATATTCTGGGAGGTCCATGTGTTATGATAACTCTGAATAGTTCAGGAGTATCATTGAGTTGTCTTATAAGAGAGTTAACAAAAGATTAGAGCAAACTGTTCGGGAACATTTATAGTTTGGCTTCGCAAGGTAAGTGTGCAAGGTGGTCCAAAATTGCTTTAGACCACTTGAGTATGGTAGTATGTGTACATATCCACTCAGAACAGTTATATCTATTGTTTTAAAGCAACAAATTATATAATAGATACCACAACACATGTATAGAGCACTTGTACTAATGTCACATCATTATATACCTCTGTCTATATCTGTGTAGGTCATAGTAAAGGATGGCAAATAATAGTATAAGGAACACTATATTATTAACAGACTACACACATAACATCAATAATGGAGGTTAGTTAGCTACAATACTAGTTAAGCATATGCAATTGATTTACATAGTGAAATATAAAGAGCAAATAATAAACAGTTTGTCTTAAAACATGTTCATACTATATCTCTATATAATTTTCTCATTGAATCACAAGTGTTTTCCTACACAGAAGTTCAACGACATCATGATGATGTCATAGCTGTCACATGATATGCAACTACTTTATATCATGTCTACAATAAAACTATTATGTATATTACAAATGTGTCAGCACATGTAACCTATCTTGTTGTAAGCACTCAAAGATAGTCCAGTGTAACTCAAGCAATGACTTTGATACTTGACTCTGGACTCCTATAGTCTCAATGATCTATTTTATAAAGTAATAAATTGTAATCATTTAATCTTAAGACATTTTTATGCCTTTTTACTATAATCTTGTTTTTGTTAATAAGCTGTAAATAAGACAACAATGTTCAAACAATAGCTACAAGAAATAAATGAGCTGTATTTTCTGTCCATGTCTTCATTTTGTACATTATAACACTTAATATAGACAATATTTGTCCATCACATATATACTGTATGCTCACTATCTTGCTTAGAGAGAAAAGATATTAGATCAAGAAGAAACAATACACTATACTTGGCAACAACAAGAGAATAGTAATTAGTTTATAATAACAGAACATGTAAAATGCATTAGTTAATTTGAAAAATGTTGATTTCAAATTATGCAAATATCCTAATTGAGCATCCAAATATAAGGGGTAACTCCATTATATACTATAACAATCAAAAAGGAAGCTTTAATCAAAATATAGAACTATCAAAAAGCCATTGCACAGCAGTAACTATAATGTGATGTAATAAAGCATCACATGATGTAATGTGATGTCATAAAACATCACATGCTGTCTAAGACAACTAGACAAAACTAACAGTACACGATGTAATATAAACTAGCATTACATAATATTACACAATACTTGTTTATTATTGAATGAGTCTAGATGGGTACACCAGACAATATGTACCTGATGTTAGCTAAAAACAATTTTACAAATCCTTATATCTCAATTACGTCTAATAGTGAGAGTTGACATTATCCTATAGTCCTTACAAGGAGTGTTTAGACTGGTTTCATTTGGGACAACTAATGTTACATCACAGACTGTTATTCAGCAATATACATTAGAGATTTCAATTCACATTGAATGTACACTCAAACAGGACATGATCCACTCACTTTAATTGACTCCCGTTTTGTCATGGTCTTCAATGCACATAGCAACACGATGCTCATTTAAACAACAATTCATAAAATGAAGGCAATTTTCAAGGTGTATTTGCAATCAATTCACAGTAGAAACCAATGATGTGTGCATTATATAACTAGAGTCTATCTGAGTTGAGAAGTACAAGCTAGACATGTGAATAACACTGCAAGTTGTACATATTAGAGTGAGAACATTCCTCACTCTATATTCCATGCATACAACATTGAATTTTTAATAGGATCCTTTCTCAACAAGGACAGACATAATTAGAACACAATATCACTACAATAGTTTTCACATTATAATAACTTGTGCTATATTTTCTAAAGTCTATATCACCATTTAGTAGTGACCACATATTGAATAAACACTACTATGGTCATTTATCTCCAGCTGTATTGATCTTGTTTAAAAGGTATTTTTAGTTTTGGTAACTACCCAAAAGAGATCAAACAGGTTTTATTATCTAAAATAGCTCTAGTTTTGTAAACAATTGAACACACAACAAAAATAGTAGTCTTTATTAATCATATACCTTAAAACACTTTATTTAAAATAGCAGTTCCTCTCTCATTGGCTACTATATTAAAGGGAGTGCCTCTGTTTATAATGTAGTTGTTAATACCTGTTTTCCATAGCTCATATAGTCCAGTACCACGAATTACTAATGTTGGGTAGATCTTAAGACCATCTGCTCTGAAGGCAGGGTTCTCAAAAAATTCCTAAGTTAAGAACAGTATATTATATACATTACAGGATATCTTGGTACATCTCAGTATATTCCATAAATATCATACATACAACTCTGTATATCTCAGTATATTCCATACAAGTATCATACATTCAGCTCTGTATATCTCAGTATATCCATGCAGGGATCACGCATGCAGTTCTGTATATCTCAGTATATTCAGGGTTTCATATAGAAATTTTTCTAATGGGGGGCATAAGAGAAGTATGTCAGAGTAAGGGAGGGGGGCAATGAAGATTGAATGTGCTTTGTAATGGAGGTGCATGGATTACAATGCCTTTCAAAAACTGGAAGAAGGCATTGGAAAAGATGAAAGGACATTCCCAAAGTGATGTCCATATTCAATGCTGTCAAACTACATTAGAGGCTACAAGACCAATGAGTGAGGGATCAATTATCCAGCTGCTTCATAGAGAATGAAGAGAGAATGAAGAACAAGACAGCTATCAAAGCACTCATACTTTGTACACACTTCCTAGCACATCAGCATATTGTGCACGCAACAGACTTTGAGAAAGAGTCGGCTATGAAATTGCATAGAAGAAATTAGCTTATCAAACTTGATGAAAATTGCAATGGAACCATCTGAACAACTATCTGATAATGACCTCAAAGAAATTGTCAGTATATGGAACAGAAAGAATAGAAGAATTACTATTTAATTTTGACATTAATATGGACAGGAATGATTAAGCATTATGCATTCTGTGTACATTATAATAAATACAATTATAAAACTTAGATTCTGAAAGTTCAAGAAGGGGGGGGGGGCAAATCCCTCCCCCCTAAATGAAACCCTGATATTCCATACAAATATCATCCATGTCTTGGTACTTACAATAAATTGCTCAATGTCCCTTTCCAGACCGACATTAGGTAAATCAGGCATCATGTGAGCTACTACTTTGAAACCAGCATCTTTAGCACCTTGAAATGACTCACATACAGCATTGACTGTATGACCTCTATAAATGAATAATTATATTATTGACAACAACACTCTAATTTAAAATATCACAAGTATACCCTAATTAAAGGAGTGTCCCCTTTAGAAACTGGCTTGATGGAGATCCTATTACTATTTTTCTTGATGTTTTTGCTAAATTGACAAAACATCAATTACTTCTCTCAGGAGGTGGGACACTTATTAGAGTGGACAGACCTTTGCTAATAATATACAGATATCAACATAATATCATTCACTATATTTTCAAGATAATTTCCATATACTTGTAGTCAATCTTAAAATAAATACAAGGGGGAGGCCATTGTATTAGTTACAAGATAAAGATTCTTTAGCTAATAACATCAATATTGCAAGGAGTTCTAAGTAGTAAGTTATATTTTAACTCAGATTAAGACTAATTCTCAAGATCAGATGATTGTGAGTTTAGTCAACACATCAAAAGTGGCTGTTTTGTGCTTTTTACCAGAACTGATACTAGTACACTAACTGTTTGTTGCTTTTTCGTGTGAAACTAGCATGAAAAATATATCATGTAAAAAAGTTAGCAAAATCACAAATTCTATACCTATCTACAAACAGCTAAACAGAGTAAATTGTTTCATAGTTGATACCAAATAGTACAGTATCTCTATGAAAATGACACAGTGAATTAAGAGGGTGTACACAAGATAACTGATTTTTACGTAACTACACTATATACAATAGAAAGATCAATGAATCATATTACTTTTAGATTTCTTCAATAAGATAGACCTGAATCTATCTACAACAGGAAAAGACCATCAAAAGATAATTGATTCTATATAGGGCACACTTCTTTCCAAGAAGTCATGAATGTTGTTATGCTAATCGCCACAACAATGTTTAATATTAATTTCATGTCATAATTGAAAGTTTATAATATTCATTGTATTGGGAATTAACATGTGTTTATAGTCTATTAAAAAATAGCAACCGATGTGTTTACTTCATTCTAACAACAACTAACACAATATTGCAGTGTATAATGGAAGATACTAGTGAGTTATAAAACATTATTTGTCATTATTTTGTTCTTATAATACTAGGAAGTGATAGATCACAGTGTTTAGGATATGGTATTTGTTTGACAGTATTTTCAGTGTCAGGCAGTTTTGTTGCTACCATTCTTGCTACCTGGGAAATGACAAAACATTCATCACCCCTATTATTAGCTGGGATGATCACTGGTACCCTACTCCCTGTTGTCTCTTTCATTGTTCTTATAATTACATGTCTTCGGTGTGGTCCTCCGAAGATTTATATAGTTTTTTCTATAATAATAATTTCAGGAATCATACCAGTTATCAGTGGAACTTTAATGTTTCTTGATGCAGGTTTAAATTCACTTAATGTGGGCGTGGTTTGTGCTGCTGGTGCAATTTTTTTTGTTACATCATTTCTTCATTGTTTAAGTTGTGGATTACTGGCATATTCCGGATGTCATGTTGATATTGATTAGTGTTCTTGTATAACTCTGTATATTTCTGTAAATTTTGCGTGTGCAAGATTTAATAAAAATTTGTCTAAATTAACTGAAGATATCAATACATAATTAGATTTTTGGCGTTCATGATGTTATGAAGTATTGGTCAATTATAAATATATTGTATAATTTATTTTGAGGCTATTGTTTCAGTAAAACAAACTAGCTACAGTGTGTGGTAGGAAAGAATTATGAAAAGGATTTATTGTGTTGTTCAATAAATAAATCAGACACATTCACTTAGATAGCATGTACAATAGGTAAATAAAAGTTTTATTTCATTGACAGTATGTGTAAGAGGTTTCACTTATTAGTGTCAATTATAGGAAAGGGATGAAATTTATTTCTTAATTTAGAAATTCTGTGAAAAATTAAAACCTTAAATTAGAGCCTTCATTATTAAAATAAAAACCTTCATTATTATAATTAAGTTTAACACTATTATAATGAGCTATGTTTACTAAGGTATAATTAGTTGATACATGTAAATATCAACACAGAACAATGACAATACTCAATAGAAAGAAATCACACCACAATTAACGGTAGATGTCAAAATTTAGTGAAATAAATTTAGCATATGGAGAAAATGTGAAAATGAAAACAGCTAAACAGAGTAAATGATTTCATAATTGATACCAAATAGTACAGTATCTCTATGAAAATGACACAGTGAATTAAGAGGGTATACACAAGATAACTGATTTTTGCATAACTACACTATACACAATAGAAAGATCAATGAATCATATTACTTTCAGATTTCTTCAATAAGATAGACCTGAATCAAACTATAACAGGAATGACTGTTAAAAGATGATTGATTCTATATAGGGCACACTTCTTTCCATGAATGTTGTTACACTAATCACAACAACAATGTTTAATATTAATTTCATGTCATAATTGAAAGTTTATAATATTCATTGTATTGGGAATTAACATGTGTTTATAGTCTATTAAAAAATAGCAACCGATGTGTTTACTACATTCTAACAGCAACTAACACAATATTGCAGTGTATAATGGAAGATACTAGTGAGTTATAATGACATTATTTGTCATTATTTTGTTCTTATAATACTAGGAAGTGATAAAAGATCAGAGTGTTTAGGATATGGTATTTGTTTGACAGTATTTTCAGTGTCATGTAGTTTTACTGCTACCATTCTTGCTACCTGGGAAATGACAAAACATTCATCACCCCTATTATTAGCTGGGATGATCACTGGTATCCTACTCTCTGTTCTCTCTTTCATTGGTCTTATAACAGCTATAATTACATGTTTTCGGTGTGGTCTTTCAAAAACTTATATAGTTTTTTCTATAATACTAATTTTAGGAATCATACCAGTTATCAGTGGAACTTTAATGTTTCTTGATGCAGGTTTAAATTCACCTAATGTGGGTGTGGTTTGTGCTGCTGGTGCAATTTTTATTGTTACATCATTTCTTCATTGTTTAAGTTGTGGATTACTGGCATATTCCAGATGTCATGTTGATATTGATTAATGTTCTTGTATAACTCTGTATATTGCTGTAAATTTTGGTGTGCAAGATTTAATAAAAATTTGTCTAAATTAACTGAGGATATCAATACATAATTAGATTTTGGTGTTCATGATGTTATGAAGTATTGGTCAATTATAAATATATTGTATAATTTATTTTGAGGCTATTGTTTCAGTAAAACAAACTAGCTACAGTGTGTGGTAGGAAAGAATTATGAAAAGGATTTATTGTGTTGTTCAATAAATAAATCAGACACATTCACTTAGATAGCATGTACAATAGGTAAATAAAAGTTTTATTTCATTGACAGTATGTGTAAGAGGTTTCATTTATTAGAGTCAATTATAAGAAAGGGATGAAATTTATTTCTTAATTTAGAAATTCTGTGAAAAATTAAAACCTTAAATTAGAGCCTTCATTATTAAAATAAAAACCTTCATTATTATAATTAGGTTTAACACTATTATAATGAGCTATGTCTACTAAGGTATAATTAGTTGATATATGTAAATATCAACACAGAACAATGACAATACTCAATAGAAAGAAATCACACCACAATTAACGGTAGATGTCAAAATTTAGTGAAATAAATTTAGCATATGGAGAAAATGTGAAAATGAAAACAGCTAAACAGAGTAAATGATTTCATAGTTGATACCAAATAGTACAGTATCTCTATGAAAATGACACAGTGAATTAAGAGGGTGTACACAAGATAACTGATTTTTGCATAACTACACTATACACAATAGAAAGGTCAATGAATCATATTACTTTCAGATTTCTTCAATAAGATAGACCTGAATCAAACTATAACAGGAATGACTGTTAAAAGATGATTGATTCAATATAGGGCACACTTCTTTCCATGAATGCTGTTACACTAATCACAACAACAATGTTTAATATTAATTTCATGTCATAATTGAAAGTTTATAATATTCATTGTATTGGGAATTAACATGTGATTATAGTCTATTAAAAAATAGCAACCGATGTGTTTACTTCATTCTAAAGACAACTAACACAATATTGCAGTGTATAATGGAAGACACTAGTGAGTTATAATGACATTATTTGTCATTATTTTGTTCTTATAATACTAGGAAGTGATAAAAGATCAGAGTGTTTAGGATATGGTATTTGTTTGACAGTATTTTCAGTGTCATGCAGTTTTACTGCTACCATTCTTGCTACCTGGGAAATGACAAAACATTCATCACCCCTATTATTAGCTGGGATGATCACTGGTATCCTATTCTCTGTTCTCTCTTTCATTGGTCTTATAACAGCTATAATTACATGTTTTCGGTGTGGTCTTTCAAAAACTTATATAGTTTTTTCTATAATGACAATTTTAAGAATCATACCAGTTATCAGTGGAACTTTAATGTTTCTTGATGCAGGTTTAAATTCACCTAATGTGGGTGTGGTTTGTGCTGCTGGTGCAATTTTTATTGTTACATCATTTCTTCATTGTTTAAGTTGTGGATTACTGGCATATTCCAGATGTCATGTTGATATTGATTAATGTTCTTGTATAACTCTGTATATTTCCGTAAATTTTGGTGTGCAAGATTTAATAAAAATTTGTCTAAATTAACTGAGGATATCAATACATAATTAGATTTTGGTGTTCATGATGTTCTGAAGTATTGGTCAATTATAAATATATTGTATAATTTATTTTGAGGCTATTGTTTCAGTAAAACAGACTATCTACAGTGTGTGGTAGGAAAGAATTATGAAAAGGATTTATTGTGTTGTTCAATAAATAAATCAGACACATTCACTTAGATAGCATGTACAATAGGTAAATAAAAGTTTTATTTCATTGACAGTATGTGTAAGAGGTTTCACTTATTAGTGTCAATTATAGGAAAGGGATGAAATTTATGTCTTAATTTAGAAATTCTGTGAAAAATTAAAACCTTAAATTAGAGCCTTCATTATTAAAATAAAAACCTTCATTATTATAATTAAGTTTAACACTATTATAATGAGCTATGTCTACTAAGGTATAGTTATATGTAAATATCAACACAAAACAATGACAATACTCAATAGAAAGAAATCACACTACAATTAATGGTAGATGTCAAAAATTTAATGAAATAAATTTAGCATATGGAGAAAAATGTGAAAAAAATGAAAGTTATGCTTCTCAAAAATTTAGTAGTACACTGTAAATAACACAGTTTTTATAGCCAAGAAAATATACTTTATATATAAACCACAAATTTTTTACTTGTCAGCTTGATGTCACACAAATAATGAAGGAGTACATCAAAAAAGAAAACTAGCTAATATACTTTACTCTGTCTGAGTTGAGAAGAGCCCTCATTAAAAAAAAGGTGTTTTATACATGTAAGGTGAGAGATATTTCCTCTCCTATTACATGCAATTAGTGTTGAAGTACATTTTAATTTTATTATTTGTTCACACACATGTCATGTGAACATACCACGTTTCTCTTGTGTTTGTGAAGGTGCCAAGGAAAAGAGATTAAATCACAAACTAAGGAGGTTGTTGCAAATATCTATGATTAATTCGAGGAACTCCGTAGGTGTAAATGGGCTCAAGGATCTCTGAAACAAACCTCTGATGCCACAAGACTTTCATGTACCAGCATCAAGAGGCTACGAAAAGAGAAAGTTGACATTGGCAGAGCAGCTTCTTTGTTAAAGGGTTTTTCAGAACCTCAATGGCTACATAGCTGCCTTAAATCGCAAAATACAATAATAGGTTATTATTTTAATAATAATACTTGTTATAATAGAACATCTGTTCATATAATTAGAACTGTAATTTTGAATTGCCATGTGACAGATGGCTAACTTCTCAGGGCAAAGTTGTTATTTGTTAAATCCTTGAAGGTGCGAAATTTGAAGTATGATGGAAGATATGCCATTGAAAATGTGTGTATGGAGTTTTATAGTTTGCTACTTTCTCGTAACGTTAGAGAGCCAAATTTTATATATAAATTGCATGTTTGTAAGCTGAATTGATTAGTACAAGTCCAATGTGGATAGTGTGTAAATGGTAAAGTTATTTACATGTCTGGGTAGCTCTTCTCAACTCAGACAGAGTGTAATAAAGTATTGGTCTATTTTTCTAGTCTAACCTCATTGATATTTGTATTCAATAATAATACATAGTTCAATGAATTGAGTCACATATGACAAATATTAACTTCTGAATAATTTATATATCAGTTTATGTAAATTGACAAGACTATTATTGTAATCTTAGAAGACAAACAACTTGTACAGAATGTGACATATGCTGCCAATAAATTGTAGGGCTTCAAAATATACTAACATTATTATAATCATTTGTTCGTTGTTGATAGTATAGGTTTGTTAAAATGACAGGAGAGTTAGCTAAAACAATGAATGGATACAGAATACCAGAAGCATAAACATGTCCATAATAGCAACACCCACAGTAAACACCTTAATTCCTAGTTACTTCTTAAGTGAAACATATACATGTATTCCTAGAACTGTCTGGTATCCTGTTATAAACTACACAGTAGAGAGTTGTTTGTTCAACTTTGTCTCTACTACATTACTACTTGTATCTTCTAGAATAGTGGCTGACCTATTTGTGTCTCTGGCTACATCTTCATATACACTCTGGACACCAATCTCTAATCTTGTACAACCATATGTTAACATTTGACTGAGGTGTTTACGAAGACAATAATCTGGTCTGGTTTCTATAGTAATACCAATACATTTAATACGACTCTTCTCGGAATATCTGTGTGTTTGAGAGAGAGAGGGGGAGGAGGAAGGGAGAGGGAGAGGAGAGAGTAAGGGAGAGAGAGAAAGAGTAGAATAAATGGAACACATAATTATTCAGTTTAAATCAAATCAAAATTACCTTACAGCTTCTTCCACAGAGCTACTGGTGTGTCCAGACAAGGCATCATGAAGATTACGAATGAAGTAATCTTTATATGAATCATCCAATGCCATAAATGTACCCCCCATCACAATATATTCTACTTTATCAATGGAATGACCTAACTGCTTCAACTAAATAACGTAAGAAAAACAATTAATAAAGAACATACATTTGTTATACCTGCTCTAAACGATGTTTTGATTGTAGGTAAGGATTATATCTTGCTCGAATAGCTCTCATTGAAGTTGGCTATATATATTACAAAGGAAAGTAAGTTATATATTATACATAATATGACACATTACCTCATAGCCAGTATAAGATTGAGTAGAGTATTCAAAATCAGAATCAGGTCCACCAGGACAATACCTATCCCAAAATGGATATAGTAATGGATAATATATTAGGAGTACCATATTTTTATCTACTACTGCTACTGAGCTAACAACTTTAGTGATACTATTATAATAGTGGAATGGGTGTGGTTAACAACTACCAATTTAAATTTACAAAATTAATAGAGAAGAATTAATATAGGGGTTTAAAGAATAATAAAGGGAACTATTTTTGATAAGTTAAATGGTCAATTTATCCACAAATACAACAAACATATCAACACCAATACGTGTACATTATAACTTACACACATATGTTCCCAGTGAAGGTAATATGAGGACATCGATGAGGTTTACACATAACAGCTACTACAGCAATACCTGAGGCAGTACGAATTGGTTTGGCCTATTTAGACAAGAGTTGAAAGGTCAAACAAAGAGGTCAAAGGTCAATAGTGAGTACCTTTAATTTTGGTAATAGTACTTTCTTGTGTGTAGGTGGTACAGCAGCAATGATATCCACTAGCCTTGGTTGTGTTGAGAGACCATTTTTACTGGCTATCTCACCCTTTAGTCTAAATAATCAATGAAGTTGGTTATATAGAATTGTTATTTACTTATTTAAATTGATATCTTTGCCATTTTCATGAGCTTCAATGAGTCTTTTTACAATTTCAGATACAGTCATCATCATACGCTCAGCCTTGGATACTTGAGGAACTAGAGGAGATAACATATAATATACTGTCAGTAAAAAACGCTACATGACTAACTTTTCTTTTTGTTTTTACCCATTTCTGTGAAGTTTGCTTTCTCTTTTACACAAATGGCGCAATAATAACATTGATAAGCATGTGGATAGAATATACGGACGTGCACTGTGGCATCGACAAAGTTATAC
Source organism: Xestospongia muta (assembly GCA_963693285.1). NCBI lineage: Eukaryota > Metazoa > Porifera > Demospongiae > Haplosclerida > Petrosiidae > Xestospongia > Xestospongia muta. The sequence continues at coordinate 5,944,452 of OY848924.1, forward strand.
TGAGACAGATTTTGTTCAAGCAATTTTGTCTACCCTTTAGACAGAGAAAATTATACTTCACTTCTACCATTGGGACTAGGACAAGAGACGAACAGACGTATAAATCTTAGCAGTAACTGGACGGCTACCATTTAGAAAAGTGAGCGAATGCCAATACCAGTAAAGATAGGGTTAAATTTGTTAAAGTAAGGTAAGCTGAGAAAGGGTTAATTAAGCTTTTAAAAATTTGTGCGAAAATATAGTACATTTACTACGTTGGCATTGTTTACAAGTAATCTATGAATATCTAACATCAGAGTTTTTACTCTAATATATTAGTCTAAGTGCAATGTGGGTGGAGAATGTATTGAGAAGGGGGTGGAGCTGATCCAGCAGTATCGTTGATTCCTTCAATAGGAAAAGATATTCTGGCAACATGACACAAATACAATGAACAGGTCAAATTATAAGCTATTAAGAGAGTTTGTCAAATATATTCACGCCATTTACAGGGAACATAGTAACTATTAACACCAAGTGATTAAATCACAATAGAGTACATGGTGTCTGTTTGCTTGTTCATTGAATGTTACAGGTTGAATACTTGAATAAGCTCAATAGATTACCTAGCTGAAAAACCATACAAATTTATTTGTACTTTGTTTAATTTTTAGTGGACATCAGTAAAAAATTTTAAAGTGTTCACTAGTTAATTTTATTAACAAAAGAAGGAGGGAATGTTTCGTTATACCCATTAGGTGTCTTCTTAAGGACAAAAACATTTGGCTAATGAATACCATAATAACTTTACTGATGTCTCTACTAAGCCACAAAGGCTTATTCAAAATATTTTAATGCACAATTTTTCTGACTAGATAACCAAAGTATGTTCTTTTTTTAGTTTCTAATGGAGTCTGAGCCAACACACCCACAAGAGCCTTTATCCCAATCTCCTATACAAAATGGTAACATTGTTTTAGCAACCACTACAGAAAATGAGATGTCGGTGACAGTTACCACACCCACTAACACAATAACGGCTCCCATTACTACCATCAGTACATCAACTTTGGTAGAAATACTCAACTCAGTAGCAGCAGGTGTTACGATTCAATCAGCTCAAGCAACTAATACGGGGGAGTTAATTTCTCAGGACAATCCACCATTGCAGTTACAAGTTCAGTTAAATCCACAAGTTCTTGATGTTGTAGGTTTGACAGAAGAAGTAGAAGACTCTGGTGGCAAAGAGGGGAGAGGGAAAAAAACAGGAACTGGAGGAAGAGGCGGTAAAGGGAAAGAAAAACAACCCTGGCATTATCACTTAGGTCAGCAGTACTAGAACAACCTGTGTCTTATCTAGATTGAGATATATGTATTACAATGTAATCCTTCTTCCAATGTCTTTTTTATCTCTACCATCACTTGTTGTATATTCTATACATTTATTTTGTTATCCACTTAATGTCATCCTATTCCTGTATTTGGTCTACTCTTTCATTGTTCTATTAAAATATACATTATCTCTAGGAGGAGTTCGACATTGTCGTGTACCACTCTCTCCAGAGATCAAAGAAGCATTAGAAGTAGCATATGTAAGTCGAATTATGTCAAAGAATTTTCGCAAAGAAGGACAGCCAGAGAAGGAAAGAATAGCTCGTATAACTGGCTTAGAAATAGACAAGGTACTTTTATAGTACAGTCTGAAATAATACTAGTAGTTACAAATGCTGTATATTAGTAGTATCATTACCTCCTATAAACTGACTTCTAGTGAATACAATGAGTTTCATTATCCACAAGAACGATTACTTATTTCTAGCATGTGATTATTAGTGAGCCCACATATTTTTATAAAACTGAGTATGTATTGTAGTCCATCATTGATCTTTATATTTCTTATGAAGGTACAGGAGTGGTTTAAAAATCGTCGTAAGAAGGACAAGCTTCTTCAATCACGTGTTAATTGTCCAGGTACTCCTAAAGGGAAACGTGGTCGTAAACTCATGTTACCTCATATTGTCAAAACTCCTCCTACCACATCATTGCTAACATTAGCAACATCACCTTCCACGCATGTACAAGAACAAGTAAGTATCAGTGTAACACTTGCCATCTCTTACTGGAAAGAGCTTATTAATATATAATTAATTAATACAAGGTCAAAATGATACAGACAATATCTCACATCCATACACGTGTATTATTTAAATAATAGTTTTCATGATAATACTTTGACTGCTAAGTTAATGGCTGGTTTTCTACTTTAGCGATGCTTTTTTATAGTAAGATTCCAAGTATGTACTACTAATATACTGGAAATTTACTGATAGTTTACTAACATTATTCTGATAGAATACTAATAATATACATACATAATGTATTTCCATTAAGTATAATAATATATATTTGTACATTAAGTTATAACAGTCTTTTTATTCCTTTCAGGTTGTTGAACCTTAAATCACTGAATAAATAATAAACAAACTATTCCTTATTGTTATTCTCAAAATTTCGATGAATAAAATTGGAACTTCAATATTGCAGTTGAAATCATGTACAAAACTACAAATCAAATTATCTTGACACTAACATGTCTTCAAAATATTTTGTTTTTTGTATGTTTCCTGTCCGAGATAATGAAAGATCAATTTAAATGTTGACAATAGTAATAGTGGTATTTTAGTAAATGTACATACATTATAGATAATTATATTATTAAGAGGGAGGACTGATACAATATCTCTGCTTCTGCATTATGATTGATTCATCGATTAACCCTACAAATGCAGGCTATTTGTTTTATTCCACATAATAAATTAAAATAACTGAAAAAGCACTAACAGGACAGCAAAGATGAAATTTCTACATATACATAGTATAAAATGAGTTCACTAGTTTGCTTGAGACATTCACTTAAGAAATCAGATATATACTTTGATTCCTTTTAAGATATGCTGCCTTTTGTTAAAGTGACTGCTAGTTAGTTTTGAGTTATAATATTTAGATTAATAGTGGAAAGATAAGCATTGTATATAGAATCCAACCCATATGCATCACTTACTATATGCCTTTTATTCTAACATTTCTGAGAAAACTGCAGCCACAACCTGCTACAATCTACTGATTCACTATATAGCCGGCAATGCCAGATTTATTAAATATTGCTATTTAGCAGTACATTTATCTAAATATAAAAGTTCAACAACATGAAAAGTTTTTGATTACTGTGTTATAATTTCTCCAATATTGCTCCTTACACTTTATAACCTATAATCCTTTAAACTATAAGATTATTTATATATTGTTATTGTCATATCAAATGCAAATCTCAATATTCACATCTAAGATAAAAAAGGTGAGTATAATGTTCATCTAAATTAAATTTCTATTTTAATACATTTCATTTAATTTCATTTGGCCACTCCTACTTTGTCTTCTATTTATATAGACAGACTACTATGGTATAATGAACTGGTCTTTGTATGTATTTTAAATATCACGTATGAGTGCTTCTTGTGAATAAATTGCTGCTGGGGGAATTATGAGCTGTCAAAGATTTGTCAATATTTTTCTCAGAAATGTTTGTGTTACATGTGTAGAGTAGAATTACAAAAACTATTTCAAGAAATGTGTTAACTCTTGTAATGTAAACTATTCTTAGTAATACAATCAAATCATTGACAAATCTTTGACAGCTCACATACTGATCTTCTAATGTTAACACATTTTTTGGAATAGTTTACATTTTAAAGGTTAACACATTTCTTGGATACAGTAGAATTACAAAATCTATTCCAAGAAATATGTTGATAACATCAATTTAAATACATTCATCTGATGAATTGAGTAACTGATAAAAGTTGGTTGACCTAACTTGACAATAAGCAAATCAGTACAGGTTATGCTAAGTTATTCATTGTGTTTGATAATGTTATGATCTCTTATAATACAGATGGTGGTAGAATATTACTAGGTAGCATGATGCTGCCTTACAGTTGTGTCTGTTTTGATTTATTTAGTAGCAGCTATGTACTTGCAGCTAGCACTTTTGCAGTATGACAAGTCTGGATTTACAATTATTTTGGTTGGCTCTATACTAGCTAGTGCTCTTGTTTTTTGGACTTTTTAATGGCATACTGTGATAAAGTAAGTTATCTTGCTGTGCTATTGCTTTAATATATATTAGTAGGTGTATTTTCACTCACTGGTGCCTTTCTAATTTTTATGGAGTTGTTCAAGAACCAAATAAGGGCATCAGTGATCCTGACTATAATCAATCTGAAACTATTGCTGCTGGTGTTTTATTTGCATTATCAGGATTTTTCAATGCATTGAATCAAGACTTTGTGGTTGTGGAATGTTGTATTCACAAGTCAACAAATGCAGAAGAACATGAATAGCACATATATGATATGTTTTGTAGGTAACTACCTCTATTAATGAATTATATTATGTGTTAATTGCATGTTCCACTGATATAAAGAGTTCAATTTACTTGCTTTCGTTTGTCTTGTAACGTTTAAGGACTTAGTTATACATTGAGTGTCATATAATTCAGGCTATAAACTTGTACAAATCACTATAAACAGTAAGAGTAGAGTGGTAGATCTATTTACTTAACCTTTAGAAGCTGACACAGCCATAGAATTTTCCTTTTGTACACAGATACATCTAATGTAATTGGCATATATATCTTCACTTCACTTATCATCTTGATATAGCTCCACCTACTCCACGCTCCGTCAGAGCCGTTGGAGGGAAGACCATGCCTATCTGAACTCCGTCCTAAACATGACGTAAAACTGTTTCTAGATTAGAGATTATTCATAATTTTGTTTACTGTAAGATTTTTGCTGACTAATTCTATAGTGTATTGCATCATACTTGTTTGCTTTGTATGAATTTTGTTATCTAGTCTATACAAGTAATCTTTCTTTTGCTTTTCATTAGTGTGTTACCTTACTTGTTAAATAAGAAAGAAAAAAAATTATTTAAAGTACTATAATCACACATATTATATATTGGGTATTACAATCATTTTCTTTCTACCCATCATTTACACACTGTAAAAATTGATTGGTTGAATAAACTAATACATAGTTATACAGGTTGAATATGAAAAATGTAAACATAACACTTTTTTGATTACTGACGTATATGAGGTTAATGGTTTTGTAGCTACATAAATACATTAGCTAATGGAAACAGTATTGTGATTACTTTTTTGACAAAAATAACTTTGCAATTGCAACCTGCATGAACAATTGCAATTTCATGGTCTTAGAGTTGTATGCTAAATACATAACAAGAAATTTGAGATACCAATTAGGGTGTTTTCATTAAGATCAGAACTAAAATAGTCCAATTATATCAATTATATATATATATATATATATATATATATATATATATATATATATATATATATATATGTTAGCTCTATTATACTATAGTCTCTAATATTAATGCACCGACTGTCCCCGAAGGCAAACGTGAACTGTGAATCAATCAACTATTTCCTAAATATCTGCTGACAGAGGAAGTAACGTAATAGCTAGTCAGACAATCAGATTGCTTTATTTACAGGTAACAAGATACAGCTTTTGAGCTCACTCAAATCGTTTAGGTTAAAGGAAAAGCAAAGATGCCAATTTGTGCTACCGACGTGCTGAAGGTAGTTTGGAATATATCGCGTGAGATCTACAGCCGTTATCAAGCAGTCTCAGAGAATAATGACCATCGACAACGCGTTCAACAAAGCATCAAGGAATTGCAACGACTCGCAGAAGACTTGAAGAATTCTGGGGTTGACGAACTTCCAGTATCCAGCATAGAGAGCGTGGAAGCTTTTCAAGAGTCCCTTGAGACTTGTAGACGTATTTGTGATAACTTGCACAGCAAAGGTATTTTGGGAAAGGCCATATCAGTACGTGAACACAAAGTACAGCTTGAAGCTCTAGAAAAGGAACTTGAAAAAGCTCGAAGTAGTTTTCAATTGGCACTTACCAAGATCCTTTTACAACAGAATCAGGCACTGAAACAATCTATACAAGAAGGTCACACACGGATTGAGGCTACTGTGATCCATCCATCTGTGGGAGTTTATCAAGGTACTGGTGCAAGCAACAAACTCTCCCGACCATTTCCTATTACGAGACCTGAGGTGACTGTGGATGGAGAGCTAATGGTTGTAAAATGGTGTGACGATCAAAATCCCACAGACTCTGTTGAGAGATATGAAGTTCAATATGATGACCAGAAAGATATGATAGTTCCAGGAAAACCACAAGATTTAAAAATCAGTAATGAGAGTAACAAATTTGCTCTTTCTATTGGTCCCCCAAAAATCATTCCTGGTCAACTCTATACAATTCAAGTTCGTGCAGCAAATTCACAAGGCCCGAGTGAATGGAGTGATCAATGTGTCTTTAGATACAAAAAAGGTCCACCAAACAAGCCCAAAAAGCCTGAAGTGACTGTGAACTCTCCTACTGAAGTCATCGTTATGGTGAACAAACTTGAAGAGAAGGATACAAATGGTAGTCCTGTTCATCAATGTGTGGTCGAATGGATTGCAGATGATGACAATTCATCTGAATGGGAACGTCTTGTTTGTGCTCTTGAACGACACCGCGATAGTGATACCAAGAAATTTTCTATAAAACAACTCATGCCAGACACAATGTATCGATTTAGAGTTAGAATGGTCAATGAAGCTGGAGAAAGTCACCCAAGTGATGTAAGTGAAGTCTTGACCACACAATTGATTCCAGGCCCACCTCAAGAATTACGTATATCATGCAAGCGTACAGATACCACTATCAAGATTCGTTGGAAAGTACCTACAACAAATCCTCAAGCTGTCGATAAATACGAAGTACAATTCCAACTCATGAGTAGTAGGCAACCTGGTGCAGAATGGGAAGCCTTTGTAACAGTTCAGCACACCAAATTATCTGCTACTGCTCGTGGTCTGAAATCAGACACTAAATATCAATTTCGAGTACGAGCTACTAACAATAAAAATCAAAATGGAGAGTTTAGTGATTGTCTTGAAGCTGAGACTCGATTTGGCAAGTTTGGTCGAGGAGCTGCAACAGTAGGGGCGTTTGTTGGTGGAACAGTTGGTGGGCCATTAATGGGTGCTGTAACCATTGGCTACTTAGCTGGATCATCCGCTGAAAGTGGCCCAGATAGCAAAGTTGGCAAAAAAGTTGCAGCTACAGCAGCTGGTATTGGTGGAGGTATAGGTGGATTTCTACTTGGAACAATTGGAGCACCTCTATTTGGTGCAGTAGGAGCTGCTATGACATATAAATCCTTGGAAGGAGGACTAGAAGAGCGGAGTCCTCAGAGTAGCGAAGATGAGGAGGAGGATTCAATATTAAGAAACGTCTGGCAAATGAGCAAGAAAAAAAGTGAAGACATGATGAATAAGAAAAATTAACAATTGCTTAACATATATATAGCTGTGTTTATGTATTTGTGAACTATATATACTTTGAATTAAATCTATGCTAATATTGTCAATCAATGTATAATATTATGCATACAAATTAATATAAGACATTTGAAATTTTTTAGTGACATATTAGCACTATACGACATACTCAGTAGCCAGTTCCCTAGTATTATTGATATTCTTGATTACATTGCATAGCTAGCTCAACAAGTCTATATAAAAAACTAAAGGAATGTAATAATTGAATGTAGTAAAGTGTAATCAATTATATTATACATATTTTATATAATAGAAGCATGAGCAGCAATATGAAAACTTGCTTATAATTATATGAATGCATGTGTGCATGTGTTAACACATTCTCTAATACTGTGCCATAATTATTGACATATACACATTTTGAGTAAGAACTGAGAAGGGACATATTGACCATAAATAAAGCAATCTGTTTGTTTAATATGTTACTTTTGCGTCATCAAGATAGGAAAAGACGATTGAGTCTACAGTTCACATATAGTTCTAGGGACATGAACAATTCAAAAATTGAATAGATAAACAATATATGGACAATTCGAACAATTCTATTAGAATATTTATAGCTAGTATAAGCTGACTTATAATGGAGCCTGGCTGTTTCAAATAAAGCCCCAGATCAACAGAATCTCCATCACTTTAACAAATAACTACATACACACTGTCAAACAGTATAGTTTAGTAATGGCATCATTGTTATGTTTATTAGTTTACAACATCTCAGACATCCTATATTATTTGTATTGTAAATTATCATGGATATAGAAAACTAAACTAGCTATTTAATAGTGATATAATTGTAGCGTTAAAATGTATGGATAATTGTTTACATATAATATATAGTTCCCTATATACATGTGTGTGTGTGTGTGTGGGTATAGTCAGCTTGTGGATATACTTTGCACATATAATGCATAAGTGTAGGTCACAGCTGACAATTTTCCTAGAACTGTTTCTAATAAGCATTCCTTTCCTGGAATCTCAAAACACTTAAGCAAATTGTGAATAGCAATAACTGTGGGCCTGATCATATTGAATATTCATAGCTTATAGTTATAATAATATTTGAGCAGTTGCTATTTCTCCATCGGGAAGTCTATAATTTGTTGTGTATTATGATACTGATTCTCTCCCCCTAAACTTTTTATGATCAACAAAATATGGACTGTCAGTTGGGGTACTGCACTCTCATCATTTAATCACATGTTTCTATGGTTTGTGTAATAAAAATACCACGCACCTCAGCTGTAGCTGTTTTTTGAAGTAGCAAGAATGTTCTTTATAATTATTTTAAAATTTTTGCACGTAATAAGTACTTTCAAAACAATTAAATTAAAGGATGATATTAAAATATTAATTAATCTTCTATTACAGATCCCACCCAGTTAAACATGAAGTATTTAGTTATTTGACAGTTACATATGTAGGTTAAGGTTCAGATAGGCTCACTGAGACGTTACCACCACCCTCATGTTTATGACATCAATAGTGGTATCAGATATCAATCATAATAACCTCCCACATGGCCAGTATTACTAAACAGACATTAGCTATATCAATTCAATAGTATATCAAATTAATAAATAAACAGTATATTTAATTTGTACCTTATAATGTATTTATTATCATGCAACCCTAAACACCATGAATTACATGGTTGATGCAACCTTTATATTTTTTTACAGAAGCGAAAAGTGGACTTCCATTTCCACTTTCCAATTTCTCTCTTGCATTTTAAAATTCTATCCAGAATTAGAAAATTCAAATACACAATAGAAATTCCAAATTGTGAAATTCAATCTTCAATATCTATATTCAACTGATTCTCCATGTGAATGTTTTAACACTATGAGGTATGCAAATTTTTTTTCTGGAGTGACATTCACCATGAAATGTAAATGGAAACACATATAGTTTTCATAATTTGTAGTAGGTGAATCAATACACATACTTATTCACACACTAAACATTAAAGCAAATATAATTATTTTATAATATAGTCTCATTCCCAGACCTACTATGCGGAAAGCATTAGTTTGTCTATAAACCAGGCTAGCTAAATTAGGCACAGTAGAATAAAGAAGTTTTGCACAACAAAGTGCTATAGTTGTCTTCCTATGTTGTCTATTATACTATTTTATGTAAACCTCATTTATTTGGTCAACTTCTATGTATTTATATTCACGTTTCTTCTATTACTGTAGAATGTGCATTGCTACATTGCATGCTATATATTTTTGAACACAGCTTGTACGTTTTTGTGAACTAACTCGAACTGTCAAAAATTCTCTCAATATTTGGCTATTCTCAGAATTTATTTGTTACATAGAACCACAAAAACAATTTTGATAAAATTGTTGACAAAGTCGATTCCAAAGAGGCTCTCATCATGAATTTGATTGACAAACCCTAAACCTTAAATTACTGACCAATCAGATTCGTGTGCTGTAGAAAACAGACACTAAGATTTAAACAAAGGCAGCTGAATAGAGTAGTACATAAATTTGGTTGACTAGCAACGAGTAACGTTTATAAGGTGGTTGACTTGAAACTTATTGAAAATCTGGCTTGACCATATTTAAAGCCTTCAAGAATTTATATAAATATTCCTGCAAAAAGTTCAGTATGGGTAATAATAATGGTAAGTTAGTTGTTGCAATTGATCATATAGATAATTTTATGATTTTTCATTATATGCAGATGGAAATGGTTGGTTAATAGGTGGTGGATGCTGCTTTACAACTGGGTCTGCTTTGACTTATGTTTTAGCAGCTATACTTGCAGGAACGCAGTATCACAAGAGTGGGTCTAATCCCTATATTTTGGCTGGTCTTATTATAGGATTGCTACCTGCACTCACTCTCTTTTGTCTTATTTGTATTGTTCATCGTGAAAAAGAGTCAATACAAATATTGACTATCATTTTCATACTATTAGGCATATTTTCAATCATTGCTGCTATTCTAATTTTCGTTGGAAATGGTCAAGAAGCAAAAAAGAGCAACAGTGATCCTGAGTATAATCAAGCTCAAGTGATTGCTGCTGGTGTTTTATTTACATTGTCAAGCGTTTTCCATTGCATTGGTTTTGGATTATGTGGTTTGGGATGTTTGACTTCAGAGTCGTCATCATCTGAAGACCAATCATTTCATTAAGAAAAACTATGATGTTGTACGTAGCTGAATCATTTAAGAATTTTTAGTTTATTTTTACTATGATGTGTGAATTATATTGTGTACTAATGATAAGAACAATAATTTGCTTGAGTTCATTTTGTAATAATTAAAGACTTAACGTATTTCTTTGAATAAGAGCCATGGGTACTTGTCCTCACATTGGACTACATGCTAAAGGTAGCCTGGGTTGCGTATATAACTATATTAAGTATATAAAGTCTTTTTAAAAAAAGAGTGTAGCTTCTACGTGAAAGTTATTGTATTATTAGTATTATTATTAATATTATACTGAAAAAAATGAAGTAGTATATACTAGTATTAGTGTTAATGTTCATCGTCTTCTACTAAAACTTCGTTCTCCTCCAGTTCTTCTCATCCTCCTTTCCTGGAAAGAATCTTAACTGTCTCATTCAAGTGCAGCTATTCCCTGTTCAACCTCCATTTGTACATCGTGCGCTACTTACTGCATCTTCTATCAAACATCTAATTTCACGCGTGGCATTTATTCGAAGGCGGCTACTATATCAACCTACCATTGGTGTAGGAGAGACAACTATTTAAGGGGGACTACTAATCGAAGGCAGCTCTTATTCAAGGAAATATGGTAAATGTAATGATTCAAGTTATTGTATGTTTGATAGTTATTATTATGCAAACCACTACAAGTAACATTAGGCAGTGTACAAGGGCAAATAACCAACAATTGATCTACTTCCTTGTATATGGAGAACGTTTGCTATATACTTTCAAGGAACTTTCCTATATCACCACATGTACAGTATGTGTGTGTGTGTGTGTGTGTGTGTAAAACAGCAATGCATTATGGGGTGCCATTTGTATCAAAATAGTATGATTTACTAAATAATGTATGAATTATTAAATAAATAAGAAATAAATCAAGAATATTGACTTATTTAATATACCATGATACATCCAATTTTGATACAAACGGCGCCCCATAATGAATATATTGTAATTTGCACGGAGAAAGTAGTCATGCACGATCGGTTAGTAAAATATCGTAAAACCTATATAAACACAAATATTAAGGCTTGTAACTTTGATACATTTCTTTGCTTTGATAATTTACTCACTAATACAATTATATGATGACACTGGGTTTAAATCTAGGTTATGTAGAATAAAAACACTTGAATTTTGCTGGGATAAAACTATTAAGAAATACAAGCAGATAAGTTACTTTACTAGTCTCTTTATTTTATTGTTGAAAGCATTTTAGCAGAGAAATTGTATTAGATTTGCTGTTCTATTTGTGAGAACACGACTTTAATGAGAAGTAGTAAATTTTCTCAATAACTGGTGAATTGGAAGAAGATATGCGAGGAACTCAAAGGACAATATGAGCAATGAGGAATAACGAGGAAGCAATATAATGGATTCTATTTGATCCAATGCTAATCAACTTATATACATGATATATCAAAATTTTATCAACATACTCAAACTCTTTATTATGTTGATAAACTTTTCATATATCACACTTTAAGTTGATATCTGGGGTTTAGAACAAATACATTGAATATGGATATTGTGATATCCTGCTTCAGTTAGTAACTTATTAATATTCATAAGTTGGTTTTGTATTTAAGTCTTTTGTTTTTGTATTTCAGACAGTGAGGTTCAGTAGTTACGTTGTCATTTAATACAGTTATTTGAGTCATTGTAGAAGTTTGTTGTTTGATGTTATTTACTAGTTATTTGTTGACTGTGAGTTTTTTATATCTGTTCTAAAATGAAGATAGGATATAATAGTCTTCAGTTTACTGAACTATCTACTATATATTGACAGATGTCATCTATATTTTCCCTGTAGACTTGAGACAATTGGCCACAATGTGCATGTTCATTAACAAGAATTCCTTTACAAATGACTTGTTCCATTCTACATTACAATATACCACAAATTAATACAATTTAGCTCAAGGTGACTGCTATGGTTGAGACAGTAAAAAAAGGAATTGTGTATGGTCAAATGTCCACTCTTATTTTGTGTGTACAAATCTAACATTACATAGACAGACACAAGTGAACTCAACTGACCAATAAAATTTCTTCATTTCAGGTTTATAGAAGATGAATGCATGTCATTGTACTATGTATTATATACAATATATACTTCATTGAGTGTAAAATTTAAATTTTTCAAAAACGTCTTAAGAAAGAGTACCATCTACTTTCACTAAAACCTTTATATACTGGAATAGTGTTGGAAGCTCAACAGTTAACTGCTATAGTATAATTCCCATATAACAACTAATATATGTAGCTTACATGAATGGACTACTATCAAATCTAGAAATCATGTACTATATAATTTGTAGGCTTGTTGTATTATTATAAACAACAATGAATGTTTTGGATTCCATAGTAGTCTACAAATGTAAATATTCATAATTGAATTATCTATGAATTCATTATAATAAACTAATACTTACTATCAGTAATGTTAACAACATATACCTTTACATATTATCAGATGATTGCTATATATGGGCATACACCACCCATCACAGTAGTTTCTTGATAGTTTCTCAGGTACTTTTTTTAAAGTTGCCATAATTCTCTTATGTAAATTGACATCAAAGTTCATCAATATGATATAAATACTATGTTAGCACAATACCAAAACTAGACTAACTCATTATGTATAAAGACAAAAAGTAATCTTTGTAGTTTATTGCTCAATAAGTGAAGTCATGAGCAAGAGATGGATACTATATCAATTGAAGTACAAGTATATCAGTTAATTCATTTGCAATAATGTTACAACTTAACTATAATTGAATACTGATTGCTATCAATGTTGTAGGGTACTTCTTCATATGGATCATAAAATAATTACATGAACACTACTACAAGTATTTTATGATCCTTATTGTAATATATGTACTTGACCAGAAGAGACAATTATAATGATAACTCAACAACAATGAGAGATACAAACTCACGAAGAAGCACAGTAATAATATGTGATAAATTCCAACTACTGAGCATGCTAAATACCACATTATTATAAATACATTATACATACATTCATATTCTATTTTCCTCTAGAATACAATAGAATCACTTTTATCCTAACCTGTCATTAATGGTTACCATATTGTTCAGAATGTCTCAAATCAGGCTTATGAATATTGGAGAGACATATCATTATTAGTAAGTATACATAACGAATTGTCAATGGTTTGTTTCTCTTTGAGTGTTCTTAAAATTACTAGATGAGATTTTTTGACTATCACTTGTAGTGTCATCCAAATTATGTAGAAATAGGTAATGATCCATAGACTCTTCTTGTTGTCTCTTACAACGTAATCCATCTGACAGTTCATCTAAATATATTAGATTTCCACTTTGACATGAGATACAACAGATATAACAGATATAATGGCACCTAACCATATGAGGAAGCATCTGTAGCAAGTTTGATTGGTAGATTAGGGTCATAATGAACTAAAACATCACAGACACCAATTTCTTTTTAACTACTAACATGGCTTCTTCACGCTTGCTTGACCATTCCCACTTAGTATTCTTTTTCAAGTTGGTCATAAGTGCTAGTAATAAGGCTAGGTTGAAATGAATTTCCTATAATAGTGTACAGGTCCTAGAAATTATCTTAATTTTTTGAACATTATAGGGTCTTGGAGCATCCAGGATGATTTCATTTTGTCTTTGGTTGCAAGGCCCTTATTGCTAATCTGATATCCCAAATTATTTGACAGAGTCACATAAAAATGTACATTTACTTTTACTTACAGTAATTCTATGATATTGTAATCTAAACATTTCTTCAATGTTTTGGTAGTGCTATATAGCTAGCATCAGTCATCAAAATATCATCTATGTAGCAAATAACTCAAGGAATCCCTCTGACAATAATGTCCATTGCCACACCAAATGGTAACCTTGTGTACCGATATCACCCCTTGTGTCTGTTGATGGTCACTAATTATTTTGATAAGTCATCTAGTAACATCTGTTGGTATGCTTGAGGTCAATCAATTTGGTGAACTTATTTCCACCTGAGAAAGAAGTGAGATGATCATCTATATAAGGGAGTTGGTGTTGATCAACAATGTCTTGTACTTGATTCAAAGTAATTTTGAAGTTGCCACACAACCTCAATTTCCATTCAGGTTCAGGACTGGAACCATTGGAGATGCCCATTGCTGTGACAACTGGTTCAATAATTCCTTGAGACTAAAGTCTACATAGTTCATCTTTGATTTTTATTGCATTGCAATTGGTATTGGTTCTGTTTTATAAATCAAGGTAAAGGAATGTCCTTAAGATATAATGTAGTTTTATGCTGAATCATTGTCCTCAACTTGTCTGTAAAAACATTTGAGAATTTGGATAGAAGAGTGTGTAAATCCTCTTGCACCAACCAAGTGTGAGTAATTACGTTCCAATTAAGTTTAATAATCTTCAACCACTTTCTACAAGTGCAGTTCATTTCCTGCAACTACAACTCATACTAGCCTCTGTGACTGACTAACCTTTATGTTTGACATCTACTTCAAATTCACCAACAACTTTCATAAACTCAGTAGAGTACATTTGAGAACAATATCAGATTTTCTTTTACTGTACCGTTAATTATTGAGACAGCTGCATCCTGTGTGCACTTCCATTGCTATGTTATATTAGCGCTCAATAGTTAGTGCTCTAGTATTACTGATATTCTTGATTAAATAATATAGCTAGCTCAGCAAGTTTATATAAAAAGCAAACGGAATGTAATATAGTACACTGTAATAGTAACTTATACACATTTTGAGTGAGAACCGAAAAAAGATGTCAACCTTATCTTATTGCCTGTAAATGAAGTAATCTGATTGGTTGCTATATTACTTTTGTGTCATCAAGATAGGAAAAAGGTGATTAAGTTCACAGTTCACATATACTTCCAGAGACATGAACAATTCAAGAACTGAATGGATAAGCAATACATGGACAATTGGAACATTTCTACTAGAATATATATAGCTAGTATATATAACCTAACTTAATGGGGAGCCTGGCTGTCTTAAAATAAAGCAAGGACCTTATCCACATGACCAGCGTTGTTAAACAGGCATGAGCTTTATCAATTCCATTGTATATCAAATTAACAATTAAACAGTATATTTAGTTTGTATCTTATAATGTATTTGTTATCATGCAACCCTAGACACCATAAATTGTATGGTTAATGCAATCATTAAGAAGGCATGAGTGGACTTTTATTTCCACTTTTTAATTTTCTTCTCATATTGAAAGGTTCTATCCTGTATTAGAAGTACTAGTTTCCAATTTTGTGAGACTCTAAATTCCCCATGCATGTGCATGTGATTCCCCATATGAATAAAACCCTATCTTCTAAACCCTAAACATCAACCACGTGCAGCATGTGTATGGACCTCCTGCCAGTCAAATAGTCACTGTATAATACTTATTGATGTCAGTTAGCTGTGTTGTCATCCTGTATATAGTTTGCAGTATACATATTAATATATCATCTCATATGTAGCTGGTTTTAATGGTGATAAATCATCTGAAAGATGTTCATAATTATTTTCCTAGCTTCATGTGAGATCAACATCTTCAAGACAATCAGAGCATGATTTCAATAATCTATTAATTTAGTCTGATCTCATCTCCTAAACATGAAGCCTTCAGTTAAGTGACAGTTAGATATGTTGATTGATGAGATTCAGACAGTCCCATTGCTGGGCCAGGTCATCTCTTTAATACAAGATACATGAAGAATTTATATATTGATCTAGAGTCTATTTATATGAATATTAATTAAATATGTGAGATCATTTAAAATAAACCAAATATAACCAGGAGAATATGTATGTGTATACTTTGTGTCAGTGACATAAAAAATAGGTGACTGAAATCACAGTTTGCATATAGCTCCAGGAACATGAGCAATTCCAAGAATTGCATGAATATATAAACAATACATAGGACAGTCAGAGCATTAATATTAGAAAATATTATAGCTAATATATATAAAATTGAACTATTTTAGTTCTTAAGGGAATGATTTAAAATGGAGTACATTTGTCTTATATATTCCAAAGTGAGAGTACTCCCATATGGCCAGCATTCATTCATGAGAATTTTTCTGACCAACTATCTAATTAAGTACATTTAGTTAATAATTAAACATTATTTTTAATTAGTATGTCATTTAAGTATTTGTTATCATGCAAACCAAATGATCATGAATTGCATGGTTGGTGCAACCTATCTATTTTTTATGGTTACTTGATAAAGGATATCAGTTAGAAAAATGGCTATAATGAGTGTCAACATGTTACTGACGCTGTCAACCAATGTACATGTGGCATTGTATTGAATTGAATTAACATAAATGCACACATAACTATGTTAACAGTGTCATTTATGATTAGTTGCTGTCTTCACACAACAAATAGAATGCGTACTTTATTTACAAGCTAGACAAGACTGTTTAAGCATTTCTTATCAGACGTTTTACGCAGTTTTTAAGATTGCATTTCAAAACTTGTTTAACTTTAAAGGCTAGAGTTATCTTAACATTACACAGCTAAGTCTATATGATAGTTTCTGTAAAAGTCAAAGTGATACACATAAATATAACTGCTGCTCACTATAACTACCATAACACAAATAAAACTAAGTATACATGGCTTGTAATGTGATAATTAAAGACATAAATGTTAAAACCATGAGTAGGAAAGGATCTGGGAATAATACATCATAAAACAAATAAAGTAAGTTGTTAGTAATTTTGTACAACAGATATGTAAGTTAGGATGATTGATAGGTTGAAATTGATGAGATAATTTAAAATAAAAGGGAAGGATAGTTGCTGTTCAATTTGTGACAAGACAATTTAATGAGAAGTGTTGAGTTTTCTCAATAGTTGGTGAGTTAGAGGAAGATTTGTGAGGATCTCAAATGAAGGACAATATGTGAGATGAGGAGTAATAATGGAGCAATAATAATGTAATCCATTTGATTCAAACCTCATTAACTTTAAGTGTGATATGTCAAACTTTTATCAACATGGTTCTCTTCAAACTTCTTTATGTTGATAAACTGTTCATGTATCAACTTAAGATGATATCTGAGCATTGGAACAAATAGATTGACTATGAAGAAATCAGTTAATGTTAGAGGAGATGATAATGCTTAGATGTATGAATAAATTACTAACACAATCAAGATGACAATTGTGAAAAAAAGAGGTGGAAGTGTAGCTATAAAAAGGGAGGCTTGCAAGATATGACCTTTTTGGGAATTGTTGGGAAATGATGATATCAATTAGGTCAATGTTAGATTCCAGACAGCGAACCATCCATTCCTGAGAGAATAGCTTTGTCACAACAGCACTATATTTTCTGACATCTCTCATTTTTGCCAACATAAAGCCGATATCTGTGTGGATCAGAAGCAGGACTTGAGAAAGGAGTATAACTGAAGAGTATACAGGAAGAGAATGCCTGTTTATCCTGCAGGAAATGCATACTTTGCTGTGTATTAAACCGATCGCCATCTCCTAAACCTTAAACATTAACTATACACAACTAAGTATGACTTCCAGCTGAATGCTACCACACAAGAAATAGTTCATAAAGATAAACACATGTTTGTTTGAGAGACATGTCATTTGTACTAATAACTGTCTCATTTACCTTAATTTCAAGAAGCATGATTTCCTAAAATTACTTCTTTTCACAGCTACACAACCCATCCGCATAGCAAGTGTTTCCTTTATCATGTACAAAGTAGATATATAGTAAACAAACTAATCAGAGTGTACCCAAGTACAGTACAGGCAAAGAAAAGTGTTAACTAAGAATAGATAGCAACTCATCTCTTGTAAATTAGTTAAGAGGTCTGATTGAAGAAAGTAAGAATGAGTGAAAATAATTGGATGTCTTAGCCAATGGAATTGAGAAGGTATCAGAGGACTAAAGAGAAGACTTAGAAATGTTTAAGTAAGGTAAGATATATTGTTTTGTGTATGACACATACACTTGTAGTATTTTATGAATAATGCAACCTTCATTTAGTATTAGTATATCTAAGTATATTTACATTGTTTCATTGTTTAATAGGATGTACTATATATATAGTTATATCAAAACTCTTATATGTGTGTCAATGTTGGGTTTACAATATATACACATAATATAAAGTGTTAAGTGGCACCACTGTATGTATACATCAGAGTTGTGTTTATACGTATTATCAGTGGGTGTGTTTCTAACCCTGTCACTCATTGCACATACAAAAGATTTATTCAATATACAGCATTTGTTTATTGTGAATGCAGGAACAATTCATTCATTTTATTTTTTACAAAGTCAAACTAATAAAGAGCCTACACATGTACATTTAAAAACAATATTGGAAAGACAATGAAAATGAAAACTTCTTTGTTTGTTTTTTATAACATGCAAAGTCTTGGTTAAAGATTAAAGGTACATATAGACACAAGTTGCTACATAAAATAAAGAGCCATCATAGTTGAGACCAGAAAGACAATAGAAGAGAAACCTTCCTTGATTCCAACAGCACCTATATGAAGTAAAAGAATATTATAATTAATCTCATATAAGTCTGTTTCCATCTGTTAAAATAATGTTATTATAATTACCAGATCTGGTGGAGATAAGAAAGTCATAAGAATATCCAAAGTCTTCAGCTGGTTTAAACATATCTGTGTGTGTGTAGACTGGTATGAAGGGAACAATACAGTCATTAGCACTATGTCCAGCAAACTTTGGATCATTCTCGGGTCCTCCATATTCACCATTTGGATATCGTTGTAGCCATTGTTCAAAGATGGTGTCTACCATTGTGTGGTGATTGAAAAAAACTGGATCATTAGGTGAGGAAGCTACATTAGCCATTGTGCCTTCTTGGATTGGATTTGATCCCA
This sequence comes from Xestospongia muta, assembly GCA_963693285.1. Lineage (NCBI taxonomy): Eukaryota > Metazoa > Porifera > Demospongiae > Haplosclerida > Petrosiidae > Xestospongia > Xestospongia muta. Next base: position 5,964,052 of record OY848924.1, read on the forward strand.
ATATATTGTTAAAGCTACCTATTCCAACAATAATGTGCCCCTATACAATAATAAATTACTATTCAAAGAAAAGCTAAACTTTATATGATTTCAAATGCATTTTCTGCACTTCAAAACAATTATATATAATTTGTATACATACAGCACACGTGTGTAATATAAATCTCTAACTTACTATATTATGAAGCAGGCGAGTAATATTGTCAGAACCTACTTCTGCAATATCTGGATTTGGGTTTGGATCAGGTTGAAATCCCTCCAGGAAATTTCTAAAACTACTGTCAGAATATTTATTATATGGCCTATTACTGTATGAACTTAGGCTTAAAGCTTTTTTGATGTCTTGTTGACTAGGCCACTTAGAGTATGTACCAGCACATTCTGTTGGTGAAGGACAACGAACAATTGCCATCATACTGTCAGAATCATTAGGATTACAAGTTTGATGCTGTTTTGTACTGTTAGAAGGAAACCAACAAACACACTTCCAATTGTTTCCTCCATAATATTTACTGTTTACAGTACCATTATCACTATTATTACCAAGTTTGTTAAAGGAGAATATACTTGTCCGATCATTAGTATTAGTCCAGTTCCAATAATGTACAGTAAAACTTGAATCATTTAGTAATATTTGTATTTCTCTTTCAAACCACAACAAAAACAGACGATGCCATGTTAGAAATCCAGTTGACTCATGAGCATAATCATTTGCTATTGAGATTGGTACAAAGTGAATAATTCAATAAACGTTATATAACATACCTGATCCTGTACTATTATAGCCACCATAATTGTTTTTAGCAACATAATGATGCATCCATATAAACATGTCATAGACAGAAATATTTACAGGTTTTGCATTAAATGCATTTCCATCAGTCTCATTAAAAAGAAGTATGACATAACGACTTTCATCTGCTGAATACTTTGATCTGTTCAGCTTACTATTATGCTCTTCCCATTCAGATTCATTCATCTTCGCAATATTTTTACGTTGTCGTAACGGCGAGGACTTCGTATTGCAATTGTTGCCTTCATAACCAAATTTGCATTCACCACAATCATAACCAGAGTAATTTCCATAGCAGTGACAAGTTCGGTTAAAAAAATAGAAAGGCCAATTGAGACGTGGGTCACCGTTATCAGGATATCGAGTATAACAATACGAAGACACAGAACGACATTGCCCACGATCTAAATCCCTTCCACATGGAGTAGACGCTCCTGATGGAACTGGACAACATGTTCGACTTGTCAAACTAACTCTACTGGAGCAAACTTTAGGAATTTGAGCTTGAACCAAACAGTAGTTGGCAATAGACAGCAGTAACCAAAGAATTGTAAATTTTTTCATTTTGCAAGCTAACTCAAAGAAAAGAGTCTGTTGTTAACGTAATAATTATGGCACGTTATATATAGCCTATGTGGAACGTGACGTCATAAATACGATGACATCATTACGGCAGTGTGAACGCCGTTACTTTCATGAGAAATTAATACTAATCTCTAGACCCTAATTTCCAAGCCTTATGACCTAACTGTATTAATTTCTCTGCTGGCTGTATATGATAATATTTATATTGCTGAATTACACCAGGACTATACTTAATTATTGTCTGTGGTGTATTCTAAATAGGTAACACTGTAAAGCATTATATATAGTATATTTTCCTAATGTTACTCAACCATCAAAGGCATCATTATTAATTAATTATGCATGGCAGCCATCTACTCCCATTCTTGCATGTGTACACAATCATGGTCATATGTATTTATAATACAGGATAATATATATGCTACAAACTATTAACATTACATTGCTGCCATTATCATAGGTTACTTCTTCATATAAGAATCACAAAATAATTATGAGAACAATAGTACATATATTTCACAATACTTATTTTGAAGAATCAAGTTATTACAAAACTATACTAATTGACGAGTTATAAAATTAATCATCAGAACAATGATATTGACAATAATGTTTGATGTCTCCTTATTTAGACAAAATAAGTTTCATTGATGTTGGGCTTGTTTGTAAGGGCTGTTGCTATGAAATTTATAATTGCACCTACATACTCCACACATGCTATCTGTTCTAGTATATGAACAGTACAGTATTATAGTAATTAGTAATGAAAACATTGTATGCTGATGTAGTGATCTATATATTGCAAAGACTATGCTATATGTATATAAGAGGTTTCCCAATTTGTCACCTTAGTGTATTGGCTGTTGCTATGACTGTTGCTATGGAATCCATTGGCTGTTGCTATGGACTCCTAAGATGTATTTTGATTGGTTGTTGTATTGTATATATAGCTTGGTTTTGTTTATTGATTTTTAGTATTAGTTGTCCAGACAAATATAAAGTCTGAAATGTCCTTTCACACCTTTTACCCCTTCCCTTAGACTTTTCAATAATATTCCATTGTAATTTATTTAATTATGTACTACCACCTTGTAATACTTATCAATTATATATACAGTGCTGAACATAAACGAATGTTAGATAATGTAGGAAGGAAACAGGGCAAGCTTAGAGGAACTATGAAGTTAATGAAATATACTAATATAGAGGTCATATAAGAGTTGATAATATAGCACAATGTAGTGCCTGTCTAAAGGAGAACAATGTAAGGGAACTACATAGTATCTGTTCTAAAATGAAGATAGGATATAATAGTCTTCAGTTTACTTAACTATCTACTATATATTGACAGATGTCATCTATATTTTCCCTGTTAGTGTATAGGCTTGAGACAACTGTCCACAATGTGTATGTTCATTAACAAGAATGACTTGTTCCATGCTACATTACAATATACCACAAATCAATACAATTTAGCTCAAGATGACTGCTATGGTCAAGACACTACAAAAAAGGTAATTGTGCATGGCCAAAATTCACACCCATTAATATATGTGTAAAATACATTACACGTATATTAACATATACATGCGTATATATCTTCATGTGATCAGTTTTTGAACACACATTTTGACATATTTAAGTATTGCACCTTCAACAATGTGACTAAATCATTTGCTTCACAAAATTCACACCTATTTATTATAAACAACAATGAATGTTTTGGATTCCATAGTAGTCTAAAAATGTAAATATTCATAATTGAATTATCTATGAATTCATTATAATTAACTAATACTGACTATTAGTAATGTTAACAACATATAACTTTATGTATTAGCAGATAATTGCTATGTATGGGCATACACCAGCCATCACAGTAGTTTCTTGATAGTTTCTCTGGTACTTTCTTTTACAGTTGCCATAATTCTCTTATGTAAATTGACTTCAAAGTTCATCAATATGATATAAATAAATATGTTAGCACAATACCAAAACTAGACTATACTCTGTCCGAGTTGAGTTGAGCCCTTCATTAAAAAAAAGGTGTGTTATGCATGGAATGTAAGGTGAGGCATTTTATCACCTACTTTATCCACTTAGTACTGAAGTACATTTTAATAATAGTCATTACTTTTTCACGTGAATGTCATGCGAAAAGACCATGTGTTTATGAAGATGCAAAGGTAAAGAGACTGAGGTCGCAAACAAAGGAAGTTGTTGCGAATGTCTATGAGTATTTCGAGGAAATCCACAGGTGTCAACGTACTCAAGGATCTCTTAAAGAACTGCTGATGCCACAGGAGTTTCATGTGCCAGCATCAAGAGGCTACGGAAACAGAAAATTGAGACCGTTTGTTAAAAGGTTCTTTTCAGAACCACGGTGGCTTCATAGCTGCCTTAAATCGCAAAAGATAATATCTGATTATTATTTTAATAGTAATATTATTATTATAATAGAACATTTGTTCATATAATTAGAACTGTAATTTTGAATTGCCACGTGACACACGGCTGACTTCTCAAGTTGAAAAGTGTTATTCGAAGGTGTGGAATTTCAAGTATGACGAAAGTATGTCATTGAAAATGTATGGAGTTTATAGTTTGCTACTTTCTCGTAGCACTAGAGAGCCAAATTTTATATATATATAGCGCATTTGCAAGCTGAACGGATTGGTGCAAGTTCCATGCGGATAGCACGTAAAACGGCAAAGTTATTTACACGTCTGGGTAGCTCAACTCAACTCGGACAGAGTATAACTCATTATGTATAAAGACAAAAAGTAATATGTGTAGTTTATTGCTCAATAACTGAAGTCATGAGCAAGAGCTGGATACTATATCAATTGAAGTACAAGTATATCAGTTAACTCATTTGAAATAATGTTACAACTGAATTAATTGAATACTGATTGCTGTCATTATTGGAAGTTACTTTTTCATATATGGATCATAAAATGAACACTACTACAATTATGTTATGATCCTTATTGTAATATATGTAGTTGACCAGAAGAAACAATTATAATGATAACTCAACAACAAAGAGAGATACAAACTCACAAAGAATCAAAGTAATATGTGATCAATTCCAACTACTGAGCATCTAAACGTTGTAGCCGAGCACGCGATGAAAACAACTTTTTAACAGAACTTTTTGAATACAGAACTAATTGAACTAACAACACTATAATGAACTACAACGAACTGTAACGAACCACAACGAACTAAAACTAAAAAGGTTTTACAGCACTATATATACATACATAGATATTAGGTTTCACCGGAAATTAAGTAAATAAGGCCTAACGGAAATAATAACTCAAAATGAATAAGTATACAGTTATCACACTAAATACCACATTATTAAAATACATTACACATATATTAATATCCTACATTCCTCCAGAATACAATAGAATCACTTTTATCATAACATGTCATTAATGGTTACCAATATTGTTCAGAATGTCTCAAATCAGGCGTATGAACATCAGAAAGACATATCATTATTAGTAAGTATACATAATGAATTATCAATGGTTTGTTTCTCTTTGAGTGTTCTTGAAAATATTAGATGAGATTATCTGACTATCACTTGTAGTGTCATTCAAATTATGTAGAAATAGGTAAGAATCCATAGACTCTTCTTGTTGTCTCTTACAATGTGATCCATCTGATAGTTCAGCTAGATTTGTGAAGTTATTTCCACGTGAAAAAGAAGTGAGATGATCATCAAGGAATTGATTTGTTGTCCAGTACTTGATTCAAAGTAATTTTGAAGTTGCCACACAACCTCAATTTCCATTTGATTTCAGGACTAGAACCACTGGAAGGCCTATTGCCATAACTACTGGATCAATAATTCCTTGAGACTAAAGTCTACATAGTTCATCTTTGATCTGTTTCTGCATTACAAATGGTATTAGTCTTGATTTATAAATCAAGGTAAAGCATTGTCTTTAAAATATAATTTAGCTTGATGCATATTTGAGAATTTGGATAGAGAACATGTGTAATATCTCTTGTATCAATCAAGTGTGAGTAATTAGGTTCTGGGAAACAATTTCAGTACTGTTAGTATCAACATCAACAAGTCTTTTTCCTGGAGAGACATCTGTTGCATTCATCATAAGTGAATGAATTGTATTTAACAGGTTACTTTTCCACTAAATATAAACACTGGTACCATTAGTTTGTAAAAAAGTTAAGTAACATAGCATATATACTCACAAGATGATCATATGAAGATACATATACTAGTACTAACAAGATACATGCATATATATCTTCATGTGATCAGTTTTTCAACACACATTTTGACATATTTAAGTATTGCACCTTCAACAATGTGACTAGATCATTTGCTTCACATTTCCTTTCCTTCCTGGAATCTCAATACTCACATATAAACTGTGATAACCTTCCAGTTCAGTGGGGCTGATCATGATTTCAATAATCTATTAATTTAGTCCGATCTCATCTCCTAAACATGAAGCCTTCAGTTAAGTGGTTGGTGCAACCTATCTATTTTTTATGGTTACTTAATAAAGGATATCAGTTAGAAAAATGGCTATAATGAGTGTCAACATGTTACTGACGCTGTCAACCAATGTACATGTGGCATTGTATTGAATTGAATTAACATAAATGCACACATAACTATATTAATAGTGTCATTTAAGATTAGTTACTGTCTTCATATGTACAAAAGAAGTAGAATGTGTACTTTATTTACAAACTAGACAAGACTGCATGTGTAAGCATTTCTTATCAAAAGTTTTACGCAGTTTATAAGTCAAAGCTCATTTAGCTTTATATAAAAATTAAAGTTTAAAAGCTAGAGAGTTATCTTAATATTACACAGCTAAGTCTATATAATAGTTTCTATAAAAAGTCAAAGTGATACACATAAATATAACTGCTGCTCACTATAGCTACCATAATGCAAATAAAACTATGTATACATGGCTTGCATTTGTAATATGATTATTATAGACATAAATGTTAAAAACATGAGTAGGAAGGGATCTGGGAATAATACATCAAAGGGAAATAAAGTAAGTTGTTAGTAATTTTGTACAGCAGATATGTAAGTTAGGATGATTGACAGGTTGAAATAGATGAGATATTGTAAAATGAAAAGAAGGGTAGTTGCTGTTCAATTTGTGACAAGACAATTTTAAGAGAAGTGTTGATTTTTCTCAATAGTTGGTGAGTTAGAGGAAGATTTGTGAGGATCTCAGATGAAGGACAATATGTGAGATAAGGACTATTAATGACCACTTGTTGAACTCGAGTGTGACTCTGAGGTAACTATTGAACAAGAAGGGAGATCAAGAGAGGACAGGAAATTGAACAGGGGGTTAGAGTCAAAGGCTGTCGTGAGATCAAAATGAAAGGCACAAACCATGTACACCATTAAAGTCCAGGGATGAGATCCAGTGAGAAGCAAGGCAGTTTCAGTAGAATATCCAGAGCATAAACTGAATTAATGATTAGAGAGTAAATTATGAAGGAACAGAAGTCATACAGATTATAAAAGATTTGACATTCAAGACCTTACTTGTAAGGGAGAGGAAAGACATTGGGTGGTAATTAATCAAAAGAATATTAGAAGGGAGATTTAAATTAAGGAATAATACAACATAGGAGTTCTATCAGATGGAAAAGTATCAGTGGAAAGAGACAAGTTGAAGATGAGGAACAAGTGAAGCATCAGGGAAGAAATTTCAGTAGTAGTATTATCAGTAGGAATACAAGAGATAAGACTAATAATTTCCTCTGGATAGTATAGAAGATATGGAGACAGGCTTGACATGGAGTGGAGAAACTGTAGGTGTAGTAATTGATGTGACTGGACTGTGTACTTGTTAAAGCATGAAGACAAGTGTATGTATTTATTTACAATACCAGCTTTAGAAGAGGAGGTAGTGACAGGGTTCTCAATGGAGACGAGAGAAGGTATATAATATGTTATAGGTTTGGAATGAATATACATTAACAGCAGACCAGAATGATAAGAGAAAGTACTGATAAGTAATATTTGGCTGATGCAGCTAATAATTAAAATTTAAAATTTCAAATAAGAATATAGATCTATTACGTATAGTTAAGTTAAATTAGAAGTTTCAAACAAGTTTTCAGTAGTAGTCCAACTAATGAATGCTTTATAATAATGAAAATATTGGAATAAAGCATTTTCATTCTGTGAGTTAGGAGAGGATGTAGATACTAACGCAGCACGTACGAAGATGGGTGTGGCTGGTCGAGTTCGTAGCTTCTTTTATAAACCACTGCAATTCAGGAGAGGGAACCATGCATTCCTAAGAGAAGAGCTTTGTCACAATAGCACTATATTTTCTGGCATCTCTTTTTTGCCAACATGTGAATCAGAAGGGGTACATGAGAAATGAGTAAAACTGAAGAATATACTGGAAGTGCATAGTTTGTTGTGTATTAAACTGATCCCAATATCCTAAACCTTAAACATTAACTATACACAGCTAAGTATGACTTCAAGGTGAACTCTACCACACAAGAAACAGTTCATAAAGTTAAATACATGTCTATTTGAGAGACATGTCATTTGTACTAATAGCTGTCTCACTTATCTTAGTCTCAACAAGCATGATTTCCTAATATTGCATCTTGTTCACAGCAGCACAGCCCATCTGCATAAACATAGTATTTTTCTTTATCATGTACAAAGTAGATATATAGTAAATAAACTAGTCAAAGTGTCCCCAAGTACAGTACAGGCAAAGAAAAGTGTTAATTAAGAATAGATAGCAGCTCTTTTCTTGTAAATTAGTTAAGAAGTCTCATTGGATTGTTTAATATGATGTAGTATATAGTTATATCAAAACTCTTATATGTGTGTCATTGTTGGGTTTACAATGTATAGGTCTATATGCAATATTAAGTGTTAAATGGCACCACTGTATGTATACATCAGAGTTGTGCTTATATGTAATATCAGTGGGTGTGTTTCTCACCCTGTCACCTCTTGCACATACAAAAGATTCATTCAATGTAGAGCATTTGCTTTATTGTGAATTCAGGAACTATTCACTCATTTCATTTTTTTAATAAAGTCAAACTAATAAAGAGCCAACACATGTACACTTAAGAACAATATCAAAAAGACAATGAAAATAAAAATGCACTAAAGTGCTTAACCTTGTTGCGGATCCCAGAGTAGATCTATATTGTAGAGTGCATGTACATGTACATTTAAGATTTGACAATCACAATCATTCAGTCCAGCTGATTAACCAATAGTAGCTAACAGTGTAGTCTATAAGAACCTAACCAATTAGTACTAATCTTACTATCAGACTATATAAAGTGCTCACAGACTATAAAGAACTCTCACAATTTCTCCTAAAAATAATCTGCCTTTTCCAGAGACACCTTATCTTCTGTCTTAATCAGAGACTTTCTTTATTCTTTTTAGCCTCCTCAAGAACGATATGTATACCACAGAATACAGACAAGAGTATCTCACATGATATGCAAGATGACTATTGATGACTCAGCATTTCTCTTCAACCAAAAGGAAAAAAGCTTATCCATTTACTGAGTATTATGCATTGTGATTGACAAAAGGTCCAATACTTTCTAACTTCTTAGTAAATGTTAGTGATTCTCCAATGACAGCTATGGTGCTAGTATTTTTAGTTCGTGCTCAATGTATCGACCAAGAATTGATGAATTCATTATGTATTTTGAAACAACCTGGATAGCTGGAACATTCCGTACAGCAGAGTGGAACTGATATGAGACTGAAGGACCACGGACAAACAATCCCTTGGAGGGTTGGAACAATCATCTACGGCGTGTAGTTGGCAAATCCTATCCAAACATATTTGAATGTGTTGAGGTATTTCAAAGAGAACAAGTCAGTACAGAGGTTTCAATACAACAGCTTGCAGCAGGTGCACGTCCACCTTGTTGGAAAAAGAAAGCTATTGAGAAAAATCAACTCATTAAGGAACTCAAAGAAAGATTTAGCAGCAATATAATCTCTTTATCAGACTATGTAGCAGACATGTCTCAACACATTAACTTGTAATTGTTTAATCTTTACTTTCCTTAACATTAAATAGTACACTATTTTAATCATTTACCTCAAACTCGTTCGTCATTACTTAGACTGTTTCAGTCCCTTTTGGTCCAGTAGCTCTTGTCTTGTAATTTCTAAATTCGCAATGTTAAAATTACGGTATCTGTAGTAGTGTTAAAATTCGAGTAGGCGAACCCAAACTAACTCATCTAACCACACTACTCTCTTTATAGTATTATATTGTTTACTGTGATAAAATCATGTATGCAACAATTTTTATTTCAAACAAAAATTGGGGGAAAATATTGAAGGTAAACTACACCATAAACTGCTCAAAAGTCACTAAATAAAACGATACTATTTTATGTAGTTCAAACAAAGTCATGAAACAAGTTGACTTTTATCCCTGGCTTTAGAAATATTGTAAAATTATGATTAACGATGACATCAATGTCACAAGAATCAGACTCCCATCAACAAATATACCTAAAGGAATAAAAGGAATAGTGAACATTGACAGGATTAACTTAATTCAACATTTATGATAACTTTATTATGTTTGTGGAGGTTTTGAATGAATAGTTGATAAGTACTCTATTGTATATATAACATGCCTTTAAATGAGTCAGTAGTCATGGTAGGACTAGGACTAGGACCACTAGGAGTAGTCAGTTCAATACTAGGACTAGGACCACTAGGAGTAGTAGGTCCAATATTAGGACTAGGAGTAGTAGGTGGGGTAGGTCCAATACTAGGAGTAGTAGGTCCAGTAGTGGAAGAAGATGATATGAAGTCATAGATATACCCAAAGTTTTCAGCTGGTTTAAAGATATCCATGTGTTTGTATACTGGTATGAAGGGTACAATACAGTCATTAGCACTATGTCCAGCAAACTTTGAATCATTCTTGGGTCCACCATATTCACCATTTGGATACTGTTGTAGCCATTGTTCAAAGATGGAGTCTACCATTGTGTGGTGATTGAAAAAAACTGGATCATTAGGTGAGGAAGCTACATTAGCCATTGTGCCTTCTTGGATTGGATTTGATCCCATTATATTGTTAAAGCTACCTATTCCAACAATAATATGTCCCTGTGTAATAATAAAATTACTAATGAAAGAAACACTAAACCTTATATGATTTCAAATGCATTTTCTGCACTTCAAAACAATAATAATTTGTATACATACAGCACATGTGTGTAATATAGATCTCTAACTTACTATATTATGAAGCAGGCGAGTAATATTGTCAGGACCTACTTCTGCGAAATCTGAATTTGGGTTTGGATTAGGTTGAAATCCCTCCAAGAAATTTCTAAAACTACTTTTAGAATATTTATTATATGGCCCTTTACTGTATGAACTTAGGCTTAAAGCTTTACTGATGTTTTGTTGACTAGGCCACTTAGAGTATGTACCAGCACATTCTGTTGGTGAAGGACAACGAACAATTGGCATCATACTGTCAGGATCATTAGGATTACAAGTTTGATGCTGTTTTGTACTGTTAGAAGGAAACCAACAAACACACTTCCAATTGTTTCCTCCATAATATTTACTGTTTACAGTACCATTATCACTATTATTACCAAGTTTGTTAAAGGAGAATATACTTGTCCGATCATTAGTATTAGTCCAGTTCCAATAATGTACAGTAAAACTTGAATCATTTAGTAATATTTGTATTTCTCTTTCAAACCACAACAAAAACAGACGATGCCATGTTAGAAATCCAGTTGACTCATGAGCATAATCATTTGCTATTGAGATTGGTACAAAATGAATAATTCAATAAATGTTATATAACATACCTGATCCTGTACTATTATAGCCACCATCATTGTTTTTAGCAGCATAATGATGCATCCATGTAAACATATCATAGACGGAAATGTTTACAGGTTTTGCATTAAATGCATTTCCATTAGTCTCATTAAAAAGAAGTATGACATAACGACTTTCATCTGCTGAATACTTTGATCTGTTCAGCTTGCTATTATACTCCTCCCATTCAGATTCATTCATCTTCGCAATATTTTTACGTTGTCGTAACGGCGAGGACTTCGTATTGCAGTTGTTGCCTTCATAACCAAATTTGCATTCACCACAATCATAACCAGAGTAATTTCCATAGCAATGACATGTTCGGTTAAAAAAATAGAAGGGCCAGTTGAGACGTGGATCACCGTTATCAGGATATCGAGTATAACAATACGAAGACACAGAACGACATTCTCCACGACCTAAATCCCTTCCACATGGAGTAGATGCTCCCGATGGAACTGGACAACATGTTCGATTTATCAAGTTTCCTGTACTGGAGCAAACCTTAGGAACCATAGTTTGAACCAAACAGTAGCTGGTAACCGACAGCAGTAACCAAAGGATTGTAAATCTTTTCATTTTGCGAGTTAACTTGAAGAGAAGAGTCTGTTGTTAATGTATATTATGGCAAGCTATATATGGAACGTGACGTCATAGATATGTTGACATCGTTAGATGTCCGGCAGTGTGAAAGTCGTACTTTCGTGTGAAATTAAAGTACAATGTTTCTCTGCCGGGTATATATCGTAATATTTATACTCCTGGAGTACACCAGGACCACATGTAATTATTATCCGTGGGCATTCAAAATAGGCAATAAAGTAAAGCATTATAGTACATTTTCCTTATGCTACTCAACCATATCAAAGACATCATATAGAAACCATGAAAATTGTTAATCTGATTCACGTCTTTTCTATAATTATATATATAGTGCTATGTATATCCTTATTATTTTAGTGAGAATGGGAGACTTAATTAAGGTTAACCAAATATTCTTGAGTACTGTACTAGATAGGGATATTTCCACTAATAACACTCTTATTATTATACTGTAAACGCTTGAAAACTAAACGAAGCTTCATCCATTATATTAATATTCCAAAATTAATTATAACATTTGATAGTGACTTATTTGGTTAATGTGTAGGACTTGTCTACATGTATATAAACTGGCACCACCTATGCAGTATGTATGAGTAATTTGCTACTGATCCCACACCAATCTAATAAATTTGATTTGATATTAGTTATTCACTATGTTTCATCTTATATTTGTGAGCCCATATACTTCATAATACTACGTATATTAAATTAATACTTAATATTAGTAATGCAAGCAACATATAACTTTAATATATTATTAATTTCAGTTTACTTAGCTGACTGCTATATATAGGCAGACACTGGTCACATAGTTTCACAGTAAGCACCATAGTTCTCTTGTGTATGCAGGTACGTACTATATTGTTATCAGTTTTTATATAGCCACTAGTTTACTCAACTGACTGTTATGAGCAAGCATACTGGTTCTGGGGAATTAATTATGCATAGCAGGCACCTACTCTCACAGTAGGCTGTGGACTTGTTAAAGCATGAAGACAAGTGCATATATTTATTTACAATATCAGCTTTAGAAGAAGACATAGTGACAGGGTTCTCATGGAGATGAGACAAGGTACATAATATGTAAGATCTAAGGCTAATAATTTGCACAAAATTATGATCACATGTATTTATAAGACAGGATGAGATGTTAAAAAATTTTAAACATTACATTGCTTCCATTATCATAGGTTACTACTTCAAATAAGAGTCACAAAATTATTATGAGAACAATAGTACATGTATTTCACAATCCTTATTATAGAGAATCAAATTGACAAGTCATATAATTAATTATCAGAACAATGATATTGACAATAATGTTTGATGTCTCCTTATTTGGACAAAATAAGTTTCATTGATGTTTAGCTTGTGTGTAAGGGCTGTTGCTATGGAATTTATAATAATACCTACATACTCCACACATGTCCATCTAGTATATGAACAGTGCAGTATTATAGTAATTAGTAATCAAAACAGTGTGAGATTCAAATTTTACAAAAGAGCAAATAGTGCTTGGAAGCTCAATAAGGCTACATTGAATGGACCTGTTCTAATAAAATGACCCTAGGACCTGTCTGTGTATATTAGTACAACATACATTTATAAGTCATTTTAACTTAGATCTTTGTTATTATGTAAGCCCAATATTGAGTTACCACAAAGACAAAACTAGTCTAACTCAATATGTATAAAGTCAACTAGAAGTCAAAAGTAGTCTTTGTACTTTATTGCCCAATAATTGAAACCGTATGTAAGAAATGAATGCTATTTCAACTGAACTAACTGGGTTAGTTCCGTTGAAATAGTAAATGCTCATGGCTTCAATTGAAGTTATGATTAAAAGATTACCTTTTAGTTTCTAGTTGGCTTTATACATATTGAGTTAGTTAGACTAGTTTTATATTTGTAGTAGTAACACAGTATTGGGCTTACATCATATTGATGAAAGTATGGTAACAAAGATCCTGGTTAAAATAACAAAATTCTCTTTTAATTTCATGTAGTTTATATGAGTAACTATTCATATGCCTTGAATTAATTTGTTTGACATGAATATATTGCATTGTAATTTATTTAATCATGTACCACCACCTTGTAATACTTATTAATTATACATATACAGTGCTGAATATAATAATATTATCTATATAAGAAAGTGCTGGATAACGTAGGAAGGAAACAGGACAATTCTACATGACTGTCTGGTATATATTGGTAGATGTCATATATATCTTCCTGTAGGTTTGAGACAATTGGCGGCAATTGACATGTTCATTAACAAAAATTTCTTTGTGAATGACTTGTTTCCAGACAGTTATAAATAATTGTCCATGTGGTTCATATGATGTCCTTATATGCAGAATATGATTATATAATTATACATGTTTGTAGGAAATCTACTGATCAATAAAGTTGCTTAATTTTAAGTTTATAGGAGGTGATTTTATACAGTAAACACTTCATTGAGAGTGAGTTCAAATTTTACAAAATGTCTTAAATACTGAGTTATCATTATTAAAAATACATTATATATTTATATATGTTCATATCTAATATTCCTCCACATCTAATTAGATGAACAAGGGTTGTCAGGTGTATGATTATTGATGTATCATTATTGGTTAAGTATACATAACAAATTATCAATTGTTTCTGTTTCTCTCTACAATGTGATCCATTTGACAGTTTAACTAAATACATTAAATCTCCACTTTCATTAACAACAACACCAGCACTTCATTTGTCTTCTTTATTATTTGAGGGATGGCAAGGAACTAATTGCATATGCCATAGATAGTATAGACTAAGTGTCTATACTAAGTATAGACACATAGAAATAATCCAGTCCAATACATCATGTAATCTATACTATCTATGCATATGCTTAATGTCATTGTTTTACTAAAGGTAGAGAACTCTTTAGAAACAAATTGAGATCCATTGTCAGAAACTATTTGTTCTGACAAACCAAATATTGGAAATGCATGCATGTCACGCACAAAATTTCAATAGTTTTATAACTCGACATATGCAGTGTTTCCTATATTTCTGGCTATTTTGAGTGAATGTCTATGACTAACAAATAGGTTTTACCAAATATAGGATCTGCGAAATCTATGCAAATGTATTGCCAAGGTTTCTGTGACCACACCCACAGATGTAATGGTGTAGGTGACAACACAATCTTTAGAGATAAGCAAGGTTCACATGATTTACTGTGAGATTTGATTTTGTTATCTATGCCTGGCCACAAAACATGGCTGTGGTTAATGACGTCATCTTACAAGTACCCCTGTGGCTTTTGTGTAACTTGTCTAACAACTTTTTATGAAACTTTGCTGGAATAATAACTCAAATATCCCAAAGGATGCAATTATATTCAAAAGATAATTCATTTTGTCTATTTAAATAAAGTTGTAACTAGGCAAACACATTATTAGGCCTTTTATGTTGAGTATACTGTCATGTTTGCTAAGAATATAATCATATCAAGTAAAACTCAATTACTTATTGCTGCTATGGGTTTTTCTAAATTATCAAGTTGTGCATGATATATAATGAACCTATATCATATGATGGCATCTGTAGCAAGTTTGATTAGAAGACCAGGCTCATAATGAAATAAACATCGTAGACACCAATTTCTATTTAACTACTAACATGACTTGTTCACACTTACTTAACCATCCCCACTTTTTTTAAGAGGATGGTCAGGAGTGTTAGTAATGAGGCTAGCTAGGTTGGAAATGAATTTGTTATAATAATGTACAGATCCTAGAAAGGATTTAATTGTTGAACATTTAAGATCTCAGAACATCTAACATGGATTTCATTTTGTTATTGGTTGCATGCAAACCATTACTACTAATATGATATCACAAATATTTAACAGAGTCCCATAAAAATTTACATTTACTTTCACTACAGTAATTCCGTAATATTGTAATCTAAACACTTCTTCAAGATTTTAGCAGTGTTCTTCACTGCTAGTATCAGTCAACAAAATGTTGTCTATGTAGCAAATGTTGTCTATGAAGGAACCCCTTGGATTGTAATGTTCATTGTCCTCAAAAACATCATGGCAGCTGAGGCTAGTCACACCATATGGTAAGCTTACATACTGATATAACCCTTTGTGGGTGTTAATAGTGACTAATTCTTTCAATGAGTCATCTAGTAAAATCTGTTGGTATGCTTGGGTTAAATAAATCTTGGTGAACTTGCTTTAATCTAAAAGAGAAGGAAGATCATCTATACAATGGAGTGGATGTTGATCGACATCAGGATTCAATTCAAAGTAACTTTGAAGTCACCATACAAGTTTAATTTTCCATTCAATTTTAGGACTGAAACCACTGGAAAGACCCAATCTCTGTGATTTACTGGTTTAATAATTCATTGAGACTAAAGTCTACTTAGTTCATCTTCAATCTTCAATCAGTTTTTGTATTGTAAATAGTACTGTTTTTTTGCTTTATAAAACAAGATGAACCATCGTCCTTAAGATATAATTGATCTAGACACGGGTCATTGTCTCCAACTTGTCTGCAAAAACATTTGAGAATTTGGCTAAGAGTGTCTAAATTTGTTTGCACCAATTAAGTGTGAATAACATAGTCCATTTAAATTGGTCTTTAACGAATTTCTACCCAACAAGGTCTGTCTGTTTCCTGCAACTACAACTAATATTAGTCTCTGTGACTGGCCTTCAAATTCACTGACAACATACGTTCGTTCAACAGTGTACATTTTGAGAACAATATTGGATTTCTTTAACTGTATATCAGGAAACAATTTCTGTACTGTTTTCTTTCCAATTATTGAGACAGCTGCATCCTGTGAGCACTTCCTTTACTATGTATGATTAGTTCAACTGTGATGGATGGATACATTCAACTGTGAAGTGGAGACATCAATAATTCTTCATTTGTAGTACTGATTTCATCTTCTAACATGTCTTCTCCTTCATCAGAGACATCTAGATTAATCCATTTTATTTTTTGATTAATGTTGTCTTTCTTGATGTCATTTGTTTATACTAGTAATTCTCCTTAGAGACTGAGTGAAAGTTTGTAACCCCATAGGTAGATTTAACCTATGAGATCAACAGACTTAATGTGACCTCTTTTGCCATAGTTAAAACATATTGTTGTGCCTTTGCAACAACATTGACTTAAGTTTGGTTGGTTTTCCACAAAAAACCAGCTTGTTGATTATTAGGAGTTGTTCTCTGAATACTAGAGCTTATAGCTGAGTCACTCAAACTGTTCATGACACTTGCTTGATTTTTCACTCTATATTACTGGTAATCTCAACAGCTCCAGCAGAAGTTAAAGTCTTTTTAGTGATCAATTTATTCTGAGTTGCCATCTCTTCTAAGTTAACCATAACTATATAAGTGTAGACCTCCTGACAGTTGAACAGTCACTGTAATTAACTGCACTGTCATCCTGTACTTTGCAACATACAAATTAAATACCACCTCATCTGTAGCTAGTATTTTGTTGGTAATAAATAGTCTGAACATTCTTCATAATTATTTTTCTAGCTATAGTTTCATGTAAAATCAGCATCTTCAAGACAATTAGAGCATATTTCAATAATCCTACAATTTAGTCTGATCCCACCTCCTAAATTAAATATGAAGCCTTCAGTTACATGACAGTTAGATATATAGGTTAATGAGGCTCAAATAATCCCATTACTGGATCAAGTCATTTTTGTAATACAAGATACATAAAGATTTTTGCATTGATTTATTTATTTTATGAATATTAATTAATGTGTGAGTCTATTTAAATTAAACCAAATATAACCAAAGGAATATGTATGCACATACTTTGAAGGATGTCATCAGCAGTAAGAGTGAGTTTATTGATGAGAGAAGAAGGATGCGAGCAAGATTACTAATGTAAATAATAAATAAAATTGGCTCGAAATTAAAACCTTAAGGCACACCAGATGTGACATGAGATTTGGAACTATAGCCAACCACTTGTTGAGCTCAATTAAGCATGACTTTGAGGTAACTATTGAGCCAAGAAGACAGATCAAGGGAGGACAGGGAATTGCACAGGGATTTATGTGGTACAGAGTCAAAGGCTTTCTTGAGATCAAATGAAAGGCACAAACCACACCATTAAAGTTAATGAAAGAAGGCTGTGGACTTGTTGAAGCATGAAGACAAGTGCATATATTTATTTACAATATCAGCTTTAGGAGAAGACATAGTGACAGGGTTCCCATGGAGATGAGACAAGGTACATAATATGTAAGATCTAAGGCTAATAATTTCTTCAGGATAATATAAGATTTGGAGGACAGATGTGACATGGACATGGAGTGAATAAATATTAAATAGTGTTAAATGTTTCTGTACAATAAACAGAAACTATACATTGAATGAATGTTTTGTCAGTTACATATGCACAGAGGGTAATAAAAGGACAGACATTTCCATATGATCTCATAGAGGTGCCATTTAGTGCGGGCTTCACATTGAGTATATTACAGACCCAATACTGACACACAAATAACAGTTTTGATAATAACTATATTAAATCATTAGGCAATATACTTTGATACTACTCTACTAATAGTAAAGCTTACTATGACATATAACATCAACTGTAAGGCTAACTAAGCATCACTACAAGATGTAAAGAGCCATCAGTTTGTATCATCATAAAAATGACAATGGAAAGAACATTCCTTTGATACCATTAACATCACTTATAGAGTAAAAGAAACTTAAATTTACTTAAATGTGTTTGTATCTGTAAAATTAATGTAATTATTATTACCAGGTTGTTGGCCATCCTCTTCACATCTGGTATAATGATATTACTACTTCATTGGTACCTGATGACATAACACAAATTAAATTTTATATTAGCACTCAATAGTTAGTGCTCTAATATTATTTGTATTCTTGATTAAATTGCATAGCTAGCTCAGCAAGTTTATATAAAAGTAAATGGAATATAATATATACAGTGTACCATAATAGTAACATATACACATTTTTAGTGAGAACTGAGAAGAGATGTCAGACTTATCTTATTGTCTGTAAATAAAGCAGTCTGATTGGTTGCTATATTACTTTCGTGTCATTAAGATAGGAAAAAGGTCATTGAGTTCACAGTTCACATATAGTTCCAGGGACATGAATAATTCAAGTTTGAATGGTGAACAATTCATAGACAATTGGAACATAATTGGAATATATATAGCTAGTATAAACTGATTTATAATGAAGCCTGGCTGTTTCAAAATAAGGCAAGAGCCCTATGACATTGCTAGCATTGCCAAGCAGGCACGAGTTATATCAATTTCATGGTATATCAAAATAACATTTAAACAATATATTTAGTTTATATTTTAATGTATTTGAAATTGTATGGTTAATGCAATCATTCAGAAGACATGAGTGGACTTCTATTTCCACTTTTCAATTTCCTTCTCACATTGGAAGGTTTTATCCTGTATTAGAAATACTATTTTCCAACTTTATGAGATTCTAAATTCTCCATGCATGTGCATATGATTCTCCATATAGTTTCAATTGTATATGGGGTCTGTAAGAGTATCAACATCACCAAGTTTTTTCCTGAAGGCACATCCACTGCATTCATCATAAGTGTATATGAATTGTGTTTAACATGTTGTTTTTTCACTAAATGTAAACACTGGTACCATTAGTTTGTAAAATAGTTAAGTGACTACAATATCACTATAGTGCTAATATAAATGCATGGGTAATTGTTCACATAGCATATATACTCATAAGCTGATCATATGAAGATATATATAGTAGTACTAACAAGATACAGGTATATATATATCTTCATAATGATCAATTTTTGAACACACATTTGGACTTATTGAAGTATTACACCTTCAACAATGTGCATAAGAGATCATTTGCTTCTCATTTCTCTTACTTCCTGGAATCTCACATGTAAACTGTGATAGCCTTCCAGTCCAGTGGGGCCGATCACGTACAAGTTGATAATCATCAGTTATAATGATATTTATAGGGAGTTGCTGTTTGCCTAGGAAGAACTTCTTTGTGTATTATGATACTGATCGCCATCTTTTAAACCTTTAACATTAACCACGTGTAACTAAGTATGGTCCTCCTGTCAGTCAAATAATCACTGTATAATACTTATTGATGTCAGCTAGCGCTAATGTCATCCTGTATGTAGATTACAACATACGTATTAATATATCATCTCATCTGTAGCTGGTCTTTAATGGTGATAAATCATAATCATTTTCCTAGTTTCATGTGAGATCAACATCTTCAAGACAATCAGAGCATGATTTCAATTATCTATTAATTTAGTCTGATCTCAAGATTGCATTTCAAAGCTTGTTTAGGTTTAAAGTTTAAAAACTAGAGAGTTATCTTAACCCTACACAGCTAAGTTTATATGATAGTTTCTATAAAAAGTCAAAGTGATACACATAAATATAACTGCTGCTCACTATAGCTACCATAATACAAATAAAACTATGTTTAAATGGCTTGTAATGTGATAGTTAAAGACATAAATGTTAAAAGCATGAGTACAAAAGGATCTGGGAAAAATACATCAGAAGGGAAATAAAGTAAGTTGTTAGTAATTTTGTACAACAGATATGTAAGTCAGGAATCAGGATGATTGACAGGTTGAAATGGATGAGATATTGTAAAATGAAAGGGAAGGGTAATCGCTGTTCCATTTGTGACAAAACAATTTAATGAGAAATGTTGATTTTTCCCAATAGTTAGTGAGTTAGAGGAAGATGTGTGAGGATCCCAGATAAAGGGACAATATGTGAGATAAGGAATAATGATGGAGTAATATAATGTAATCCATTTGATCGAAAATTCATTACCTTTAAGTGTGATATATCAAAATTTTATCAACATGCTTTTCTTCAAATTTCTTTATGTTAATAAACTTTTCATATATTAACTTAAGATGATATATGCTCATTGGAGCAAATGGATTGAATATAGAGAGACCAGTTTATGTTAGAGGAAATGATAATACCTAGATATGTGAATAATTTACTTACAGAATCAAGAGGAGAATTGTGAAAAATGGTGGAAATATAGCTATAAAGAGGGAGGCTTGCAAGATATGACCTTTTGGAAATTGATGATATTAATTAGATCGATGTTAGATTAGACATGATCCATAGAGGTGGGACAAATATTTCTCGAGAAAAAAGGATGTCATCAGCATAATGAGTGAGTGCTGTTAATGAGAGAAGAGGGATGTGAGAAGAGGGTTAGAGTCAAAGGCTGTCGTGAGATCAAAATGAAAGGCACAAACCATGTACACCATTAAAGTCCAAGGATGAGATCCAGTGAGAAGCAAGGTAGTTTCAGTGAAATATCCAGAGCATAAACTGAATTAATGATTAGAGAGTAAATTATGAAGGAACAGAAGTCATACAGATTATAAAAAATTTGACATTCAAGACCTTACTTGTAAGGGAGAGGAAAGACATTGGGTGGTAATTAATTAAAAGAAGATTAGAAGGGAGATTTAAATTAATGAATAATACAACACAGGAGTTCTTCCAATCAGATGGGAAAGTATCAGTGGAAAGAGACAAGTTGAATTTGAGGAACAAGTGAAGCATCGCATCAGGGAAAAAATTTTAGTAGTAGTATCATCAGTAGGAATACAAGAAATAAGACTAATAATTTCCTCAGGATAGTATAGAAGATATGGAGACAGGCATGACATGGAGTGGAGGAACTGTAGGTGTAGTAATTGATGTGAGAGGACTGTGGACTTGTTAAAGCATGAAGACAAGTGTATGTATTTATTTACAATACCAGCTTTAGAAGAGGAGGTATAGCGACAGGGTTCCCAATGGAGACGAGAGAAGGTATATAATATGTTATAGGTTTGGAATGAATATACATTAACAGCAGACCAGAATGATAAGAGAAAGTACTGATAAGTGATATTTGGCTGATGCAGCTAATAATTAATTTTATAATTTCAATTAAGAATATAGATCTATTACTTATGGTTAAGCTAAATTAGAAGTTTTAAACAAGTTTTCAGTAGTAGTCCAACTAATGAATGCTTTATAATAATGAAAATATTGCAATAAAGCATTCTGCGAGACTGAAGGACCATGGACAAACAATCACTTGGAGGGTTGGAACAATCATCTACGGCATGTAGTTGGCAAATCCTATCCAAACATCTTTGAATGTGTTGAGGTATTTCAAAGAGAACAAGTCAGTACTGAGGTTTCAATACAGCAGCTTGCACCAGGTGCACATCCACCTTGTTGGAAAAAGAAAGCTATTGAGAAAGATCAACTCATTAAGGAACTCGAAGAAAGATTTAGCAGCAATATAATCTCTTTATCAGACTATGTAGCAGACATGTCTCAACACATTAACTTGTATTTGTTTAATCTTTACTTTCCTTAACATTAAATAGTACACTATTTTAATTATCATTTACCTTACTTATATTAACTTATGAATTCTTTAATCTTTAATTTCCTTAACATTAAATTGTACACTATTTTAATCATTTACCTCAAACTCGTTCGTCATTACTTAGACTGTTTCAGTCCCTTTTGGTCCAGTAGCTCTTGTCTTGTAATTTCTAAATTCGCAATGTTAGAATTACGGTATCTGTAGTAGTGTTAAAATTCGAGTAGGCGAACCAGGAGTAGGCGAACCCAAACTAACTCATCTAACCACACTACTCTCTTTATAGTATTATATTGTTTATTGTGATAAAATCATGTATATAACAATTTTTATTTCAAACAAAAATTGGGGGAAAATATTGAAGGTAAACCACACCATAAATTGCTCAAAAGTCACTAAATAAAATGATACTATTTTATGTAGTTCAAACAAAGTCATGAAACAAGTTGACTTTTATCCCTGGCTTTAGAAATATTGTAAAGTTATGATTAAAGATGACATCAATGTTAGAAGAATCAGACTCCCATCAACAAATATACCTAAAGGAATAAAAGTAATAGTGAACATTGACAGGATTAACTTAATTCAACATTTATGATAACTTTATTATGTCTGTGGAGGTTTTGAATGAATAGTTGATAAGTACTCTATTGTACATATAACATGCCTTTAAATGAGTCAGTAGTCATGGTAGGACTAGGACTAGGACCACTAGGAGTAGTAGGTTCAATACTAGGACTAGGAGTAGTAGGAGTAGTAGGTCCAATACTTGGACTAGGAGTACTAGGAGTAACAGGTCCAATACTAGGAATACGAGTACTAGGAGGGGTTGGTCCAATACTAGGAGTAGTAGATCCAGTAGAGGTAGAAGATGATAAGAAGTCATAGATATACCCAAAGTTTTCAGCTGGTTTAAAGATATCCACATGTTTGTAGACTGGTATGAAGGGAACGATACAGTCATTAGCACTATGTCCAGCAAACTTTGAATCATTCTTGGGTCCACCATATTCACCATTTGGATGTCGTTGTAGCCATTGTTCAAAGATGGAGTCTACCATTGTGTGGTGATTGAAAAAAACTGGATCATTAGGTGAGGCAGCTACATTAGCCATTGTGCCTTCTTGGATTGGATTTGATCCCATTATATTGTTAAAGCTACCTATTCCAACAATAATGTGCCCCTATACAATAATAAATTACTATTCAAAGAAAAGCTAAACTTAATATGATTTCAAATGCATTTTATGCACTTCAAAACAATTATAATTTGTATACATACAGCACATGTGTGTAATATAGATCTCTAACTTACTATATTATGAAGCAGGCGAATAATATTGTCAGAACCTACTTCTGCAATATCAGGATTTGGGTTTGGATCAGGTTGAAATCCCTCCAGGAAATTTCTAAAACTACTTTCAGAATATTTATTATATGGCCCTTTACTGTATGAACTTAGGCTTAAAGCTTTACTGATGTTTCGTCGACTAGGCCACTTAGAGTATGTACCAGCACATTCTGTTGGTGAAGGACAACGAACAATTGCCATCATACTGTCAGGATCATTAGGATTACAAGTTTGATGCTGTTTTGTACTGATAGAAGGAAACCAACAAACACACTTCCAATTGTTTCCTCCATAATATTTACTGTTTACAGTACCATTATCACTATTATTACCAAGTTTGTTAAAGGAGAATATACTTGTCCGATCACTAGTATTAGTCCAGTTCCAATAATGTACAGTAAAACTTGAATCATTTAGTAATATTTGTATTTCTCTTTCAAACCACAACAAAAACAGACGATGCCATGTTAGAAATCCAGTTGACTCATGAGCATAATCATTTGCTATTGAGATTGATACAAAGTGAATATATCAATAAACGTTATATAACATACCTGATCCTGTACTATTATAGCCATCATAATTGTTTTTAGCAGCATAATGATGCATCCATGTAAACATATCATAGATGGAAATGTTTACAGGTTTTGCATTAAATGCATTTCCATCAGTCTCATTAAAAAGAAGTATGACATAACGACTTTCATCTGCTGAATACTTTGATCTGTTCAGCTTGCTATTATACTCCTCCCATTCAGATTCATTCATCTTCGCAATACTTTTACGTTGTCGTAACGGCGAGGACTTCGTATTGCAATTGTTGCCTTCATAACCAAATTTGCATTCACCACAATCGTAACCAGAGTAATTTCCATAGCAATGACACGTTCGGTTAAAGAAATAGGAAGGCCAGTTGAGACGTGGATCACCGTTATCAGGATATCGAGTATAACAATACGAAGACACAGAACGACATTCTCCACGACCTAAATCCCTTCCACATGGACTAGATGCTTCCGATGGAACTGGACAACATGTTCGATTTATTAAGTTTTCAGTGCTGGAACAAACTTTAGGAATTTGAGTTTGAACCAGACGGTAGCTGGTAACCGACAGCAGTAACCAAAGGATTGCAAAATTTCTCATGTTGCGAGTTAACTTGAAGAGAAGAGTCTGTAGTCACGTAATAATTATGCAAGCTATAATTATATAGACTATGTAGACATGACGTCATTTATTACAATAACATCGCTATAGCTGCGCTTAAGTGTCCGGCAGTGTGAAAGTGGTACTGTCATGTGAAATAAAATTTTGTGACCTAACTGTATTAATTTCTTTTCAAAATATAATGTGTCTCTGCCAGCTATATAATATTTATACTGCTGGAGTACACCAGGACTATAGTTAATTATTGTCTGTGGTGTATTCTAAATAGGCAATTAATCCTGTATTATAGTACATTTTCCTTATGTTACTTAACCATCAAAGACATGATATAAACCATGAAAACTGTAAATCAAATTTGTGTCTGTCTATAATGATATCTTTATTATATTGTATACTTCATTGAGTGGGAGACTCAAGTTTTACCAAATATTCTTAATAATGATCACTGTACTAGCTAGGGCTATTTCCGCTAATAACACTCTTATTATTATACTGAAAAATGTTTGAAAGCTCAATGAAGCTTCATCAAATATATTAAAATTTAAAATAACATTTGATAGTGACTTATTTGGCTAAGGTGTATGACATGTCTACGTGTATATATACTGGAACCATCCATGTTATACATGAGCAATTTGGTACTGATCCCACACCCATCTAATAAATTTGATTTGATATTAGTTATTCACTATGTTTCATCTTATATTAAATTAATACTTAATATTAGCAATGCAAGCAACATATAACATAACTTTTAAATATTAATTTCAATTTACTTAGCTGACTGCTATATATAGGCATATACTGGCCATGTTGTTCCAGCAGTAGTTACCATAATTCTCCTGTGTATGCAGGCACTATATATATTGTTCTCAGTTTTTATATGGCCACTAATTTATTTAGCTGACTGTTATGAGCAAGCATACTAAGAAAAACTCTGGAAAATTAATTATGAATGGCAGACATCTACTCCCATTCTTGCACACAGTTATGATCACATGTATTCATAATACAGGATGAGATGCTGCAAACTATTAAAAATTACATTGCTGCCATTATCATAGGTTACTTCTTTATATTAGAATCACAAAATAATGTATTTCACAATACTTATTATAAAGAACCAAGTTATTACTACAATATACTAATTGACGAGTCATATAGTTAATCATCAGAACAATGACATTGACAATAATGTTTGATGTCTCCTTATTTAGACAAATAAGTTTCATAGGTGTTGGGCTTGTGTGTAAGGGCTGTTGTTATGGAATTTATAATTATACCTACACACTCCACACATGTCCATTTGTTTTAGTACATGAACAGTACAGTATTATAGTAATTAGTAATCAAAACAGTGTGACATTCATATTTTACAAAAGAGCAAAGTAGTGCTTGGAAGCTCAATAAGGCTACATTGAACGGACCTGTTCTGTCAAAGTGGCCCTAGGACCTGTCTGTGTACATTAGTACTACATAGATTTAATAGTCACTTTATCTTAGATCTTTGTTACCATGTATAATCTCATCAATATGATGTAAGCCCAACATTGAGTTACCACAAAGACAAGACCAGTGTAACTCAATATTTATAAAGTCAACTAAAAGCCAAAAGTAGTCTTTGTACTTTGTTGCCCAATAATTGAATTAATAGTTAGAAAAAGATACTATATTTATCTGAACTAACTGGGTTAGTTCAGTTAAAATAGTATCTGCTCATGATTTCAATTGAAGCTATGAGCAAAATATTACTTTTTAGTTTCTAGTTGGCTTTATACATATTGAGTTAGTGCTAGACTAGTTTTATATTTGTAGTAGTAACACAGTATAGGACTTAACTCATATTGATGAAAGTATGGTAACAAAGATCCTGATTAAAATAACAAAAATTTTCTTTTAAGTGTATGTAGTTTATATGAGTAACTATTCATATGCCTCAAATTAATTTGTTTGACATGAATATATTCCACTGTAATTTATTTAATTATTACCACCACCTTGTAATACTTATTAATTATACATACAGTGCTTAACAGAATAATATTATGCATATTATATAAGAAAGTGTTAGATAATGTAGGAAGGAAACAGGACAAACTTAGTCAATTTACTGTTTGGTATATATTGGCAGGTGTCACATATATTTTCCTGTATAGGTTTTAGACAACTGGCCACAATTGGCATATTCATTAACAATAATTCCTGTCAATGACTTGTTTCCAGACAGTAAAAAGTAATTGTCCATGTGGTTCATATGATGTCCTTATATGCAGAATATGATGATATAATTATACATGTTTGTAGGAAATTCTACTGATCAATAAAGTTGCTTAATTTCAGGTTTTAGCAGGTGCCTTTATACAGTATACACTTCATTGAAAGAGATTCAAATTTTACAAAATTGTCTTGAATACTGAGTTACTGTTATTAAAAATAGATTTTATACATATCATTGTATCTTTATCTTACATTCCTCCACATCTAATTTAGATGAACAAAGGTTATCAGATGTATCATTATTTATATTGAAAGATATTATTATTATTGGTTAAGTATACATAACAAATTATCAATTGTTCTGTTTGTCTCTACAATGTGATCCATTTGACAGTTCAACAAAATACATTAGATCTCTAATTTTATTAACAACAACACCAGAAACTCATTTCTCTTCTTTATTAATAGAAGGATGGCAAGGTACTGATTGCATATGCCATAAATAGTATAGACTAGGTGTCTATACTACATATAGACATGTACAAACAGACCAATCCAATACATTGCATAGTCCATACTATCTATGTGTATGCTTAATGCCAATCTTAGTGTACAGATTCTAGAAAGGATCCAATTGTTGATCATTTGAGGTCTCAGAGCATCCAACATGGATTTCATTTTGTTTTTGGTTGCATGCAGACCATTACTGCTAATGTGATATCTCAAATATTCACCAGTGTCACATAAATATTTACATTTACTTTGCTTACAGTTATTCCATGACATTGTAATCTAAGCACTTCTTCAAGGCTATGGTAGTGTTCTTCATCGCTAGTACTAGTTATCAAAATGTTGTCAATGGATGTTGATTAATGTCAGGACTCAATTCAAAGTAACTTTGAATTCATCACACAATTTCAATTTTCAATTCAAGTTTGGGACTGAAACCACTGGAAAGGTCCAATCACTGTGACTTACTGGTTTAATAATTCATTGAGACTAAAGTCTATTAGTTCTTCTTCATGTTGTTTATGTATTGCAAATAGTACTGGTTTCCTTATAAAAACAAGATGTACAATTGTCCTTAACATATAATTGATCTAGACACTGGGTCATTGTCCCCAACTTGTCTGCAAAAACATTTGAGAAATTGGCTAAGAGTGTCTAAATTCAATTGAGTGTGAATAACTTGGTTCCAATTAATTTGGTCTTCAACCAATTTCTACCCAACAAGGTCAGTCCATTTCCTGCAACTACAACTAATACTAGTCTCTGTGAGTGGCGTTCAGATTTCAAATTCACTGAAAACTTTCATACATTCAACAGTGTACATTTAGACAATATTGGATTTCTTTAACTGTGTCTCAGGAAAACAATTTCTGTACTGTTTTCTTTTCAATTATTGAGACAGCTGCATCCTGTGTACACTTCCTTTACTATGTCTTTATGATTAGTTCAACTGTGATGGATGGATACATTACACTGTGAAGTGTAGACATCAATAATTCTTCATTTGTAGTATTGATTTCTTCTTTTAACGTGTCTTCTCCTTCATCAGAGTCATCTAGATTAATCCATTTTATTTTTGCTTGATGTTGTCATTCCTGATCTTCTTTGTTCATACTAGTAATTCTCTTTAGATACTGATTGAAAGTTTGTAACCCCATAGGTAGATTTAACCTATGAGATCAACAGACTTAATGTGACCTCTTTTGCCATAGTTAAACATATTGTGTCTTTGTAACAACATTCACTTGAAGTGTGAAAGTAACTTGTCCCTAATTAGGAGTTGTTCTCTGAATACTAGAGCTTATAGCTGAGTCACTCAAACTGTTCATGACATGTGCCTAATTTTCCACTCTTGTATATATTACTGGCAATCTCAGCAGCCCCAGCAGAAGTTAAAGTCTTCTCGACATGGAATTAATTCCGAGTTGTCATCTCTTCTGAGTTATCCATAATGTATATATATATATATATATGTATGGCCTCTTCCCAGTCAAACATCACGATAATTAGCTGCACTATCATCCTATAATTTGCAACATACAAATTAAATACCACCTTATCTGTAGCTAGTATTTTGTTGGTAATAAATAGTCTGAATGTTCTTCATAATTATTTTTCTAGCTATAGTTTCATGTAAAATCAACATGTCCAAGACAATTAGAGCACGAGTTCAATAATTTTTCAGTTTAGTTTTAACTCACCTCCTAAATTAAACATGAAGCCTTCAGTTACATGACAGTTAGATATGTAGGTTAATGAGGCTCAAATGGTCTGATTGCTAGGCTAGGTCATCTTTGTAATACAAGAAGAACTTTTATATTGATTTAGAGTCTGTTTTTATGAATATTAATTAAATGTGTGAGGTTATTTGAATTAAACCAAATGTAACCAGGAGAATATGTGTGCACATACTTTGAAGGTTGTCATCAGCTTAATGAGTGACTTCTGTTAATGAGAGAAGAGGGATGTGAGCAATGCTATTAATGTAAATGATAAATAAATATGTACATACTTTGAAGGATGTCATCAGCGTAATGAGTGACTTCTGTTAATGAGAGAAGAGGGATATGAGCAATGTTATTAATGTAAATAATAAATAAATTTGGCGCAAATTAGAACCTTGAGGCACACCGGATGTGTCATGAGGTTTGGAACTATGACCAACCGCATGTTGAACTCAAGTGTGACATTGAGGTAACTGTCAAACCGAGGAGGGAGATCAAGGAATTGCACTGGGGCCTATGTGGTACAGAATCAAAGGTTTTCACGAGACAAATGAAACAAACTACACCATTAAAATCTAAGGATGAGATCCAGTGAGAAACAAAGCATTTACA
This sequence comes from Xestospongia muta, assembly GCA_963693285.1. Classification (NCBI taxonomy): domain Eukaryota; kingdom Metazoa; phylum Porifera; class Demospongiae; order Haplosclerida; family Petrosiidae; genus Xestospongia; species Xestospongia muta. The sequence continues at coordinate 5,993,980 of OY848924.1, forward strand.
GTGGACAATCTAGAGCCTAAGCTGAATTGAAAATTAGAGGGTAAATTATGAAGGAACAGAAATTATATAGATTTTAAAAATGTGATATTTAAGGTCTTACTTGTAATGGAGAGCAGAAACATTGGGTAGTAATCAGAATGGAATGAGAAGGAAGATTTAGAGTTTTGAATAATATAACATAGGAGTTCTTCCAATCAGATGGGAAAGTGTCAGTGGAAAGAGACAAAATGAAAATGAGGAACAGATGAAACATAGATCAGGAAAAAATATCAGTAGTAGTATCAATAATAGGAATATAAGAGATAAGATTAATAATCTCTTCAGGATAGTATAGAAGATAAGGAGGAGTAATATGACATGGAGTATATAAATATTAAATAGTGTTAAATGTTTCTGTACAATAAACAGAAACTATACATTGAATGAATGTTTTGTCAGTTACATATGCACAGAGGGTAACAAGATGACAGACATTTCCATATGATCTCATAGAGGTGCCCATTTAGTGCGGGCTTCACATTGAGTATATTACAGACCCAATACTGACACACAAATAACAGTTTTGATAATAACTATACTAGATCATGTTAGGCAATATACTTTGATACTACTCTACTAATAGTAAAGCTTACTATGACATATAAGATCAACTGTAAGGCTAACTAAGCATCACTACAAGATGTAAAGAGCCATCAGTTTATATCATCATAAAAATGACAATGGAAAGAACATTCCTTTGATACCATTAACACCACCTATAAAGAAACTCAAATTCACTTGAGTGTGTTTGTATCTGTAAAATTAATGTAATTATTATTACAAGGTTGTTGGCTATCCTCTTCACACCTGGTGTAATAATACTACTTAACTAATAAGGGCAGTAATGAGTACTGGTCTACATTTGTGTGAACATCCTAATGTTCTCTCTATGGCTTTATCTAACCACACTACTCTCTTTATAGTATTATATTGTTTACTGTGATAAAATCATGTTTGCAACAATTTTAATTTCAAACAAAAATTGGGGGAAAATATTGAAGGTAAACCACACTATAAATTGCTCAAAAAGTCACTAAATATAATGATACTATTTTATGTAGTTCAAACAAAGTCATGAGACAAGTTGACTTTTATCCCTGGGTTTAGAAATAATGTAAAGTTATGATTGAAGATGACATCAATGTTAGAAGAATCAGACTCACATCAACAAATATACCTAAAGGAATAAAAGGAATAGTGAACATTGACAGGATTAACTTAATGTAACATTTATGATAACTTTATTATGTCTGTGGCAGTTTAGAACGAATGGTTGATAAGTACTCTATTGTACATATAACATGCCTTTAAATGAGTCAGTAGCCATGGTAGGACTAGGAGTATTAGGAGTAGTAGGTCCAATACTAGGACTAGGAGTAGTAGGTCCAGTAGTGGGAGAAGATGATATGAAGTCATAAGCATACCCAAAGTCTTCAGCTGGTTTAAACATATCCATGTGTTTGTAGACTGGTATGAAGGGAACAATACAGTCATTAGCACTATGTCCAGCAAATTTTGGATCATTCTTGGGTCCACCATATTCACTATTTGGATATCGTTGCAGCCATTGTTCAAAGATGGAGTCTACCATTGTGTGGTGATTGATAAACACTGGATCATTAGGTGAGGCAGCTACATTAGCCATTGTGCCTTCATTTAGTGTACCACTTTCAATTAAATCCATATTACTAAAGCTGCCTATTCCTAGAATGATGTGTACCTGTGTGTATGTGTGTGTGTGTGTGTGTGTGTGTGTGTGTGTGTGTGTGTGTGTGTGTGTAACAAACAAATCTGATCTCTGTAATATATAAAAGCATTCACTTACTAAATTGTGCAGGTGACGAGCAATACGGTCATCAGGGTTAACCTCTAGATTTCTATCATCACCACTAGGATTAGGTTCAAATCCCTCCAGGAAATTGCTGAAAGTATTTTCAGAATATTTATTATATGATACATTACTGTATAAACTCAAGTTTAAAGCTCTATTGATTACTTGTTGACTAGGCCACTTAGGGTAGTCATCAGCACATTGTGTGGGTGAAGGACAACGAATAATTGGCCTTATACCATCAGGATCAGTATGATTACAAGTTTGGTTCTTTTTTGGACTTCTAGAAGGAAACCAACAAACACTCTCCCAATTGTCTTCTCCATAATATTTACTGTCTACAGTACCGTTATCACTATTATTACCAAGTTTGTTAAAAGAGAATATACTTGTCCGATCATTAGTATTAGTCCAGTTCCAATATCGTATAGTAAAATATGGATCTTTTAATAATATTTGCATTTCTCTTTCAAACCACAACAAAAACAGACGATGCCATGTTAGAAATCCAGTTGAATCATGAGCATAATCGTTTGCTAAAGTGTTCATATAAATGATAACTTACATGCAGTACATGTATGTATATAACATACCTGATCCTGTAATGGTATAGTTATCATCATTGTTTTTAGCAACATAATGATGCATCCATGTAAACATGTCATAGATAGAAATGTCTACGGCTTCTGCATTAAATGCATTTCCATCAGCCTCATTAAAAAGAAGTATGACATAACGACTTTCGTTTGCATGTTTTGATCTGTTCAGCTTGCGATTATACTCCTCCCATTCAGATTCATTTATCTTCGCAATATTTTTACGTTGTCGTAACGGCGAGGACTTCGTATTGCAGTTGTTGCCTTCATAACCAAATTTGCATTCACTGCAATCGTAACCAGCATAGTTTCCGTTGCATTGACACGTTCGGTTAAAGAAATAGGAAGGCCAATTGAGACGTGGGTCACTGTTATTAGGATATTGAGTATAACAATACGAAGACACAAAGCGACATTGCCCACGACCTAAATCCCTTCCACATGGAGTAGACGCTCCTGATGGAACGGGACAACAAGTTCGATTTGTCAAATTACCTTTACTGGAACAAACTTTAGGAATTTGAGCTTGAACCAAACAGTAGTTGGTAACCGACAGCAGTAACCAGAGGATTGTAAAATTTTTCATCTTGAGAGCTAACTTGTAGAGAAGAGTCTGTGGTCAATAATTAGTAATAATGATGGCAAGCTATTATAAGCGTATGTGAACGTGACGTCATACATATGATGACATCATTATGATGGACTTAGGTATCCGGCAGTGTGAGGCTTCATTGAATACATTATTATGCCAAAATTAACATTAACTTGATAGCTACTTATTTAGCCAAGGTGGAGAACCTGTCTTCATTCATACGTACTGGAATCATCCATACAGTTTATAAAAGGAAATTTGGTACTTTAATTTTCCCACACATGTCTAATAAATTTGATTTGATATTAGCTATTCATTATGCTTCATCTTTTATTTGGTGAGCCCATATACTTTATAATACATACATATATTATTTACTATTAGTAATGCAAACAACATATAACTTTTACATATTATCAGTTTACTTAACTGACTACCATATATGGGTATATACCAGCCATTTAGTACTGCAGTAGGTGCTATAGTTCTTTTGTGTATGCAGGTACATTTTGTTATCAGTTTTATCTGACCACAATCTGTTCCATCCTACATTATCTACAACAAATCTCTATAGTTTACTCAGCTGACTCTACTATGATCAAACACACTAGTTCTGGAAAATTAATTGTGTGTTGGAAGGTGTCTACTCCCATTCTTATACATGTGACACAGTTATGATCACATGTATTTATAATACAGGATGAGATAGTACAAACTATTAAAATTACATTGCTGCCATTATCATAGGTTACTTCTTCATATAAAAATCACAAAATAATTATGAGAACAATAGTACATATTTCACAATCCTTATTATAAAGAATCAAGTTATTACTAAACTATACTAATTGACCAGTCATAAATTTAATCATCAGAACAATGATATTGACAATAATGTTTGATGTCTCCTTATTTAGACAAAATAAGTTTCATTGATGTTGGGCTTGTTTGTAAGAGCTGTTGCTATGGAATTTATAATTGCACCTACATACTCCACACATGCTATCTGTTCTAGTATATGAACAGTACAGTATTATAGTAATTAGTAATGAAAACATTGTATGCTGATGATATGTATATATTTGTTTGGTATTTGTGGAAACTAAATGACTAGGAACTATGAAATAGTTAATAAAACAACTAACCTCTTTTAACAATGATATATTATCATACAGCATAGTAGTGCTTAATATGTAGTGATCTATATATAGCAAAGACTATGCTATATGTATATAAGAGGTTACCCAATTTGTCACCTTAGTATATAGCTATTATATGTTATCAGTGACTTAAAGCATTGAACTAGTTAAACTGCACTCATAATTTAGTGATATAATAATCAATTTAAAAACAAAGAAGATAATCTAATATCATTAATAGTTATCACCTAGTATCTTAAAATTAAAAACTAGTTTGTCATATGATATATTTGCTGGTGGTGGTGGTGACTTTCCGTTCTATTGACTTTTGCTTGTATCTTTGCCGGGCAAGCAAGTCTCTGTCAATGCAATAGATGTGTGTATATGTTTATTATTCTATAAACAATTATTTTGACAATTTCACATAAAATATTTTGATTGGAGAGACAATAAAGAGAATAAAGAGCTAGAAGGCAGAAAAGAAAGCTAGCTAACCTAGAACTCAATCAGCTACATCTACTGTTGACACATTGAGATTCATGTTCTTCATGTGATTGCCTGTATTTCATGTTACTTCTGCTAATACCTTTATGGTAAAGACATTTGGAGCCAGAATTAGTAATTGAAATTGTACATTGAATGAACACATTTCCAAAACTTGACAGCAACATGGTGAAGTATTGTCACTACCCACATAATTAACATGAGCAATTTAGTATTTCTTAAATTTCTTATATGTACTGTCACTTGCCAATACTTTCTAATGTATTTATACAATACTAGGATAATATGTATTTTATATCTGAAAATGCTAAATAATTTAGGGTGGAAACAGTGCATGCTCAGAGAAAGTCTTAATTAAGTAAATGAAACATGCCCAAACAGTTGTCATATAGGAACTATATAATAACAATACAGTACCTGCCTAACATGGTTCCTATAGAGGATTATAGATTCATGGCATAATAGCTATCTATATTTAACAAACAAGTACTATATTGTACTATATTGTACTATATTGTTATCAGTTCTTATATGACTCCATGCTATAGTTCACTACAGTTTACTTAGTTGACTGCTATAGGTGAGTAATTCCAAGAAAAATAATTGTTCATGTGGTAAATGGTCTACTCCCATCTCTCAATATGAATTACCTGTGTACATATGCTCACATAGTGACCATAATATGAATATGTATATAATTATATATAATTTGCCAGTCTTTTGGTTCTATGGACTATAATACAAATTATTACTTATTTCGTTACTGCAGTGTCTTCAATCAGTCATAGAGACTATTTTAGAAATAAAATACTTTGTAGTTCGTTAACCTGTATATAATTACTCTAATAAACAAAGGTAAACTATATATATAGCTAGTTTAAAAACAAAGTAGATTGATAGTTATGCCCAGATATTTTGAATAACCATATCATGTGCACTACCCTCTCAATGTAGAATCTTAATTATATATATATATATTACATGATGATTAACATTGGCAAACTTTAATTAGAATGATAATTTCCTGTTTACACTACACGATGCATTTTAAAGAATTGAACTTAAAATGATGCTATGAAAACTAGAAAATTATAATTCTAAGAAAAGCGTTGATAACATCTACCATAATGTAATATATATATGACAAATTAGGTTTCTATTGTAAGTGTTGATGATATAATTATATAGGATATCAGGATCTATGTACATTGGACTGACAAACCTTAGTTTCATTCCAAGGCGTTTGGCATGCATTAATCAGAAAACGGCTGGGTCTCATTAAGGCTAGCCAAGCCTCTGCCAATGCATCAAGTGTGGCTATTTTTCCAGAACAAAACAACTGCTATTTACAAATTTCTCTATTATTACTCACCTACAGATTTGTTATGTGAATCCTAATTATATGCATGTTGTGATCGTTTGTATAGACACAAATAAAACTTGGTATAAACAACATATGTATAGACCAAGTATTAAAATTAGAGTGTTAACAATTAAGAAACTACAAAATGAGTGATTAATAAAGTTACAAACTTATAAATTATTAATAGATTAATCAGTAATGGTTTTGTTTATTCTTGTATATTGTATCAGGGACTGTTCTTTGATTTGATTTCATCCATAAACACAACAACAAAATAACAAGAGAGAGATAAACATGTAGCTAGACCTGTTAATATTCATACTATCCTCTGTTCCATATTGTATATACAGTAAGTTTATATTATGTTCAATGTATGGAGGTCCAATGTATGGAGGTCTTGAAGTGTACATACTTGATGTCAATGAAAACAGTATTAATATGCAAATAATAAAGCAACTGGTTTCCTCCATAGACACCTGATAAGGTTGTATTACTTTTATTTTTAATATGAAGTAACCATATACAATACTACCTACACTTGTAAATATGTCTATTCACTGTAATATTTCTACTTATGGTTCCTTAGTTATAGATGAAGAAGTCTCTTTTACTTCAATGCATTTCTTTTATTATATAATTATACAGAATATGACACAACTAAAACTTCTTTAAAATTCAGAAATAGAATCTGATCACTTCATAGTTATCAAGACTATTGGTATAGAAAGCATATTCATAGTTTATATACATAAGCACTTCAAGATTCCAGGAACTACACAGGAACATTTTATAAAAGCAGTTCTAAGAAAAGTGTAGCCAATCACAAACTGACCATATATGTGAAGATGTCAATACAATATATCCCTTGCCAGTCTAGCAGTTTTCTTAGTACATAAATTTAGAGTATCTCTGTGTTTATTCAGTGTATATATCATGCATTTTGACTTGTACAGAGTATAGGAAATTGGTTAATGCTCGTGTTATAATTTTCTAGAATCTATAGTACATATTTTTATGGAAGACAATGTCTTATACTTGATGAAATAAGCCTTTTGTGTATGACACATCACTACACACTCAATTATCTTTTAAGAGGACACTGCTGAGGTAGCATAGACAATGGCACATGGCTGGCTGAGGATGCTGTAAGAACCCTATTAGTAGTATTGTCAAAGTGAACCACTTTGTGATCCCGCAAGAGGCTAAGGACATGCCCTCTTCCCTCTCAAAAGACTTAGGGTGTGTGGTTTTACATCTTACCGACCATTCTCTCCTTTTAACCAGCAAGACTAGTATCTTTGGAACTGAAACCACTGCTGCAAGAAGGACTGTTTATCCATCTATCTGATGGCTTGACTGTCTCTACTGCAATGCTTCCAAAAGAATAGCCCTGCCCCATGGTGTGACCTCCTTTGAATGTTAACCATGTTTAATCTTTCAGGATACACAGTATAAGTGGGTGACAAGGTAACTGACACACCTATTAACAAGGTGACTGGTATTATGTATCATGTATGTATAATATCCATGACTTCAATATTATAGTAGTGGTACCACTTAGCACTTTATACCCATATAAATATATATATATATATTTATATATATATATATTATATGTACATTGAAGACTAAGCTAGACTAAGTAGCACTTCATGAAGTAAATAGCCATCAATTGAAAACAAATCTTACTTAGAGTGGAAGAAGTTAAATTTATTCGAGTGTGTTTTTATCTCTAAATTAATGTTATTATATTCACCAGTTTGCAGGACTACTTAGGATAGAGTACTTGTCTACATTTGTGCGAACATGAGATAGTAGATTTGTTAGCCAAATCATGCAATGTTTATTCTAATGTTCTCTGTATGACTTTATCTTACCACATTAATACTGTATAGTACTACATAAGGTACTGTGATATAGTCATTTGTACATAACTACGCACACAAAAATTTGTATTTCATATTAAATTGGGAAAAAAATTCAAGGTAAACCACAACATAAATTATTAAAAAGTCAGTAAATATAATGATATAAATTATTTTACCAAGTTATAGCAAGGTCACTAAATAAGTCCACTTTATCATTGGGCTTAGAACAATTTAAAACTATGATTAAAGATGACAATAATGTTAGAAAAGGATCATATATTTGATAAATACTCTATTGTACACATATGACACAGCTTTTGATATTGAAGTATACCTTTAAATGAGTTAGAAGTGGTAGATGGTATATAGTTGTAGGCATACCTAAAGTCTTTAGCTGTTTTAAGTACCTCAATGTAGGTATGGAGGGAAGAATACTGTTTCCAGAACTATTTCCAGTTTGAATCATTATTAGGTCAATCATATTCACTATCTAAATACCATTGTTGTGGCCATTGTTCAAAGACGGAGTCTATCCTTGTGTGGTGATTGATAAATAAGTGAGGCAGCTACATCAGATATTGTACCTACTTGTATCAGATTTGATCTCATTACATTGTCAAAGCTACATACCAATTCTAGCCATAATGTACACATATATACATGATAAAACTACTAATTAAAGAAACATTAAACCTTACTGTTATAAATATTCATATATAGAATATTAATTCATATGCTAAAATTGCAGCAGACAAAATAATGTTCTCAGAACCTACTTTTTCATTTTTAAATTTTGGGTTTGGTTTAGACTCAACTCCTTCCAAAAAATTGCTAAAAGTGTTTTCAGAATATTTGCTGTATAATACATGGCTATATAAACTCAGGTTGTTGGCAAAGAATAATGAATAATTGTCCTCTTACTACTAGGGTCATTAGTTTGGTTCTTTTTGGATTGTTAAACCAAAAAACACTCTTCCAATTGTTACCTGAATGTACTGTTGATGATCCCATTATTACGACATCCACAAGGTTTGTTTATTAAAAATATACTTGTTTGATCATCAATATTAGCCTAGTTCCAATATTGTACAGTAAAACCTGAATCTTTCAGTAATATTTGCATTTCTTTTCAAACCACAGTAAAAACAGATGATGGCATGTTAGAAATCCAATAGTCATTTGCTATAGAGATTTCTTCACAGTGATTACATCAACAAATGTTATTAATATATCTGATTCAGTAATTTTATAGGGATAATGATGCATCTATTTAAACATGTTGTAGACAGAAATATTTCCAATTTAACAACAATAAGATTTGTGACATCATGAAGGTAATGGTCATTGACTCAATATGATGCAATCATATTAAAAGATTACCTATGATGTAATAATGTAGCTGCCCATTGGGTTGTGCTAAATAAACAACAGATGACATAATGCTACTATTCCTGGAACAGTTGATATCTACAATAGATTCCAGGAACTACTAACATTTCAGACTGAGCTCCAATTGGAAGCAATTTTGAAGACATTTATCTATAAAGGCTTCCAAAGTTCCACTATTATTGACTGTTGTGTAATTGAAACCTAACATTGAGATGAATCATCGATATCACCAGCATGAACCTGACCCAAGAAAAGGTACTTCAATTATTCTTCACGAAATACAACTAATTATAATATGGTTACAGGTCGACTACATTGTGATTCTGTGTCAGGTTATGCTTGTTTTGGAATCTGTATGATAGTTTTTTCAGTTGTATTTTACTTAATTGCAATTTTTTTCAATTTAATTTACAATGGTGGTTCATCAACTTACAAATACGTTGTTGATCTTACTGGTAGTGTTTTAGGCTTACTACCTTGGTTTTCTTGTTGTTTTTTGTGCTGTCTTTTAGTCCTTTTGACAAGAAATCAAGGCTATTACTTGCTCTAGCTGTATTTGGAGTATTTTCATTCATTAGTTCTATTCTGACATTTTCTGTCTTTCGATTTAAAACAAAGGAAGACGTTCGAAATCCAAATCTACTAATTGCTGCTGGTGTTCTTCTCATACTTGCAGGTTGCTTTCACTGTGCAGGATGTGCATGTTTTGCTAAAGCAGGTGATGAATACTCAAGAAGAAAGGAGACCAGAGAAGTAACAATGTGGCTGTGTGGATAGAACAGTGTTTATAAAGAAATACTGCTTTATAATTTGGTAACAATTTGTTAATATTTAGTATTGTAAGATGTTATTTTGTTATGTTACATTATAAATTCGTGCAGTTGAATGAATGTAAGTTTGTCTGTTCTTTAGAAACCAGCATAGTGGAATTAGCATTCAGTAATGGAAATAACTTGTCATGATTAATGCAATCATGAGTTGTCAAAGACTTTCTTATGATTTGGTTTTTCCCTGAAGTGTTTTGTTACACATGGTAGAATATAAAAACAATTCTGAGAAAGATGTTGACAGGACAATTTAGAGGAATCCCAAAGAGGCCATCTAAGATGAATTTAAGTGGTAAACTCTAAACTCAAAACTAACTGACCAATCAGATTCATTTACGTTATTCAATCAAATTTATTTTAGAAATAACTCTGATGTAATTAAAACATATTTGAATGGAACAATTCATAAAAGTGGTTGACTTATCAATTTGTCACAGTTGGTTGAATTGAAAATCTGCAAAATCTAACTCGACTATTTAAAACCTTCAACAATCCTACTAAATTTGTTCATTATGGGTGATGGTAAGTTACTCAATGCAATGGATAATGTTATGACATGTTATTATATGCAGATAGAAAGGGAGTGTTAATAGGATCTGGATGCTGCACTGTATGTGTATCTGCTTTGATTTATCTTGTAGCAGCAATACTCGCATTTGTGCAGTATGACAAGACTAGATCTAGTCTCATTGTTGCTGGTCTTATTATAGGATTGCTACCTGCTGTAGTTGTTGTCTTTGGTTGTTTTTGTATGGCCTTTTGTGAAAAAAGTGTAATACCTACATTGACTATTTTTTTCGTAGCACTAGGTGGATTTTCACTCCTTGGTGCTGTTCTAATTTTCATTGGAGTTGGTCAAGAAGCAAAGAAGAACAAAAGTGACATCGACCCTGAGTATAATCAAGCTCAAGTGATTGCTGCTGGTGTTTTATTTGCATTGTCAGGACTTTTCCATTGCATTGGATGTGCATTATATGGTACTGGATATTCCATTTCAGAGTCTGAAGACAAAGAGAGACTTTCAACATATACTTACGATTATAACTGAAAGAATTTTTCATAACTGTTTTAGATGTGTGTATTACGTGCACCACTGAAAAAAATTAAATTCATTTGTGTAATTAATTTTGTAATTATTAAATTTGTAATTACTTTATATTAATATAACAACTCTAATTGCTATGTAACTGCAATATTAGCTTATATATACTGCTATATCTAGCATATACTGGTCATCATATTAGTTTTCCAGTAATTTTTCCTGATACACAGGCGCCAAAATTCTTCTCTGTAAACTGGTGCTACGTTGTTATCAGTTCTTATATGGCAGCTATGGGCAGACAATTTTCAACCCAACATAACCCAACCTTGTTTCTTATATACCACAAATCAGTGGTTTACTCAGCTGACTGGTATGAGCAAACAGTTTTGAGAAAATTAATTCTACATGAGCAAGTGGTTTACTTCCAGATGTTTTAACCACATCAAACCTGTATACATATGATATATAATATGTACACAGTGGTTTAGTATGTAGGTAGGCTTAAAAGTGGTTTAGTGTAAATGGAGAAATTACTTTTCTAAGAAAAGTATTGATAACCTCAAATGAGTTTATGCAAAATATGACAAAGTAGGTTTCTATATTAAGAGTTGGTGATATAATTATTAGAATATCAGATATAAGCATTAACTGCTATATAAGCTTATGTCATATGACTACAAAATATTGAATTACAAATCATTGCTTGAAGTTAAATGAATTATGTATTTACTGCTAATGATGACGTTGACCTCTAACAATTTTCTTTTGTACATACTGACTGGATTGGTAAACATGGGTTAGTCTTACCATGACAGGTGTTCAGCATTAATTAGAAAATGCCTGGCAATGGTACCCTAAAGGCTAAGTGAGCCTCTTCCAAAGCATTGGATGTGGTAGTGTGTTTTCCAGACAAGACAATCAAATAACTTTACAATTGTCTACATTACTGCTCCTGTACATCTAGAGTCTGTTAGTATGAATATATAGAGTGTGATCATTCGAATAAACACAATATAACATCCAGAATACGAAACATTTTATGTATAGACAAAATATTAAAATTGTTAGTGTTAACAATAAGTATAATAAAGACTATGAGATACCACAGTAATTAACTTATGAATTATTAATAATATATCTAGTTATGTACATGTTTTCTATTCATTTTTCTTGTGTATTAATATCAATATGTATATCTTTGACTTATCTTTATCTTCAAACACAACACTAAAGCAACAAGAGATAAACAGACCTGTCAACATCATACAACCTGCTGTTACGTGTAAGTCTTTTATTTTTCATAATTAAATTTCATTTTTATTATCGTAAACTGACAATACGGTACAATTCACAATTAATTTTGTTCTGCGGAAATACAGAGAGACCCGCTCTTTCCCTTATCTGTCATTTTAACAACGCTGCTGATCGACAATGAGGTACATAGTCACTCTGATCTTTTTTAGTTTTCCCGCTCTGTTCCTAACTGCCAATGGACAAGGTACTATCATTCAGTTGAACAATATGCTATTGTCGAGTTTAGTTCTATTTAGGTTTGTAATGGCTATCATTAGTTTAAAATAGTTAACTACATTAAAGTAAAGATAGGCAATTCCAAGTCAAATTACAATACAGTATTTGAAAGTACCTATATTACCATTAGCTGATATAATTGTATGCATATGCATAATCAATAAATTAAGCATGTATGATGCACTTTGTTGTATTAATATATACAGGTGTTGGAGCTCTACGTTTAATGAGAAACAACGTCTTCTCACCAACTCAATCCTATAGTTCTGGTATAGTAGAGATTTACTATGATAATACGTGGGGTAACATCTGTGATGATAGTTATTTTGGCTACAGTGAAGCTAATGTGATATGTCATCAACTGGCATTTACTGGTGTCTCCAGTTATGGTTATGTTGGAAGTACATCAATGTAAGATTTACTTCTTATAGTTATTTCTACTATATTGCATATATATATCAGCATGTAAGTATGAGAGACAATGTCTTCAGAGGAATATGCATTTTTGTATTCACCCATTAATAAACAATTGTATTGTGCAAACTTGTGAGCCATCAAGACACTATATATCTGTTGTTCATTCATAGGAGTTGGGTCTAGCTCCTAAGTATACTAATATATCTATATTCTTATGCCTTATTGTTCCCTCAAATTCTCAACAGCTATGGAACAGACACAGCTTCAATTTTGCTAGAAGATGTTGACTGTTACTCCAGTAACTACCTGGTTCTCCTACAGTGCATTTACCGTACTCAATACTCTCCATATTGTAATGATGACACTCGCGATGCTTTTGTTAATTGTTGTAAGTAATGATAGTCTTTACCAAATAATTGTATAATAACAAATGTCTCATTTATAGATGCTGACAAGATCTGGAATAACAATCCCTATACAGGACAACTTCGTATTGTTAGTGGAACCTATTCCAACCAAGGTCATCTTCAGGTCTATTGTATAGACAATGGGGAACAGTCTGTGGTGATCTTTTTAGGGCAACACATGCTAATATTGCCTGTCGAGAACTAGGATATTCAGACTATTCTCATTATAATTATGCACCAGTCGAGTAAGTTTCATTTTTATCATGGAAACTCTGAAATAATCTTTTAAAAGTTATCTGGGATATAAATGTATATTTATTCTCCAATTCAATCATAAGCTCATATATATGTGTGTATATATATATATAATACACATGTATGTTATAGTCAAAGTATTGGGAGTGTGAAATATACATGACTACAGGAATGCAATTAGTGCATTTACGATTTATGCACGAGTTTACTTAATAATTTCATTACTAACCACAGCTATGGCAATTAATCTACTTTTGCACTAGTTTGCAATACATATAACAGTGTGCTAAATGTATTTTGATGTTTAATAGATGTTCTACTTAAGAATTTTTTAGTATGAAAGTAGAGAAACTCAATTCTTTCTTTTGATTGTGATGATCTCAATGAGAATACTTGTTGCTTAAAAGAGTTATTGACTAACAATTTATTAATCTTCTCATTTCTTATTTCATAATCAGTCACTTCAGTGTTTGTAGAAATTTTGTGCTTCACCAAACTTTGGAGCCGTCTAGTTCTTGCAAAACAACCTTACTAATTAGAGAAATGGTGCCATTTTTGTTTTAAGGGCAGAAATGCTTTTCCTAGGTAGCATCATCTTCTACATCAATATTTGCGTTTAGCAGCCAAATCAGTTAGTCTCTTGTGATATTGCTAATATGTCCACGTGTTAATTGACTTCAACAGTACATACACAGAGTATGACATATTTTAGTCCAATATAATCCTCATCAATGTAAATATATATTATTTGTATAGTGCTACATCCAGTTCTCAACCAAGTTGGTTGGATGGTGCTCTTGTTTATTGTCAGAAGTGTCCAACAACTCAGTATAATGATAACTGTATAAATCACAAAGAAGGTATTACTTTGGAGTGTGGTAAGTAAATACACAATAAAAATATAAAAGCTATCTTAATATGTCCACAGAGTTCTCTTTACCTCGTACCAGTGGTCCATATACTAAACTGAATACTTGTCTCAATTCAAACAATACTCCTACTGATAATCCATCAGGTAATTGTGCAATATTTGGAATTTAAAATTCAGTCTTAACTACATAATATTTGTTTCAGGTGGTAATTCTGGTTCATCAGCAGCAGCAGGAGCAGCAACTTCTATAGCGCATTGTTTTTGCTTATTTTGATAGGTATGTGTATCTGTTGTTACTATGGCTGTGATAATATGCTTAAAAACTGTTAACATAATTGTTATTCTAGTAAAAGATATCTAATTATACTGATACTAAGATCACTATCACCTATAATGTATTATGTATATACAAATGATATATAGGAGTCACCAGATTCATAATCAAGATAGTACAGACATGAGCTCTTTGGAACTATTAGGGTATAAATTTATAAAACCAAACTTAAAAATTGATTTTTTGTAGACTAGCCAATGTTGTACATTAGAAATAAGAGTAAGCATACAACACTATACTCTGTTACTAACAACTGCTCTAGCTATAATGAGGATCCAAAGTTGTTTGGATAGGCAATGCAATGGAGGCAACTCTTCTGGGGAAATTGAATTTGAAGCCAAAAAATGTGTTACACAATTGCAAACCTAAGTAGTAAGACTATGACCATATTTGGTCATTCTCGAAAAATTGATTTTTACTTGATGTTTTACTACATTGTTGCACTCTCCTTTCTTATTTGTGATGTCATTTTCTCCTTGTTGTAAAGACATCTATATTAATATAGTAATATAATTTGATTGGTTTAGCCATTAGAGTGAATAATCATACATGTGAATACTTTAATATTCCAGCAACTACCATATGGTACACTTGATACTTGTCACAATAATACCGTGGTCACGGAGGTGATTGTGCAAAATTTTCAATTAGAATTACATCAAAGGCAACATCTATATTTTACAGGTGATAATTATAGTTGTGACTTAAATGTTGGGACTATGGTAGGAATTGTTATTTGTGTATGTAATCTTTGGATTTACTGTGTGTGTTGTTGTGTGTATTTGCTGTGAAATCTAATCCTGACCCTCTAAAACGAATGTATTACTCTATACACAGTGAAATATGACTTTCCCTCCATATCTATGAGCACTACCATCAAAAACTGCTATTTTACTTACACCAGACATTGTAGTCCTAGTATACCCATTCCACGAAATTAAGCGTTAAAATTCAAGATCTATTTCCAGCCATGGAGAATTATTGCTACCTGCCTTTAACACATCAATTAATGTTCACTGAGCTATGCATATTTGATAAAAGATATTTATTAGACCACTGGCCCTGAGTGTTAATATGTCACTGATGTTGTCAATCAATGTACATGTGACCTTATTGTTTTGACTTGACGTATTATATAAAGTAAGTTAAATTTGAATATTCAAAATTAATTGAGAGTATAGTTGTGTGCAATGACTATTTCATTCACACATGAACACAGTGTACCTATTGTCAATCATTCAGTTAGTGCTAATTCCTCTTGTTCATTACTATGTCTTCACTTTTCTTCTTGCTTATTTTCCAAATCTCCCTCAATGTTGATTCCTCTTCTTCTTCATCTTCACTACTCTGAGGACTCTGCTCCCCTAGTCCTCCTTCCAAGGCTTTATATGTCATAGCAGCTCCTACTCCACCAAATAAAGGTGCTGCGACTATTCCAAGTAGAAATCCACCAATACCCCCACCAACACCAGCTGCTACAGCTGCAACCTTTTTGCCAACTTTGCTATCTGGGCCACTTTCAGCGGATGATCCAGCTAAGTAGCCAATGCTTACAGCACCCATTAATGGCCCACCAACTGTTGCACCAAAAAATGCTCCTACTGTTGCTGCTCCTCGACCAAACTTCCCAAATCGAGTCTCAGCTTCAAGACAATCACTAAACTCTCCATTTTGTTCTTTATTGTTGATAGCTCGTACTCGAAATTGATACTTTGTGTCTGATGTCAGACCACGAGCAGTAGCAGATAATTTGGTGTGCTGAACTGTTACAAAGGTTTCCCATTCTGCACCAGGTTGTCTACTACTCATGAGTTGGAATTGTACTTCGTATTTATCGACAGCTTGAGGATTTGTTGTAGGTGCTTTCCAACGAATCTTGATAGTGGTATCTGTACGCTTGCATGATATACGTAATTCTTGAGGTGGGCCTGGAATCAATTGTTCGGTCAAAACTTCTTTTACATCACTTGGGTGACTTTCTCCAGCTTCATTGACCATTCTAACTCTAAATCGATACATTGTGTCTGGCATGAGTTGTTTTATAGAAAATTTCTTGGTATCACTATCACGGTGTCGTTCAAGAGCACAAGCAAGACGTTCCCATTCAGATGAATTGTCATCATCTGCAATCCATTCGACCACACATTTATGAACAGGACTACCATTTGTATCCTTCTCTTCAAGTTTGTTCACCATAACGATGACTTCAGTAGGAGAGTTCACAATCACTTCAGGCTTTTGGGGCTTGTTCGGTGGACCTTTTTTGTATCTAAAGACACTTTGATCACTCCATTCACTGGGACCTTGTGAATTTACTGCACGAACTTGAATTGTATAGAGTTGACCAGGAATGATTTTTGGGGGACCAATAGAAAGAGCAAATTCATTACTCTCATTACTGATTTTTAAATCTTGTGGTTTTCCCGGAACTATCATATCTTTCTGGTCATCATATTGAACTTCATATCTCTCAACAGAGTCTGTGGGATTTTCATAGTCACACCATTTTACAACCATTAGCTCTCCATCCACAGTCACCTCAGGTCTCGTAATAGGAAATGGTCGGGAGAGTTTGTTGCTTGCACCAGTACCTTGGTAAACTCCCACAGATGGATGGATCACAGTAGCCTCAATCCGTGTGTGACCTTCTTGGATAGATTATTTCAGTGCCTGATTCTGTTGTAAAAGGATCTTGGTAAGTGCCAATTGAAAACTACTTCGAGCTTTTTCAAGTTCCTTTTCTAGAGCTTCAAGCTGTACTTTGTGTTCACGTACTGATATGGCCTTTCCCAAAATACCTTTGCTGTGCAAGTTATCACAAATACGTTTACAAGTCTTAAGGGACTCTTGAAAAGCTTCCACGCTCTCTATGCTGGATACTGGAAGTTCGTCAACCCCAGAATTCTTCAAGTCTTCTGCAAGTCGTTGCAATTCCTTGATGCTTTGTTGAACGCGTTGTCGATGCTCATTATTCTCTGAGACTGCTTGATAACGGTTGTAGATCTCACGCGTTATGTTAAAAGTTTGCTTCAGCACGTTAAGAGCACAAATAACCATCTCGCTTTTCCACTAACCTCTAAGTTTTGAATTTTTTGTCTTTTGTGTGCTGGATTCATACGCGTCTTTGACCCCCAAGTAAAGCAATCTCATTGGTTATACTACTTTGCGTTCGCTTGTAGGCTTCCATATATACGTAATGTGACGATATGATTTTTATCATTTAGCCCTAAAGAGCAAGTATTGGTTGATGCCAATCTATTTTAACTGTATAGTCTATACACCCGAGTAGAAATATTGATTTGGCTGATAAACCTTAAGACTGCTAATCTTGAGTCTCAATCTTGAGCTCAATATAATATATGTATATATAGTACGTAGAATCAATGTTACATCCTTAACTATCCCTTTGTTATAAGTTATCCTTCGTAGATTCACTTGGTTTGGTAAACCATGCATATATGGTTTCGTAGTTTTAATTAAAGCATTTACCTTTGATAATAATATCTGTGTGTAAAACTTATACATTTTACACAAATTTCCTCTTTTTTCACATAAAGAATATAATTCCACTAATCCTTTATTATATATTGCAAAGTAGTGCTTGGAAGCTCAATAAGGCACATTGAGGTCATTAATTCAAACTTGTCTGTGAATTAGCAATTGCATGAATAATTTATTCATATGCATTTGACTAATATGTTTTGACATGAATATAATACATGGTAATTTATTATAATTATATACCACTACTTGGTATAATACTTATTAATTTTATATACAATGTTGAGCATAATTATATATATATGTATGTATGTATGTATGTATGTATGTATATATATATATGTATGTATGTATGTATGTATGTATATATATATACATTATATAAGAAAGTGTTAGAAAAATGAAGCAGACAGGGCATCCTTTGAGGAACTATGAGGTTAATAAAACTTGCCCTTTTAGTGGCCATATCACAACTGATAAGAGACTGCCTACAAGAGAAATTTGATACCTAAAGGTGAACTATATGACATCTGCCCTAAACCAAAGATAACATGTAACTGTCCTCAGTTTACTTAACTGTCTAGTATACATGGTAAGATATCATGTGTAGTTCTTCAGTAGGCGCCGTAGTTCTTTTGTAGGCATGACACTGATTGCATTAGGTGTGTTTCATTAACAATAGTTCCTTTAAGAATACCCTCCTCCCATACTACATTAATGTACCACAAGTCAAAACAGTTTACTAAAACTGACTTCTGCGTGCATGACAATTCTAGATCTGAGAAAGGTAATTTCTACATGGGAAGCCAGGGAAGGTTATCCACTCCCATTCTAGTGTGTATAACAGTTGTATCAGTTTTAACAAAGGCCTTTGTTACTATAGGTTCATCAATATGGTGTAAGCCCAATACTGAGTTACCACAAGCCAGTAAAGCCACCTAAACTAACTATAAAGCAAACTAGTAACAATAATTAATTTTTATAGGTTATTGCCCAATAATTGAAACCTATACAGAACTAACCAATATATACTGGTTAGTTCAGTTGAAATAGTATGGACCTCTTGTTCATGGCTTCAGCTATTTGGCAATAATCTATAATGTTAATTATTGTTTCTAGTTGGCTTATACAGATTGAGTTAGGTTAATTTGGTTTTGTGATAAAGAAGTATTAGGCTTACATCATGTTCATGAACCTATGTATGGTAACAAAGGGCTTGGTTACACGTGAAGGTAATATAAATGTAAAGCTTAGCTGACTGATATATATACAAACATGTATACAATTGTTTACTGTGTACTTGTACATACTATGTAGCCTATTAGAATAAACATTATGATATATTTTAGAATTGCCATAGTTCATGATCATGTAACACAAACCTGCTATAAAACTGAAGTTATTGATATTATAACCTGAAATATTATTCTTTAGTTAATATTATTAATTAATTCGGTTCATTACAGGTATGTATAATTGTATCCTGATATCCAACTTCTTTAAAATAGAAATCTACTTTGATATACTTTTTCTTAGAATAATGATTTCCACTTTAGCCACATCCAACTTGTGTACGTATGATATGTAATATGTACACAGTGGTTTGGTATGTGTAGGTAGGCTCAAATGAGCTATAAATGATTTAGTGCAAATAGGGAAATTATTTTCTAATAAATGTGTTGACAATCCCAAAGCAGGTTTCTATATTGAGAGTTGGTGGTATAGTTATTACGTGGGATATCAGGATATATATACACATAACCTGCTGAGCTTATATAGCTACCGAATTTTTGGAATTGAAAATCATTTGGTGGAAGTTCAAATTAAAATATTAGTTGAATTATGCATTTGATATGATGATAATGATGACTTTTACCTCTATCACCCTTCTTTTGTATCTTCATTAGGTTGGTAAACCTGGCTTAGTCTCATGCATCCATGGTGTTCGCCATTAATTGGAAAATGCCTGGCTTTGTACCATCAAAGATATGAAAGCCTCTCCCAATGCATTGGATGTGGGAATGTTTACAGAACAAGACAAATTAAGAACTTTGAATTATTACATCAACAGATTTAGACACCTTGTATTAGTGCATTATATTTTAGATACTATTAACATAACTTGAGAATACAAAGAGTTTTTTTTGTACATCAAATACTAAAACATTAGTGATAACAATTAAATATAATATAAGATAACTGAAATACTACTGTAAATGCTATTTACTTATGAATTATTAATAATTTATCTAGTAATGTTCCCCTTCCTTTTCATTATCTTGTGTAATATATATCAGAAATGTATTTCTTTGACTTGTCTTCATCTTGAAACAGCAAAACAACAAAAGAGAGACAAACGTGTAGACAGACCTCATTATCATATAATCTGATTGTCTTTCCTAATTAAATTTATTACTATTATCATCATAAATCGATAATACGGTATAATTCAAAATTGGTTTTTAGTCGGCGGAAATACAAAAGGACCCGCTCTTTCTCTGTCTGTCATTTTAGCGACGCTAATCGACAATGAAGCACGTAGTCACTCTGATCTTTTTTACTTTTCCCGCTCTGTTCTTAACTACTAACGGACAAGGTACTATCATCTAGTTGAATAATATAATACCATTGCAGATCCGTTCATTTACGCTTAAGCTTGTATTGGCTATCTTTAGTTTAAAGTAGTTTCCAATTCCAACAAAACATTTGCAGGGACTTACATTGCCTTTAGTTGATATAATTGTATGGATGTATGACTAATAAAGTATGCATGATACACTTTGTTGTATTAATATATACAGGTGTTGGAGCTCTACGTTTACTGAGAAACAACGTCTTCTCACCAACTCAATCCTATAGTTCTGGTATAGTAGAGATTTACTATGATAATACGTGGGGTAACATCTGTGATGATAGTTATTTTGGCTACAGTGAAGCTAATGTGATATGTCATCAACTGGCATTTACTGGTGTCTCCAGTTATGGTTATGTTGGAAGTACATCAATGTAAGATTTACTTCTTATAGTTATTTCTACTATATTGCATATATATATATCAGCATGTAAGTATGAGAGACAATGTCTTTAGAGGAATATGCATTTTTGTATTCACCCATTAATAAACAATTGTATTGTGCAAACTTGTGAGCCATCAAGACACTATATATCTGTTATTCATTCATAGGAGTTGGGTCTAGCTCCTAAGCATACTAATATATCTATATTCTTATGCCTTATTCATTCCTCAATTTTCAACAGCTATGGAACAGACACAGCTTCAATTTTGCTAGAAGATGTTGACTGTTACTCCAGTAACTACCTGGTTCTCCTACAGTGCATTTACCGTACTCAATACTCTCCATATTGTAATGATGACACTCGCGATGCTTTTGTTAATTGTTGTAAGTAATGATTGTCTTTACCAAATAATTGTATAATAACAAATGTCTCATTTATAGATGCTGACAAGATCTGGAATAACAATCCCTATACAGGACAACTTCGTATTGTTAGTGGAACCTATTCCAATCAAGGTCATCTTCAGGTCTATTGTTATGGACAGTGGGGAACAGTCTGTGGTGATCTTTTTAGGGCAACACATGCTAATATTGCCTGTCGAGAACTAGGATATTCAGAATGTTCTCATTATAGTTATGCACCAGTCCAGTAAGTTTCATTTTTATCATGGAAACTCTGAAATAATCTTTTAAAAATTATCTGGAATATAAATGTATATCTATTCTCCAATTCAATCATAAGCTTATATATATGTGTGTATATATATATATAATACACATGTATGTTATAGTCAAAGTATTGGGAGTGTGAAATATACATGACTACAGGAATGCAATTAGTGCACTAATTGTATTTCTGCACGTGTTTACTTAATGATTTCATTACTAACCACAGCTATGGCAATTGATCTACTTTTGCACTAATTTGCAATATATATATAACAGTGTGCTAAATGCATTTTCATGTTTAATAGATGTTCTACTTAAGAATTTTTTAGTATGAAAGTAGAGTAACTCAATTCTTTCTTTTGATTGTGGTGATCTCAATGAGAATACTTGTTGCTTAAAAGAGTAATTGACTAACAATTTATTAATCTTCTCATTTCTTATTTCATAATCAGTCACTTCAGTGTTTG
This sequence comes from Xestospongia muta, assembly GCA_963693285.1. NCBI lineage: Eukaryota > Metazoa > Porifera > Demospongiae > Haplosclerida > Petrosiidae > Xestospongia > Xestospongia muta. The sequence goes on from OY848924.1 coordinate 6,016,638, forward strand.
TAGAAATTTTGTGCTTCACCAAACTTTGGAGCCGTCTAGTTCTTGCAAAACAACCTTACTAATTAGAGAAATGGTGCCATTTTTGTTTTAAGGGCAGAAAATGCTTTTCCTAGGTAGCCTCATCTTCTACATCAATATTTTACCTTTAGCAGCCAAATCAGTTAGTCTCTTGTGATATTGCTAATATGTCCACGTGTTAATTGACTCAACAGTACATACACAGAGTATGACATATTTTAGTCCAATATAATCCTCATCAATGTAAATATATATTATTTGTATAGTGCTACATCCAGTTCTCAACCAAGTTGGTTGGATGGTGCTCTTGTTTATTGTCAGAAGTGTCCAACAACTCAGTATTACGATAACTGTATAAATCACAGAGAAGGTATTACTTTGGAGTGTGGTAAGTAAATACACAATAAAAATATAAAAGCTATCTTAATATGTCCACAGAGTTCTCTTTACCTCGTACCAGTGGTCCATATACTAAACTGAATACTTGTCTCAATTCAAACAATACTCCTACTGATAATCCATCAGGTAATTGTGCAATATTTGGAATTTAAATCTCAGTCTTAACTACATAATATTTCTTTCAGGTGGTAATTCTGGTTCATCAGCAGCAGCAGGAGCAGCAAGTTTTTTTAGCGTATTGTTCTTTCTTATTTTGATAGGTATGGGTATCTGTTGTTACTTTGGCTGTGATAATATGCTTAAAAACTGTTAACATAATTGTTATTTCTAGTAAAAGATATCTAATTATACTGATACTATAAGATCATTATCATCTATAATGTATTATGTATATACAAATGATATCTAGGAGTCACCAGATTCATAATCAAGATGGTACAGATGTGAGCTCTTTGGAAATATTAGGATATAAATTTATAAAACCAAACTTAAAAATTGATTTTTGTAGACTAGCCAATGTTGTACATTAGAAATAAGAGTAAGCATACAACACCATACTCTGTTACTAATAACTGCTCTAGCTATAATGAGGATCCAAAGTTGTTTGGATAGGCAATGCAATGGAGGCAAATCTTCTGGGGAAATTGAATTTGAAGCCAAAAAATGTGTTACACAATTGCAAACCTAAGTAGTCAGACTATGACCATATTTGGTCATTCTCGAAAAATTGATTTTTACTTGATGTTTTACTACATTGTTGCACTCTCCTTTCTTGTTTGTGATGTCATGGTCTCCTAGTTGTAAAGACATCTATATTAATATAGCAATATAATTTGATTGGTTTAGCCATTAGAGTGAATAATCATACATGTGAATACTTTGATATTCCAGCAACTACCATAAGGTACACTTGATACTTGTCACAATAATACACCAAACATTGTAGTCCTAGTATACCCATTCCACAAAATTAAGCGTTAAAATTCAAGATCTATTTCCAGCCATGGAGAATTAATCCTACCTGCCTTTAACAGATCAATTAATGTTTACTGAGCTAAGTATATTTGATAAAAGATATTTATTAGACCAATGGCCCCGACTGCTAATATGTCACTGATGTTGTCAATCAATGTACATGTGACCTTATTGTTTTGACTTGACGTATTATATAAAGTAAGTTAAATTTGAATATTCAAAATTAATTGAGTGTATAGCTGTGTGCAATGACTATTTCATTCACACATTAACATATGTACAGTATATCAATTGTCAATCATTCAGTCAGTGCTAATTCCTCTTGTTCATTACTATGTCTTCGCTTTTCTTCTTGCTTATTTTCCAAATCTCCCTCAATGTTGATTCCTCTTCTTCTTCATCTTCACTACTCTGAGGACTCTGCTCCCCTAGTCCTCCTTCCAAGGCTTTATATGTCATAGCAGCTCCTACTCCACCAAATAAAGGTGCTGCGACTATTCCAAGTAGAAATCCACCAATACCCCCACCAACACCAGCTGCTACAGCTGCAACCTTTTTGCCAACTTTGCTATCTGGGCCACTTTCAGCGGATGATCCAGCTAAGTAGCCAATGCTTACAGCACCCATTAATGGCCCACCAACTGTTGCACCAAAAAATGCTCCTACTGTTGCTGCTCCTCGACCAAACTTCCCAAATCGAGTCTCAGCTTCAAGACAATCACTAAACTCTCCATTTTGTTCTTTATTGTTGATAGCTCGTACTCGAAATTGATACTTTGTGTCTGATGTCAGACCACGAGCAGTAGCAGATAATTTGGTGTGCTGAACTGTTACAAAGGTTTCCCATTCTGCACCAGGTTGTCTACTACTCATGAGTTGGAATTGTACTTCGTATTTATCGACAGCTTGAGGATTTGTTGTAGGTGCTTTCCAACGAATCTTGATAGTGGTATCTGTACGCTTGCATGATATACGTAATTCTTGAGGTGGGCCTGGAATCAATTGTTCGGTCAAAACTTCTTTTACATCACTTGGGTGACTTTCTCCAGCTTCATTGACCATTCTAACTCTAAATCGATACATTGTGTCTGGCATGAGTTGTTTTATAGAAAATTTCTTGGTATCACTATCACGGTGTCGTTCAAGAGCACAAGCAAGACGTTCCCATTCAGATGAATTGTCATCATCTGCAATCCATTCGACCACACATTTATGAACAGGACTACCATTTGTATCCTTCTCTTCAAGTTTGTTCACCATAACGATGACTTCAGTAGGAGAGTTCACAATCACTTCAGGCTTTTGGGGCTTGTTCGGTGGACCTTTTTTGTATCTAAAGACACTTTGATCACTCCATTCACTGGGACCTTGTGAATTTACTGCACGAACTTGAATTGTATAGAGTTGACCAGGAATGATTTTTGGGGGACCAATAGAAAGAGCAAATTCATTACTCTCATTACTGATTTTTAAATCTTGTGGTTTTCCCGGAACTATCATATCTTTCTGGTCATCATATTGAACTTCATATCTCTCAACAGAGTCTGTGGGATTTTCATAGTCACACCATTTTACAACCATTAGCTCTCCATCCACAGTCACCTCAGGTCTCGTAATAGGAAATGGTCGGGAGAGTTTGTTGCTTGCACCAGTACCTTGGTAAACTCCCACAGATGGATGGATCACAGTAGCCTCAATCCGTGCATGGCCTTCTTGCATAGATTGTTTCAGTGCCTGATTCTGTTGTAAAAGGATCTTGGTAAGTGCCAATTGAAAACTACTTCGAGCTTTTTCAAGTTCCTTTTCTAGAGCTTCAAGCTGTACTTTGTGTTCACGTACAGATATGGCCTTTCCCAAAATACCTTTGCTGTGCAAGTTATCACAAATACGTTTACAAGTCTTAAGGGACTCTTGAAAAGCTTCCACGCTCTCTATGCTGGATACTGGAAGTTCGTCAACCCCAGAATTCTTCAAGTCTTCTGCAAGTCGTTGCAATTCCTTGATGCTTTGTTGAACGCGTTGTCGATGCTCATTATTCTCTGAGACTGCTTGATAACGGTTGTAGATCTCACGCGTTATGTTAAAAGTTTGCTTCAGCACGTTAAGAGCACAAATAACCATCTCGCTTTTCCACTAACCTCTAAGTTTTGAATTTTTTGTCTTTTGTGTGCTGGATTCATACACGTCTTTGACCCCCAAGTAAAGCAATCTCATTGGTTATACTACTTTGCGTTCGCTTGTAGGCTTCCATATATACGTAATGTGACGATATGATTTTTATCATTTAGCCCTAAAGAGCAAGTATTGGTTGATGCCAATCTATTTTAACTGTATAGTCTATACACCCGAGTAGAAATATTGATTTGGCTGATAAACCTTAAGACTGCTAATCTTGAGTCTCAATCTTGAGCTCAATATAATATATGTATATATAGTACGTAGAATCAATGTTACATCCTTAACTATCCCTTTGTTATAAGTTATCCTTCGTAGATTCACTTGGTTTGGTAAACCATGCATATATGGTTTCGTAGTTTTAATTAAAGCATTTACCTTTGATAATAATATCTGTGTGTAAAACTTATACATTTTACACAAATTTCCTCTTTTTTCACATAAAGAATATAATTCCACTAATCCTTTATTATATATTGCAAAGTAGTGCTTGGAAGCTCAATAAGGCACATTGAAGTCATTAATTCAAACTTGTCTGTGAATTAGCAATTGTATGAGTAATTTATTCATATGCATCTGACTATTATATGTTTTGACATGAATATAATACATGGTAATTTATTATAATTATATACCACTACTTGGTATAATACTTATTAATTTTATATACAATGTTGAGCATAATTATATATATATGTATGTATGTATGTATGTATGTATGTATATATATATACATTATATAAGAAAGTGTTAGAAAAATGAAGCAGACAGGGCATCCTTTGAGGAACTATGAGGTTAATAAAACTTGCCCTTTTAGTGGCCATATCACAACTGATAAGAGACTGCCTACAAGAGAAATTTGATACCTAAAGATGAACTATATGACATCTGCCCTAAACCAAAGATAACATGTAACTGTCCTCAGTTTACTTAACTGTCTAGTATACATGGTAAGATATCATGTGTAGTTCTTCAGTAGGCGCCGTAGTTCTTTTGTAGGCATGACACTGATAGCATTAGGTGTGTTTCATTAACAATAGTTCCTTTAAGAATACCCTCCTCCCATACTACATTAATGTACCACAAGTCAAAACAGTTTACTAAAACTGACTTCTGCGTGCATGACAATTCTAGATCTGAGAAAGATAATTTCTACATGGGAAGCCAGGGAAGGTTATCCACTCCCATTCTAGTGTGTATAACAATTGTGTCAGTTTTAACAAAGGCCTTTGTTACTATAGGTTCATCAATATGGTGTAAGCCCAATACTGAGTTACCACAAGCCAGTAAAACCACCTAAACTAACTATAAAGCAAACTAGTAACAATAATTAATTTTTATAGGTTATTGCCCAATAATTGAAACCTATACAGAACTAACCAATATATACTGGTTAGTTCAGTTGAAATAGTATGGACCTCTTGTTCATGGCTTCAGCTATTTGGCAATAATCTATAATGTTAATTATTGTTTCTAGTTGGCTTATACAGATTGAGTTAGGTTAATTTGGTTTTGTGATAAAGAAGTATTAGGCTTACATCATGTTCATGAACCTATGTATGGTAACAAAGGGCTTGGTTATACGTGAAGGTAATATAAATGTAAAGCTTAGCTGACTGATATATATACGAACATGTATACAATTGTTTACTGTGTACTTGTACATACTATGTAGCGTATTAGAATAAACATAATGATATATTTTAGAATTGCCATAGTTCATGATCATGTAACACAAACCTGCTATAAAACTGAAGTTATTGACATTATAGCCTGAAATATTATTCTTTAGTTAATATTATTAATTAATTTGGTTCATTACAGGTATGTATAATTGTATCCTGATATCCAACTTCTTTAAAATAGAAATCTACTTTGATATACTTTTTCTTAGAATAGTGATTTCCACTTTAGCCACATCCAACCTGTGTACGTATGATATGTAATATGTACACAGTGGTTTGGTATGTGTAGGTAGACTCAAATGAGCTATAAATGATTTAGTGCAAATAGGGAAATTATTTTCTAATTAATGTGTTGACAATCCCAAAGCAGGTTTCTATATTGAGAGTTGGTGGTATAGTTATTATGTAGGATATCAGGATATATATACACATAAGCTGCTGAGCTTATATAGCTACCAAATTTACAGTAGTGTTTCAGTTATCTTCAGTTAACAGTGGAAGTTCAAATTAAAATATTAGTTGAATTATGGATTTGATATGATAATCATGATGACTTTCACCTCTATTACCTTTCTTTTGTATCTTCATTAGGTTGGTAAGCCTGGCTTAGTCTCATGCATCCAGGGTGTTCCGCATTAATTGGAAAATGCCTGGCTTTGTACCATCAACGATATGAAACCCTCTGCCAATGCATGTGGGAATGTTTACAGAACAAGACAAATTAAGAACTTTGAATTATTACACCAACAGACTTAGAGACGTTGTATTAGTGCATGATATTTTAGATACTATTAACATAACTGGAGAATACAAAGAATTTTATTTGTATATCAAATCAGAAATGTATTTCTTTGACTTGTCTTCATCTTGAAACAGCAAAACAACAAAAGAGAGACAAACGTGTAGACAGACCTCATTATCATATAATCAGGTGATTGTCTTTCCTAATTAAATTTATTATTATTATCACCATAAATCGATAATACGGTATAATTAAAAATTGATTTTTAGTCGGCGGAAATACAAAAGGACCCGCTCTTTCTCTGTCTGTCATTTTAGCGACGCTAATCGACAATGAAGCACGTAGTCACTCTGATCTTTTTTATTTTTCCTGCTCTGTTCTTAACTACTAACGGACAAGGTACTGTCATCTAGTTGAATAATATAATACCATTGCGGATCCGTTCATTTCCGTATAAGCTTGTATTGGCTATCTTTAGTTTAAAGTAGTTTCCAATTCCAACATAACATGTGCAGGGATTTACATTGCCTTTAGTTGATATAATTGTATGGATGTATGACTAATTAAGTATGCATGATACACTTTGTTGTATTAATATATACAGGTGTTGGAGCTCTACGTTTACTGAGAAACAACGTCTTCTCACCAACTCAATCCTATAGTTCTGGTATAGTAGAGATTTACTATGATAACACTTGGGGTAACGTCTGTGATGATAGTTATTTTGGCTACAGTGAAGCTAATGTGATATGTCATCAACTGGCATTTACTGGTGTCTCCAGTTATGGTTATGTTGGAAGTACATCAATGTAAGATTTACTTCTTATAGTTATTTCTACTATATTGCATATATATATATCAGCATGCTTACATGAGACAATGTCTTCTCATAAATGTGCAATTATATTTTACATTCACTCATTATAAACAACTGTATAGTGTACTGTCTTGTGAGCCATGCATACCTAATAACCCTCTAGCTGATGTTCAATCAAAGGGATTAAGTCTAAGTCCTCAGTATACTAATATCTATTCTGTTATGCCTTATTGTTCTCTAAATTTTCAACAGTTTTGGAACAGATACAGCTTCAATTTTGCTAGAAGATGTTGACTGTTACTCCAGTAACTACCTGGTTCTCCTACAGTGCATTTACCGTACTCAATACTCTCCATATTGTAATGATGACACTCGCGATGCTTTTGTTAATTGTTGTAAGTAATGATTGTTTTTACCAAATAATTGTATAATAACAAATGTCTCAATTATAGATGCCGACAAGATTTGGAATAGGAATCCCTATACAGGACAACTTCGTATTGTTAATGGAACCTATTCCAATCAAGGTCATCTTCAGGTCTATTGTTATGGACAGTGGGGAACAGCCTGTGGTGATCTTTTTCGGGCAACACATGCTAATATTGCCTGTCGAGAACTAGGATATTCAGACTATTCTCATTATAATTATGTACCAACTGAGTAAGTTTCATTTTATCATGGCATTATGAATAAATTCTTAAAATTATCTGGAATATAAATGTATAATTATTCTCTAATTCAACTTTAAGTTCATAATTTATGTGTATTATAATTGAAATATTAGCAGTGGCAAAATACACGTGAGTCAGGAATGCAATTTGTGCACAAATGTACTTAATAATATTCATTACTAACCACAGCTATGGCAATTGTCTACCTTTGCACTGGTCAAGTATCAGTGGGCCAAATGCATTTTGATATTTAATATATGCAATCACTTTACAATTTTTAGTACAAAAAACAGAGAATCCTCAATTAGTTTATTGATGTGGTGGTCTCAATGAAAGTAATTCTAATTTATAAGAGTTCTTGATTACCAATTTATTAACTTTCTCATTATTTATTTCATGATCAGTCACTTCAGTGCTTATGGAAATTGTGCTTCACCAAACTTTGAAACAACATTCACTAATTAGAGGAAATGATGCCATTTTTTGTTTTAAGGATAGAAATTACTTTTCTTAGGTATCTTCATCTTCTACACCAATACTTTGCCTTTATAATTAGCAGCTGACTAGAATCAGTCATTCTCTTGTGATATTGCCAATATGACTACATGTGTTAGTGTTAACTGAGCTCAACAAAGCTGTATAGACTATGACATATTTTTAGTGCAGTTTAAACCTAATCAATGTACATATATATTATTTGTATAGTGCTACAACCATTTCTCAACCAAGTTTTTTGGACGGTGCTCTTGTTTATTGTCAGAAGTGTCCAACACCTCAGGAATATATCTGTATAAGTCATAGAGAAGGTATTATTTTGGAGTGTGGTAAGTAAATTAACAATAAGAATATAAAAGCTATCTTAATATGTCCACAGAGTTCTCTCTACCTCGTACCAGTGGTCCATATACTAGACTGAATACTTGTCACAAGCCTCCCAATGATAATCCATCAGGTGAATGTGCAATATTTGGAATTATAAATTTAGTCTTTAGCTGCATAACATTTCTTTCAGGTGGTAATTCTGGCTCACACCACTCATCAGTTGCCGCAGGAGTATCAACCTTTTTCACTATACTTTTTATCATTGTTTACATATGCTCATGCTGCTGTATTTACTTTTGCTGTAAGAATGATTAAAAAAAGTCAAAGTCCATTCACCTAAGTAGAAGACTCAATTTTTTAATTGGACTTACAGTTGACTACACATGCAGACAATTATATGTCAAAGTCTACATGTTAACTTTGAACTAATAAATGGGATAAAGATTTTCGCTGTTTTTAAACACACAAATTTATATATCCTTATATAAAGGTCAAAGTTAACATGAATTTAATGATGAAATGTTAGCAACATAACACAATTATTAGTTTTAGAGAATACTCATTACAAAGTTAATATTGACAGTAAGTTCACTGTCATTTATAATGTGATTAGCACATAGTAGAGTTATGAAAGTTAATAGAACTATCTACCTCTAATAATGGAGGAATTTTTCACCACTCTTTAGGGAGGAAACCACTTTTCAAAGTTAAATTTAGCTCAAGATTATTATTTGCAAATACCTTTAGCAGATGAGTCAAAGGATTTTGCTACTATTAACACCTCAAAAGTATTGTTTCAATATAACTGACTACATTTGAAGTGTCATCTGCTCCAGATGAGTAATTAAGTCACGCATGTAGTTGATGCAGATGTACTGTATCCAACAGAAAAAATGTCAAAGCAATCAAGGAGGCTCCCAAATCTTGAAATATTGCTAAACTAAACTTATTTTAGGTGTTATTAATTAATACAGCAGATGAACATGTCTACAAAGCTTGCTTGCTCCATTATATAGTTGTTGATAAGAACAGTTTTCAATGGTCTTGGAATAATAAACAAGATGAAGCATTTAAAAGCATTGAAGAGGCTTTACAGTATGAGTCATTATTAGTATGCTACAACCTACTTGAAGCCAATTCTTTTAGTGTTTGTTCTGTCTCCTTATGGCACAGTGCTCTCCATGGAATATTGTACTGACAGACTGATAGCTTATGCTCACTTACAATAGATGACAAATCTCAAAGAAGAGAATGCTTGCTATAATATTCAGTGCTAAATAATTTCACAACTATCTACAGCTGTTATAATTACAAATTAACTAGTATTGTATATGGTTACATCATAGTAGTTAATAATTTGTAAATATGTTAGTGCTTTCACACACTATAACATTCATACTAACAGAATCTAAATCTGTATGTAAAAGTAATAAAGAAATCTGTAAAGTTTTTCACTTATCTTCTTCTAGAAAAACACACCTACATATGCATGCATTTGTAGAGGCTTGCCTATAGCCTCGACAAAACCCAGGCATTTTCTGATTTAATGTCAAACGCCTTGAAAGCCTGAGGCTAAGACTTGCAAGTCTGGCAAAGATACAAGGAAAAAGATAATTTAAAAAGTCATCATCATCAGCAAACATTATAATCCAACCAATATATATAATGTATGTACCTTCCATCAATTATTTGTAATTTAAATCCGGTAGTTTTATGTAATAAAATTTACTAATTTAGTAGCTTATAAGTATATCATGATATCCTATGTAACAATATCATCAACTCTAAAAGTAGAAACCTAATTTGTCATATATTATATAATGAATTGATTTTGAGGTTTTACTTAGTATATGAATTACCTTGTTGCATGTAATTATAAGTTTAATCACTTTCTAACTGTGTATAATTTATAAGTGAAGATACACAGGTTGGTGTGTTTGAATGTTGTTATAATGGTCTAATGTAAACAGGAAATTATTGTGTTAAGAAATGTGTTAACAACCATCATGCAAAGTGTATATGCAGATTAGGTCTATATCTTAAAGAGTTTAAGTTGGTAATATAGTTATGTAGGATATCAGAATATACTTATACTTCTGTACCATGCTTTTAGTGAGCTGACCAATAAAATCACTTAATTTCAGGTTTATAAATATCATAGCAATCTTGATATGTAGTCTAAGTGTCCCTGCAACTTATAAATCTGTCAGGAATTATTAACGTGTACTCATTTTCCTCAACTGCAAGTTTCATGGTAGAAGTCAATTGATATACCTTGGTTTGGTACTATTGATGTACTTATCAAACATCATACATATATAAACTCAGCAGAAACCTTTACCTCAACAATTTACAGAGCTTGAGTATTAAATCCTTTGTTCAGTTATCAAAGTGGGCTGCCTCCTTGTGATTGTAGTAAAGCTGGGTGTGTCATTCAGAATACATGGTGAATTCAAGGTTACCACTACTAGTAGCTAAACTTTCACACCTTGGAGACAGCTCTGTTCATCTTTAAAGGCAATAGAATGCTTATCTAACTGCTCGTTTAATGGATTTTTGTTAACAAGGCTGTGTACTTTCACATAAATTTACTTTATTTTGTTGATTTGTCCCTAGCAGTATGAATCATTTTCTGCTTGACATCATGTTCTTTTGGATCATTGGTAGTGCAGGCTTCATTTAGAAAATGGGTGTTTGTCTACCTCAGCAGCATTTTTGATTGTCACGAGCAATATACTTTCGTTATGTGTCCTTTTCTTGGTATTTTTGTTCTTTGAAAGGACATACTGAGGCCAAGTGACCTGTGACAATTAATGGCAGGGTTCAAATGCCATTTGTGGTATGATATGTTATGAGAATTATGACGCCTACAGGGGAATTCCATTGTATCTGCCTGAGGTAGGTATAATCATCCTCAGTTTAGTTATATCTGTCTGCATATATAGTTTCTTTATAGGCTTGACACTAGCCACGTTATGTATGTTTCCTTTTAGAATGCCTTTTTCCATCCTATATACCACAAATTAAAACAGTTTGCGTAGATGTGATGCACATGACAGTTCTGAGAAAAGTAATTGTGCATATGCAAGTGTCCACTCCTATATTTGTTTGTTCATCTGCTACAACCTGAAATTAAATGATTTTATTGGTCAGTTGAGTTCACTACAAGTCTGTATAATCATATCATGATAGCCTACATATAAGGACATGATATCATCTATACAACTCACAAGGCTACATTGAATATACTTTTACCAACATTTGATAGCAACTTAATTTCATGGAATATCTATCTGTCTACATACATATTGGCTCTAAATATATATTGGCATCACCATACACCCAGTTTATATTAATAATTTGATATTTTTCTATTTACTAAGTCATCATTGATTTGTCAATATACTTCATAATACATTCAGTATAACAAATTAATACTTACTATTAGTAATGTAAACAACATATTACTTTACATATTATCAACTCATTGCTATATATGGGCATACAATAGACATCATGTGCATGGTAGTTTCCCCGGTACTTCCCCTGTAGACACCACGATTCTATTGTGGAACTGAACAGGTGCTATACTGATATATGACCACAATGACTGAAAGGTTTCCACCGAAATTATCTAGAACTTTCATATATCTACCACAAATTTGTATAGTTTACTTAGCTGACTAAATTGAATAACCAGTTATAAGAAAATTAATTGTGCATGGATGACATGTGCACATGATTGTGATCACATGATGACAGTATCAAGATCATATATGTACCTGACATTGTTCTGGTCCTCACAGTAAAAATGAATTGGTTGATCTAATCTATAGTAATTTACATACTGATATATAATGCAGGATGAGATGTCAAAATTATTAAACATCACATTAGTGTAGTTACAATAAGTTGCTTCATCATATAAGTATCACAAAATAATTAAAATACCACTACTACAAGTATTTCATGATCATTATTATGAAGAAGCAACCATAGTGACTTTCAATAAAGTACAACCAAGGTAGTGATTTTTATGTAAGGTAAAAACATATGTTTAAGGAGACATACAAGTCATAAAATCTGCTACTTTATTAAAACTATACTTTCGAGCTTAGTCCATTTTTACAATGATGAGAGTGAGACTTGGGTTTTTACAAGAGTGTTCATTTTTGTGCTACTTCTGCCAATACTCATACTGAAAAAGTGTTTGGAATTTCAATAAGTAATTGGATCTCAACATTGAATGCACAAGTTCCAAACTTTGACTGCAATTTGACCAAACTATAAAGTCTGCCTATATATCAGTACCACACATACAATTTATGTAAGTACTTCTTCCATATTTATTTATTTATTATATGTACTGATACTTCCTAATAAATATATATTGTGCTGAGGATAGTATGTATAGTATATAAAAAATGTTAGATAATGTGTGATAGAACAGGGCATTCTTAGAGGACTTCTTAAGTTAATCCATAAAACACGTCCATATAGTGGCCATATAGGATACCTTGTAGGCATCCATAGGTATTGTTTAGTCTATAGGGCAAACAATATGACATATTCTAGAATTGCTGTGTTTTGTAACATAACAATTGTAGAATTGCTGTATTACATAATTGATCTACAAAAACAACTTCCCTACATTACAAACAATATGGTATATGTCCATAATATAGCAATTAGGAAGTTAAGATTGAAAACTTTGATGAATACTCTATTGTACACATATGACATGCTTTTGATATTGAGGTATACTGAGTCTGTAGTGGAAGATGATATGAAGTCATTAGCATACCTAATGTGTTTAGTTATTGTATATGCTACTATTTCTAGATTGGACAATTGGTATTCCAAAAAGACAATAAGTGTTCCCAAAAGGTTTATTATCATGATTGCTATGACGTTTATAAGAAATTAACTAATTTTATTAGTTAGTTGAGTTCATTTAAAACATTTATAATTACCTGATATCCTACATATATCTATGTTACCAACTTCTTTAAAATAGAAGCCTAGTTTGATATTTTACATGATGGTTTTAGCACTTTTCTTGTAATAATAATTTCCTGTTTATATTACACAATTTTGACCACATTTGACCTGTGTACAAATGACCTGTGGTTTGGTGTGTAGACAGGTTTGAAAGTGGTGTGACAGGATTCTGTTATACAGATTTGATAGTTTAGGGAAATTATTTTTTTAAGAAATGTGTTGACAACCTTATCTACCATTATGCAAAATGTCAGAAAGTAGGTTTCTATTTTAAGTGTTGGTGTTATGTTTTTGTAGGAAGGATATCAGGATACACACATAAGTTGCTAATAAGGTTATTTATTATATAGGACTATACCAAATATTAAACTGCAAAGTATTGCTTGAAGCTAACTGAATTATGTATTTATTGCTAGTAATAACTTTCACCTTTATCAGCTTTCTTTGTATATCTTCACTTTGTTCGTTGGTAAGCCCAGCTTTGTATCATCCATCCAGGGTGTTTGGCCTTAATCAAAATGTGCCTGACTGTACTACCCTCAAAGATAGTCAAGTTATGAGATATGCATGGTATTAATGGTCTGTAGTTAGTAAGTTCTATGAAGGAAACAATCAGAAGAGTATTTGTTGGTTTCCTTCTGGCAACTCTAACAATAATAAAACTTGTAATCATAATTATCCTAATGGTATATATGAGACCAATTATTTGTTGTCCTTCACAAAAAGAATGTGGCAATAACTACCCTTAGTAGCCCAGTCTAAAAAGCAATAATAAATCTTTACAACTATATTCATGTAGGAATACACCATTTAGTAAGTTTTTAAAAACACTTTTAGTAATTCTGTCAAGGGATTATTTATATCTAACCCAAATCCAAATTTTAACATTGAAGAAGTAGGTCGTAAAGACAATGTTACTTGTCTGCTCTGTGATTTATAGCTGTATAATTATATCTATCTATCTATCTATCTATCAATTTATCTATCCATCCATCCATCCATCCATTGATCCATCCATCCATCCATCCATCCATCCATCCATCCATCCATCCATCCATCCATCCATCCATCCATCCATCCATCCATCCATCCATCCATCCATCCATCCATCCATCCATCCATCCATCCATCCATCCATCCATCCATCTATCCATCTATCCATCCATCCATCCTGTTATCGCTGGGCTGGCAAATATTGGTCTCATTCAGAAATAGAATGTAATCACTTCATAGATACAAGGTCATAGAAACAGAAACTATATTTACAGTTTACATATAAAACAGTTCAAAGAAAAGCAATCCACCTACATGACTATGTCAGTACATTATACCCATTGCTTGTCTCCTTATACATAAACTCACCTTGTTTATTCAGCACATACATCATGTCTTAAAAATAGGTATAGAGTATAGGAAATTGCTTGGTACTTGTGTTGTTATCTAGAAACTTAAATATGAAGAGCCTGTAGAGATATCTTAATTATTAAAACAGACATTCTTCTTATGAATGGAGCTTTTGTTTATGACACATCATTTAAAAGATCAAATTAAAAGGATAATGTAGTGTAATGTAATTACTATTAAAATATCTTTTAAAAGGACATCAAAGAAAATGATAAATTAGAGTGTATAAAGCATGACAAAATGATGACATAATTTAAAAAACATATTAAACTGTTTTAAAATGTGATAAACCTGTTTAATGAACAAAATAGTCCATTGATTAAAATAACATTGTGCTTATTAAATAATTTGATAAACAAGTCTTTAGCTAGAAAGGTTTTTCTAATATAGAAGAGTATGTATATTTAGGGTTAGCTAGTGGTACCACATTTTTCTCACCAAAAATTGTATGTGTATAGGCACAATTTTAAATTTTAAAAACCAGTTTAAAGTGATCCATATGAATCTTTTACTTTTTAATATAAATTGACTTCTGCTATGAAAAATAGTGTACACTGTTTCTGCATAATAAAGCAAAAAATGTACATTAAATGGACCATTCTATTGTCGATTATTCTTGCACAGTGGGTGACAAGGTGGCAGGGACATGTATTAAAAATGTCATTGATAAAATGAAGGATTAATATATACAATCCTCATGTACATATAATATGGTGCCACTTAGCACTTTATATATTGTACATCTCACTGACACACAAATAACAGTTTTGATATTTTTACTACATCATATTAAATGAATGAAGCAATACAAGTATACTATAACTAAAGTTTGCTATGAAAATAGCATTACGTTCTTAGCAGCTACATGTTTTAAAGAGCCATCAGAGTTGAGACCAACATAAGAAAGACAGTCGACTAGAAACCTTCTTTGATTCCAGCAACACCTATATAAATAGGAGAAAGTTAAGTTTACTTGATGTCAAATTTAATGATTACCAGAATAAGAATATCCAAAGTTTTCAGCTTGTTTAAACATTTCTATGTGTGTGTAGACTGGTATGAAAGGTACAATGCAGTCATTAGTACTATGTCCAGCAAATTTTGGATCATTATTAGGTCCACCATATTTACCAAACACTAAATACCGAAGCCAATTTTTATGATACTTTTGAAGCCACTTTTCAAAGATATAATCTACCATTGTGTGGTGATTGATAAAAACTGGATCATTAGGTGAGGCAGCTACATCTCCCATTGTGCCATCATTTAGCGTACCACTTTTAATTAAATCCGCATTACTAAAGTTGCCTATTCCTAGAATGATGTGCACCTGTGTGTATGTGTGTGTGTGTGTGTGTGTGTGTATGTGAGCACGTGTGTGTAAAAAACAAATCTGATCACTGTATTATATAAAAGCATTCACTTACTAAGTTGTGCAGGTGACGAGCAATACCATCTTTATTATTAATCTCTAGATTTTCTTGATCACCACTAGGATTAGGTTCAAATCCCTCCAGAAAATTGCTGAAAGAATTTTTGGACCACTTGTTATATGGTTCATTACTGTATGAACTCAGATTCAAAGCTCTATTGATGGTTTCTTGACTAGGCCACTTAGAGTATGTACCAGCACATTGTGTGGGTGAAGGACAACGAACAATTGGCCTTATACCATCAGAATCATTAGGATTACAAGTTTGATGCTTTTTTGTATTGTCACGAAACCAACAAATAGTCTGCCACTTGTCTCCTCCATAATATTTACTGGTTACAGTACCATCATTACCATTACTACCAAGTTTGTTAAAAGAGAATATACTTGTCCGATCATTAGTATTAGTCCAGTCCCAATATCGTATAGTAAAACTTCGATCATTTAATTTTATTTGCATTTCTCTTTCAAACCACAACAAAAAGAGACGATGCCATGTTAGAAATCCAGTTGATTCATGAGCATAATCATTTGCTAGTTTAAAAAATTGATACAAATTAAACTCTATAATAATTAATATAAGTGCAACATACCTGATCCTTGCCTGTCATATGTATCATCATTGGTTTTAGCAGCATAATGATGCATCCATGTAAACAAATTATAGAGAGAAATGTTTTTAATTTCTGCATTAAATGCATTTTCATCAGTCTCGTTAAAAAGAAGTATGACATAACGACTTGCCTCGTACTTTGATCTAGTTATCTTCTTATTATAGTCCTCCCATTCATCGTCAGTCATGGTCACGACACTTTGACGTTGTCGTAGTGAGGATTTCGTATTGCAGTCGTCGCCTTCATAGCCAAATTTGCATTCTCCGCAGTCATAACCAGCATAGTTTCCGTTGCAGTGACACGTTCGGTTAAAAAAATAAGAAGGCCAGTTGCGACGGGGATCATTTTTGTTATTAGGATAGCCAGTATAACAATATGAAGACACAGGACGGCATTCTCCACGACCTAAGTTATTTCCACATTCAGTTAATGCTCCCGTTATGTCAGTTGGAACTGGACAACACGTTCGACTTGTCAAATTATTTTTACTGGAGCAAACTTCAGGAATTTGAGCTTGAACCAAACAGTAGTTGGTAATTGACAGCAGTAACCAAAAGATGTCCCAAGTTTCCATCTTGTGAACTAACTTGAAGCGAAGGGATTGTTATGCGGAAGACTGTACATGTGCTCAATGAGACGATGTTATATAATCACTGTGGATGTGACGTCATCATACAAAGCGTGAGTAATAATTGCGAGACCGTATACCCTAAACTCAGAACCTGACTGGACTGATTTCGTATTAAAGTATACATCGTTTCTACCTAGCTAGACATTTCCATATCAATCTGTCCGTGGTGTAAATTATATTTTACTTCAGTGGTAATCACTGAAGTATAATACTACAATTACTATATAGCTCTATATGTGGTATATTTTAAAAGCTGATAGTGTAGAACAAACACACACACATACACAAATATATAATATTGTAATATAGTTTTCTAAGGACATCCTATGATCCACAAATTAATAATTCATCATCAATCTGAGCTGTGACTGTCTATAGTGTTAGATTTGTACATATACATATATATACCCTTATTATGTACATTATAAGCTTTATTGAGAGTCCAGAGTTTTACGAAAAAATTTAACAAAGATTACTATCTACTTTAATTCACTAAAAATCTATCATATATATATATTTCGAGAGTGCTTGAAAGCTCAACATCGCTACATTGAATGCACTTGTACTAACATTTGACAACAGCTCAAATATCTGCCTACATATATATTGGCTCTAATATTGGCACCACCCATGCCTGAAGTTTATATCAATAATTTGGTATAATATATTCTAATTACTTTAATTTAACATTAGCTATATATTATATATAATTCATCATTAGTTTGTCCACATACTTAATAGTAATTTAGTATAATAAGTTAATACTTCATGTTAGTAATGCAACAACATATAACTTTATATATCACCGGCTTATTACTATGCCAGCCATCATGTGCATGGTAGTGGTAGTTCCCCTGGTACTTTCTCCTTCACCACAATTCTATTATGGAGCTAAGACATCCTGTATTCTTATCACTATCATGATATCCTTCATAAGATATTACCAACCTCTCACTACTTTAGATGAAGTTTGTCAACACTTTTAGAAAAATGATTTCAAGTTTGACTACATGTACGCTATACATATAACTTACACAGTTTTGAAAGTGGTTAAATTAGTGAAACCCAATGGGACACTCAGTCTGAGGTGTAGGTGCCATTATGACATAAAAAGGCTTGGAAGGAGGCCTTTCTCATTCAGGCGAACCACGTATTTCTAGTTGACTTATAATCTACAGAAGCCCAACGAGGTAGTCTGACCTTCAGGCATGACCCAGTGGGACAGTCTGAACCTCAGGCCACATACTCTAATACTTAATGTTAACGTTTAGGTAGGGTTCATAAAGTATTAAAATATGCTGTCCATTGAATACATCTAGAGGCAATTGCTTTAATACCCTGGATCCACCAACAACAGTTCATTGCTATATAGCTGCAATGTTTTTCCCAACATCAATATTGATATATGGGTCAACTTGTCACAATCAGTATAATTTACTCAACTGACTGTGTCCACATGATGTTTCTGGGAAAAGTAATTGTGTGTGGGCAAGTAATCTACTCCCATTCTAATGGTAACCATTATTATGAATATCTGTATTATTATGTATAATTTGCCACTCTTGCATGTGTACATATGACATGTAATATGTACACAGTGGTTTGATATGTAGGTAGGCTTGAAAGTAGTTTAGTGTAAACAGGAAATTATTTTTCTAAGAAAAGTGTTGATAACCTCAAACGACTATATGCAAAATATGACAAAGTAGGTTTCTATTTTAAGAGTTGGTGATAAAGTTATGTAGGACACCAGCATATATTCGTTAGTTGCTAAATTGGTAAATCTTTTACATAGTTATAGACAATCCTGCAGATTTGAATTGCAAACCACTGGAATATGATCGTTGGATTATATGCAATGATCTATACATGTACATTATATGTATAGATAGATAGATAGATAGATAGATAGATAGATAGATATACATATTGATATTGATCTAGATATTAATGATGGTGACTTTAGCCTGATAATCTTATATACTGAGTTGACAGCTGTTTAATGAGTGTCAGGGACACAAAGTTAAGCAAGCCTCTGTCAATCCATGTGAACAGGAGTGAAGACTTTTATTAATTTTCTGCATTATTTCACCTCCAGATCTAAAGAGTCCATTTGTATGAATATTAATTAATGTGTGAGATAATTAATTTTGAATAAAGACAAATATAACATGGAAAACACAAAACATTTATACACAGATCAAATTTTGTATTGAACACAAATATGTAATAGAATTGATTGCTTACTAAAGTTATTAACTTATGAATTATTAATAGAAACGTCTAGTAATGTCTTCTGTTCATTGTCATGTATTCTATTAAGAATGTTCTTTGATTTATTTTCATCATTAAACACAACACCCAAACAACAAGAGATAGACAAACATGTAGCCAGACCTGTCAGCATCATAAAACCTGCTGTTATGTAGGCAACAAGTTTATAATGATGTTCAATTATATGGAGGTCTTGAGTAGTACCTGATAAAAATGAAATATTTATTAATTTCATCAATAATATGTAAGAAAAACAAAGCAGTTAATTACCTTTACAGATACCCAATAAAATTGTAAAAGATCATCTATTCAAATTTTAATTTATTCAATGTGTAATGATTTTATGGTGTATAGCTTGTGTCAAAATTAAATATTGCAATAATGGGAGTGGCTCACTACTGCCTATGCATTGCATGCTCAGACATTTAGGCTTTAGGTTTTGGGGTGGGGTCAAATAATAGTATACTATAATACTGATGATACCACTCTAATAACCATCAGAACATTTTGACATAATCTGTGCCATATAATTTCTACTGCATAATGAATAAAAAGGTGTGGTCTTAACAAAGCTTTAATTTATAATCTGTTTATTTTTATTGAAACATCAGTAGACAACACTTTGTAAATACAAGCAAGATAGAAATTTTAATCCCAAATTTATAACAAGAGGCAGTTACACAATACCTAATCATAATGTACTTAGTCAGAATATAACATTTCTTATAATAGCAAGCAATATACTGAAGATTTGTAGCAAAGTCAAACAAAACAAATGATATGAACATGTTTTGTGATGCTATTGTACAGCATGTTGTTTGAACAGAACAAAAATTTGAGATTATTAGTTACATGTATATTGTGGAAGTATAAATTACTTCATGAATTATCAAGTTCACAATTACTAAATTTAATGAAAGGCACTAAAGTGCCGAACCTCGCTGTAGTTTCTAAGGTATTTATAAATTCTATGCCAGCTTAGGCCCAGCTATGATGTTGTTATTGCAAGAAAATTTATTAACATTCCAGAAGGTGTGGTTATAAAATGGTAATTTTTGTCATTCTGTATATGCTCATTAATTGTTGCTTGATTTCTAGCTTTGCCATGTTTGTGAAGCAGTAACTGAGTAAGTGATAGTATCATTCAATTGCCAAGCAAGATTAAGTGCTAATTTCGTGATGAAAAGTTTCTCTGAGTCTTTACATGACCCTTTAAAATGTATCAATATTTCATATATAAAATTTATTGTAACTTGAAGATGAAACGTTCTTTGGAAACGTCCCGTAGTATAAATATAAATCAATATATTATCTATTAGTAGCAGTCTTCTCAGTGCTTGGAGACGTTTCCTGAATGCGTTACTTTGCTCCAAGTCCACAAAACATTTTTCAGAACTTTTCTAACGATTACTTCGACCAACGGCCTTCTATCTTGCTGATCCGTATTCCTCTGAGATTGTTTACAACATACTAAAAAATTTCCACGTTAAGTTTTTTACTTTTCGAGAAACGGCACTTGACCTCTGCAGCCTGAAAATTCTTTTGCGAGTTTTAAGCTTCTGTTTTCCTTGACGATGTTCTTGACACTACTGTTGTAAAGTCCACATGTTTTTCTATTTCTTCGGTTGCCAAGTTATAGCAGTTCAAAAAAACAGGCAGTGCACACACACACACACACACACACACAAACAGACTACAGTACCCTCGCTATGCGCCCACGCACAGCGAGGTTAATTATGCTTTGTTATAGTATATTATATTGTGCATTTAGATCATGCAGTACAGATTGCTCTGTGAAGTTAAGCAAAAAATAACTCCAAGCAGAAAACAACTATACAGAACACAAAGTGGTACATAAAATGTGTATATTGTTAACAAACCATTATATACATGTACATGTCCTCTCACCTATTAAGATCAGTATTGCTCCAACTATAGAAAAGGCAGCTGACCACAATGTAATGAGACCAACACAAAGTAAATAACGTCTTGGACATCCTATGAATGCTAAATAGACTCCTCCAATTGCCGGTATAAGACCAATAATGGCACCAATTTTACCAATACCTCTCCAATCTTCATGGAAACTAAACACTAATGCTGCTGTTATGATGTAAAAAATGATTGCTGCTAGAAACCAACAAATACCACACAACAAACGACAGATAGGAGTACAGTGAACTATGTGGATAGAGAAAGTGATTGCTTCAATATGGTACAATATATACATTACAAGTATGTACAGATAACTACTTTATATAATGCTATACCCTTATTCCCAACCACTAGGTCTGTTACTCATGACGTTACTGACCAATACTTTTTTGAAGTACATATAAATCTACACAATGAAATATTTAACTAACATAGTGTTTATTTGTCCAGCAGGAAGCCAGTACTTTAGTGTGTATAGTTAATAGTCAAGATTTAGGGGATGGGGTCAGATTAATATACACTGAAGTATTGACTTCCTGCCAGAACATATGAATATTGACTAACTACTGAATACTAGCTATAGGTAAGGAGAAGCAGGGAGACAATCTTATAATAAACAATATCCTAAACAAAGCATAATACAAGAACTATCTGTGAAAAGTAGGGGAGGTGACTAAAGTCTACATCATCTTAGCATACGTGTTCAACTATACTAACATAACAATATAGCAATGATGTTAATGATATGTAGCAATGATATTAATAGTCAAGAGGACTATTACATCAATTAATCTTACCCATTTCTACCTGCAGTCAAAACAAGGCACTTACACTTCTCTAATGTTTGAGGGGAGTGTCTACATCTGTTGTAACAACTTCTCTACCATTTCAATGACTTACATAGCAACCTTAGTATTATAAATTACTAATATTTAAAATAATATTCAAACAATGAGTCACATAATGGCAAATAGTTAATGTATTGACTAGATATCCACTCTGGCCAGACTGGATCAGTATTAATGGTCTATTAACCTATTATATGGACAGAGAAAAATACAAACAATAAGTAGATATTATCAGTGAAAAATAGGATTCAAAAGTGTGTCATACAAAAAAATTATTTTTAACAAAAAGTCTAGTATTGACTGGAATAATCACATTGATAATAACAACAAGAATACTGTAGGACGGGTTTTGATTGCGAGGTTCTTTTGATTGTGAATTGCGAGTTTTTCTAGAACTCACAATCAAAGGATTGCAGTGAATTGCACAATTATTGCAGTGATATTTGACCATACCTTATTGATCCAACAACCACGTGGTATTTGCTGTAGAGTGAGTGAGATGAGTATTCAGCTATATTTCAAGCCAACTGTGAACCTACCAACAACCTGTCAAGCGCAGATGTCTCCAGAAATACTTAAAGAAAGTCAACCAAGCAATGAAAGCGGCTTTAGAGAGTGCGGAAGAAACTGGAAACCAGGACAAGAGAGGTAAAAAGCAGAAGTACAACACATCTTTCACACCTGAGGATCGTGATATTATTGGACGATATGCTATTGAACAGGGCAATGCAGAAACCACACCTCTTCCTATAATTGAGGGTGTGGCTTGCCATCTAGCATTGCGCAATCGTTAGATTTGCAATATGGCTTGTATAGCACTATTTGCATTTGTTTAACTGCGCAATCAAAACCCCTTCCTACGGTATACCAGAGCTACATACCCTGAACATATACGATCTTTAGAGCATAAATGATTCAAAGCATCATCACTTTCACCCTAAAATGGAATCATACAAGTTCATAAAATACATATTTAACAAAATGTACACAACATTACTTTATAATACATCTATAAGCTCGCATTGAATGATAGATTATGTAGACAACATACCGATCCTCTTAAAAATCCACAAAAAGCATAGGGTTTGTAATTACCAGTAATTCTGCCAGTCTTTTCATCAACCTAAATAATAAATACATATATAATAACAAGTCTCCCCATTTAATCTATACCCTTATTATTTAGTCCTGTTTGTCAACACTTGAGGATTAGTGGTTTGGGGTCAAAATTAAAGGTTAAATAGTAAGCATATGCCACACCCAAACCCCACCCATAAACTTTTAGTATGTTAGTATGTGATATACAATGGAATGCTAAGGTCGTGTACATAATTTTAACAATTATGTAATTGTTACCTCGGCAACATTAATTTGTACAGAAGCGTGATCTTTGGCTGAAATAATACGTTGCGTGTAGGCACTACAACAAAACAGTAACAACAGATACTTTTTATAAGATTCATGATACCATTTTCGTGGAATATAAACATCTACAACCTCTCCTGCGTCGTTTTGCATGTTGAAAGTTTCTTCAGGTATTCTATGAAAGGACAAAATGAAGTAAATGATAATTTCTTAACTAACCTAGTTGAATTTCAACACCATGTGCTCTTGGAACATATGCGCATGCGCAGTACCACGTGTTTTTACAAGTTGGGACTATGGAAGTTGAGGATTTAGATGTACATAGATTGAGATTCTTAGATTTAAAGCCCAAAGCCATCACATGCTTGGCTTTCAACTCATCTTGTAACCATTTATATCTTGCAATTGGCAGATCAGATAGTTCTATAGAGATATGGCGCTACGCTGGTTATGAAAGACAATTTTGTCCACACATGACTATTCCAGGGAGAGAAGATACATCAGTAGAGAGTTTGATATGGTGTCATGATCGACTGCTCTCAGCTGGTCTCACAGGTCTGTTAAATAATGCCTTAATCTTTTAGGCAATTGTTTATTGATGCTTCATTTGATATACTGTACTGTAATATTAAGCATAAATCTCCTTTAATTTTTCCTTTGGGATAAACTACACTTTGTGTGTTCATAGGTTTTATATATGAGTGGACTGTGTCAACCTTTCTTCCTGTTCAATCTGCTGATGCTATGGGGTCTGCTATATGGTGTATGGACAGTAATAGTGATAAGAGTATGTTAGCTGTTGGATGTGATGACGGAAAGGTAAATGAACTAACATGGATTTTGCTAATATTATAAAAGAGTGGTAGTTAATTTGTAATCTAAAATGTTATTACAAGATGCATAGATTTCAGTAAGCTTGTCCTCATCCCTCTTTAATTATCACAAATGTGGTAATAGCCATACCAACGTGATGAAAGCTGTACCACTTGATAGACAAAAGAGAAATATCATCAATAGAGCAGTGTATGAACAACTATCATATGTAGAAGATGTCAGAGCTATTTCTAGTCTCGTACCCAGGCATTCGTGAAAGAAAAAACACTTGATAACTATTGCTTGCTTATGCGCATAATTTCCACAGATTGGAAAATAGTATAATAGTTCCGTTAAAATCTATGATGGCTACTTGTAGTGCAGATAGTAATTTCTCTCCTGTATTACTCTACACTCTAAAATAGCTAAGAAGACTAAATCTATCTCTTAAAAAGAGCTCTTTGTGCATCGAAACTATTTATGATGGAAAAGATGTCTTTGTGTGTGTTGTGGTTACCAACTAGTTTTGGAAAGATTTCGTGTTTCCAAGTCTTCCCGTTTATGATAGATCACAAACTTGTTCTTGTTGGCACTAAGAAGAGCTGTTCTGTGTTAATAAGTCCTTTAGTAGTTGTAATGATGGATCAAGCAGATATTTGCGAAACCAAATCATTTTGGATCCCAATTGTTTTGAATAAGTTTATCGCTTGTTTTGCTTACATTCAATCTCTGCACAAACTAAAACTTGACTGTTTGAAGCCAAGACCTAGCTTATGGTCTGTCATGAGTGGGAGGACTGGTAGTCTGGTATATTAATAGAACAAACTTATTGATTAATCATTTCTTTAAATATTGTAATGATGACATCAAATATTTGAAATGATACATGTATGTGCAAGCTGTAGTTGGCAGGTGTTCTTTTATTTTGTTTTATGAATGTCTGGGTACGAGGCTAAGCTATTTCCAAAATACATTTCCAGATTACACTCATATAAGTTGGATTATTTGCTTCAAATGTATCATTTGTGACTTCATGTAGTTTTTAAGGTCAAATACAAAAAAACCTAGCCTACTCTCTCTCTCTCACTCTCTCTCTCTCTCTCTCTGTTTGCCTTGCCTACCTTTCCCAAGCACAAGATAACTAGATAAACCCCACATCTCTAACATTTAGGCAAAAAGAAATGTCAGGAATGAGATTAATCCTTAATTTTTCAACTTGATCCATCTTTAGTTGTGAATTAATACTTTTAAATTGAAATACTCAAGGGACATTTCAAATACTATTTTGTTTTTAAAGAGATTGTATATGTGTGTGTAATTATGTATTGTTGACATTTTTGTATAATGTTGTCATATCAATTTATCCATTTAGGTTTGTCTGTATGAGCTTCTAAATGGTGCACTCTCCTACCTCCGTACACTAGACAAACAAGAAAGTCGTATCCTTTCCATTTCGTGGCAGCCTGTCACTCCCCTCATTGCTATTGGCTGTGCAGATAGCACCATAAGAGTGTTAGATTCAGACACAGGTCATTGTACTCTTCGAATCACGTTAGATAAAGTAGGATCACGTGACACACTTATCTGGGATGTCAAGTTTTTAAGCGACAGAACTATTGTAAGTGCTTCTTCTGTAGCTAAGATTCATTTTTGGAACAGTCGATTTGGTACATTAAAACAAAGTTTTAATGTTCATGTTGCTGATGTGTTAACATTAGCTGTTAATGAATCTGAAGATATTATATTGGCTGCTGGTTGTGATCACAAAATTGTCCGATTGAAGAAAGTAAATTCTGATGGATCACAAACGTGGGTCCAAGCACAAGATATACGACCTCATACTCACGATGTCAAAGCATTAGCTGTTTCAAAAAATGGTATCTTAGCTTCTGGTGGCGTCGATACCCAACTTTGTCTGAACAACATAGAGAAATTTGAGCAGATACCCAGTATTAAACATTCACCATTTGCTAGTTGGCATAATCATTTCAAATTAGCTTCATCCGGTAACATTTTCCTCTTTCAAGATACAAATGCGTTGAAGTTATGGAAGATTACTCCTACAACCAAACATGATTCACCCACTTCAACAGATTGCTCACCCGATAAAGATGCTCTTTGTTCTATTAATTATCATGAATGTTCAACAAAATCATTTAAGCACCAGCTAGCTATGTTAGAAAAAGAACGTCTATTATCAAGTGGGTTACCCTTCAACTTCTTGGAGATTAAAACCTCAACACCCAAGCATTTCTTAGCCAGTGCTATATCCAGTAATGCTAATGTATTGGCCTTTTCTGATGTTGATGAGATATGGCTGTATGAGTTAAATGTAAGTTCTAAGTACAGTGCAGTCTGCATTGGTACATGGCCATTACCAGCTTGTTCTATTGGTTTTAAATATGATGGCAGTGGTATAGCATTGGGTTTAGTTACTGGTGGAATACAGATTGCATCACTTGATATTCCTTTAACGAAAGGAGTTGATATTCAATTTAAGAGTATAATGGAGAAAAAAAAGAGAAGTAACATGTTTGTTAATCTTCAGTACAGTCCGTGTGGTCAATATTTAGCTGCTATGAATGACCGTTATCGTATAGTCTTATTTGGAACATCATCTTACCAGCTTATTACTACACTCCCTTGTCTTGATAACACTTTTCCGCCTACTTTTACATTTGAGCATACTAAGTTATTGATATTTGGTAGCCAAGATCAGGAGCTGTATTCATATGACATCAAAAAAGAGAACTTGACGTCTTTGGGTCAGGTGTATCATGAAGATTTTAATACTAAGCGTGATGGGTGTATAACTAAAGGACTGTCAACTATTTCAACTCAACCAGATGTTTGTGTTGTCTATGATAAAGATGTTTTAGTATTTATAAGATATCAAGGTAAAGGAGGTAGCAAGCAGGAGAGTGAAGATGTTCGTCTTGGAAAAAAACGGAAGTTTAATACGAGGACTCTATCACACTACCATGTTAAAGAATATAAAGATTTAGTGTTTGTTGGTGTCTTGCAGTGTGGTGAATTGATTGTAGTAGAGAAACCATGGACTGATGTGTTAAGTATTTTACCTCCAACTATACAAATTGATCGTTATGGTACATAAACAATAATAGACGTTATTACTTTTAATAATGCTTAAACACACATATTTTGGGCAGAGTTTAATGATTTTACTTCTGCGCATGCTCAGTAATCTCAGCCACGCCTAACTAGCTAATAAAATATAAATTTCCGCGGCAACAGTAAGACCAGTTCAAGTTCACACTCGATCACTTTCTTTTTTGTTTGATCTTAATAGTTGGGTAAGTTGTCATTACTAACGATACGTTATCATTTATGTGTTCTTCTAGAGTTTTGGTAAGTAAGTAAGAATGAGTCGTCGCAAAGAAACAAAAACAGCGCAAAGTCAGCTTCTAATAGATACACAAGAAGACTCACCTCGTGGTAAGAAGGACAAGAAGCGAACAAGAAGGAATTCCTCGTCAAAAGTACGTTCATAGCATTTTTATATTTTGATAGTTGTACTGTCGACTGTTAGGGCAAGCCAAGATCTGCCTTAAGCACTCTTCAACTTGATGCTAATGATTCTTCCTTACTTGTTGGTAGTGGAGAAGGGAAACAAACTAAACTAAAATTTCCAAGCAAACAAAAAGAGCTACCAAAACAGAAAGATAGTCACAGATATGATCGCATTGGTAGATCTACATCGCCTGCCTTACCAGAAATATCAGTGGTTGTAAATAAAGATGGATTATTGGAGATTGAGGAGGAAAAAGAAGACATTATATCTAGAGTTAGTTTTGGAGTACAGACGGATCCAATGGATTTTGAAAATAAGGTATGCAATTAAAGCTTATTTTTAACAAGAACGCTGAAATGGATTTGTTACATCACATTTTCAGTTTGTTTAATAACATATCACAAATATCATGTACAAGTTTTAGAAAAGGATTCCTTTATATAAACAAACACATTCATCATTCAAACTACAAGTATATAATTCATTTTAATTCTGGCATACATGTACATACTATATGTATTGAGTTCTTAATTATAATACATGTCATTAGAATCTTTAACATTATGTAGGGTGTTCAAACTGAGTTACCACCAGAACAGTCCATTCATTATCGAATGTGTACTGAAGGTATGATATACTGTTGTCCTCAATGCTCTAGTATTATCATAATGTTTCACAATTCACTAACTTTAATTTAATATATCTTCATTGTCTATGTACATATGTCTATGATATTTGTAATCTGTCATAATTATATTTATTTTCTTTTTCTAGAAACTCCACCAATAGAATACTGGCAAAAACTAGCTGAGCAACGGAGAATAGCTTTGCTGGAAGCTCTTACTGAGAATGAACAAGTGAGACAATGAACAAAATGACAATAATTCACACCTTAAAGTACCTTTAACTGTTGATGTTATGTGAGGCAGTTATATAATAATACATTCCATATTACTACCTCCTCAAATTTTACCACTTGTAAATGTTTAGTTATGAAGAGTACCTAACATTGTGGGTCACATCTTTACTATGAGGCTGTTTACTTAGTCCTACTTTATTATCTAATTGTCCATATACAACTATGCACGAAATAGATCCACCCACAATAATGATTCCATCATGAATGTTAAATAACCTTGTTTGTATTATTAAACATAATTTAGTCTGACTAACCACAAAAATTAAATTAATTCTTAATTTTACTAACTTGTATACATCACATGTGTACTACATGGAATATTATAATGTTTACTAAATTGTCCTCCGTAGTTATATGAAAAGATAGAAGAACTGAAAGAAGCAATAAAAGAGAAAGAGACAAAACAACAACACTCTGAATATTTCTCATTCATGTACAAACTGACTGCAGACAAATCCTCTTCATCTCTTAACCAATAAAAACAATAGATAAGATTGTACTATAAGAATTCTACCATATTTTACTAGTCATATGTAGAATGCAGAGTCTTGTTGTGTTTTATAAGTACTTTGTGTATATTTCTGTTATCTCTACGGCTTGTCTAAATGTATGTGAGTAACCATTTATTCTCTAACCTTTTTATTGTCAAGATTTTTGTAGTTTACTTCACGTATTTCGAAAATTAATATTAATTTTACTTCTATAATATAGATATTTATTAAACTTGCTTAATTATTCATTGATTATTATTGACTTTGTAAGTATTACGGGCAACCCCTCCTGGTCCATAAAATGGCTACCCGCACATTTCGTGCTCTGAGTCAAAGTCTAGACGATGGTGTGTTTGTACTACCAGGCCATTATTGGCGCGTTGGAAAACGATATAAAGATCTAGAATGCCTCGCTTTAGGTGGCAACGGTCTCATCTGTAAGGCTGTCGATACACACACCTCCAAGAGGGTTGTCATCAGTAAGAGAGACAGTCTTTACTCCAAAACGTACTGTCAACGTGATCTACGTGAGCTCCAAGTCATTTCACGTCTTCAAAAAGCATTAGGAGAAGAATGTCCTATAGCAGCACTAGTAGATATCATTTGTGAGCCTTCCAATCAACCAATTACCGAGGATACCAAGTTCTATATTGTCCAAGAAGCAAAAGAAGGTACTCTCGAAATTCTTCTACAGTCTAACCTACTGCCTAACTCTGATCAAGTTAAACTTTTAATGTATCAGTTGCTACGTGCTCTCAAGTTATTTCATTCAGCTGGCATTATTCATCGATGTATACGTCCCAATGACATTCTCGTCGATGCAGACTGTGATCTGGCAGTATGTGATTTCAGATTAGCTGCAGTCAATGGCATTGAAAGTGATCCCAATTTTGAGTTGTTACGATTTACAGATTCATATCGTGTTGAACACTTACATTATTGGGCTCCTGAAGTTCTTATCAATGAGGAACTGACTCCTGTGGTCGATATCTGGTCTGCTGGCTGCGTTTTTGCAGAACTCCTCACTGGATCTAGACTGTTTGGAAGTTCTGACGTCCGTGAACAGCTTGATCTGATTTTTGGTCTTCTAGGTGCTCCCACTTTAGAAGACTTGTCGTTTGTTGAAGGAGATGCTAGTCGCACTGCACTTAAAGCAATTAAACCTTGTCCTTCGTCATTTGAGAAACGTTTCAAAGACATTGATCCAGATGCTCGAGATCTTTTAAAGAAAATGCTTGTTTTTAACCCCAAGAAACGTATTACGGCTGAGCAAGCATTAAAGCATTCTTATATGATGGACTATCACGATCCATCAGAAGAGCCTATATATAGTGCCGAGATACCTTTATCTAATGAGCTTCTTGTCTCAGATCAACCTGTAGAGGCCCTCCGCTCTACCCTCATTAAAGAGGTACAAGAAATCAAAGCATGGCTAGATGCACCTCTTGACACACCTCCAATGGTGAATGGACACCCATGGCATGTAGGTAGCCGATATAAGGACCTTGAATTTCTTTCTAAGGGAAGCAATGGTTCGGTATGTTATGCAACAGATACTACCAATGGAGAACGCGTTGTCATTAGTAAAAGAGATGGTCTATATTCGAAAGATTATTGTCAGCGTAACTTGCGTGAAATTCAAATCCTGACACGACTTCAACGTTTCTATCCTGAAGATTTGGAACCGTTTCCACGCATACTAGATTTTATCTGTAATCCTCCTAATCTCACTGGAAAGGTGGCTGAGCTGTATGTTGTCCAGACTGCTCTCGATATAAATCTCGAAGATATCATGCTACATCAACGCCTTACAGCTGATCAGATTTGGCTGGTCATGTACTCGTTTTTGGTAAGTTTGAAGCTGTTACATTCAGCGGACATTGTTCATCGCTGCCTACGACCTCGTCACCTCTTGTTGACTAGTGAATTAGATCTGTGTATTTGTGATCTCCGTCGTTCAATTATTTGTAGCAGAAATGAAAGCTGCGGTGAGGAGTATAATTGGACTGGAACATCTACTGAGGGTAGTTGGCGATATCTTTCTCCAGAGGCTATTTGCTATGATGTACAGAGTACTGCCTGTGATATCTGGTCTGCTGGGTGCATATTTGGGGAAATGTTATTAGGTCATCCTTTGTTTCCAGCTGATGCTAATGCTGCAAATATTTTTCAAATTGTTTTCGCTACACTTGGTCGGCCTAAAGATGAAGATCTTGCATTCATCAAATCAGAAATGGGTCTTCAAGTTCTCAAAGAACTAAAAGTGGATCAGACACGATCGTTAGATGATTTACTAAAGGAGAAGAATGTCAATCCACGTGCCATTGACTTACTTAAGCAAATGCTTCTCTTTAATCCTAATCACCGAATTACTGCTTCTAAAGCACTTGAGCATCCTTATTTTGCCAAACTCCATGAGCCAAAAGAGGAGCCAGTTTACACCGGTAAAAATCTGACTGATGAATTAGTCACAACTGAAATGCCAACAGCACAATTTCGATCCAAAATACTTGAAGAAGTTTACAAGTTCACATCATCGTAACAATTCTTTGCCAGTTAAACTAGTGAATATAGATGTTTTGAAATCTAGTGTAAAATGTAATTGTGGGTTTCTTCTCTTTTTTAAATCATGATTTAGTGTGTTATCTATCTTTATTAAAGAAATTTAATTTTTAAGACCAAATTATTAAAAAATTTTAACTCTTTATAATTTTACTTATTGTCATAGCAACGGAATAATAAATAAGCGCCAAGTTCCACGAGGGAGAAATAGTATAGTAGTTGGAGGGGACAATGGCAGAAGCAGAAAGGTTTGATATATGATTGATTCATTTTATTGTCTCTCTTGTTTGCTAGAGAACTACTTGACTCCCTTTCCAAGAGAAGAAAAGCCTTTAGAGAATCTTTTAAAGTTTGTTCCCTTTTCTTACTTTCTTATTGTAGAGTAACATGTCCTTCCCTCGCTCCCTCCCTCCCTCGCTCCCTCCCTCCCTCCCTCCCTCGCTCCCTCTCTCCCTCTCTCTCTCTCTCTCTCTCTCTCTCTCTCTCTCTCTCTCTCTCTCTCTCTCTCTCTCTCTCTCTCTCTCTCTCTCTCTCTCTCTCTCTCTCTCTCTCTCTCTCTCTCTCTCTCTCTCTCTCTCTCTCTCTCTCTCTCTCTCTCTCTCTCTCTCTCTCTCTCTCTCTCTCTCTCTCTCTCTCTCTCTCTCTCTCTCTCTCTCTCTCTCTCTCTCTCTCTCTCTCTCTCTCTCTCTCTCTCTCTCTCTCTCTCTCTCTCTAGCTTCAAACCTTTACAGAAGGGGAGAGAAGAGATGAAGTAACTGACAGTATAATGACTACTAGTTTGGTTAGTTCCTCGATTTAAACATCATAAATTATTACACATAGGGATCAACACAAGACAGTGATGATCTATTAGAAGTCATGAGAGAAAGACGTAAAAAAAGAAAGGCCATGGTATGTCATACATTCACCATTAGTCTTATAAGCTTATCTCTTATCAATCAACATGACAAGCATACATCAGTTCTTATTTCTTTATAGCTTCCACATCTCGATAGGTCTTTACCAGTTGATCAAGCACTCCAACCAACTGCTTCACTTCCTCCCCTTACATCAACAGTCACAGAACAAGAACAAGGTAACTAAATCTAGAAGATATATCACTCTTTCTGTTCCACTAAGATCCCTCTGAACTACCTGCTGTTGAAGGTTCCAGTATCCGACGACTCAAAACTATACGAGAACAAATTCGTTCAACTAGATTTGACAACCTACCTTCATCCGTCCCTCAACATCAAGTACATGTAACTCTTAATATACTATTATAATGATGTGTTTGTTATAGAAACCTGTTTTGTCTCTGTCCGAGACAGCCCCACCTACATCTATTGAGTTTGGTATAGGTGCCAGTAATCGATGGCAGACTTTGTCAGCGAACATGACTGAAGTGAAGGACAAAGTAAAATTGTAATCTAATATGATTATATACAAAGTGTATTTATTACATTATTTTACATGAGGCAATAACAATTGTTGCTGGAATGTTATCCTATTACTCAAGACTACTCAACTAGGTCTAATTGTAGGTGTGATTATGTAATTTGATAATCAGTTAAAACAATTTGTGTTCTGTTTACATATGAATTTTTTGGGTAGATGCTTCCCTCATACAATTATGTATCATTTGTAATATAATAAACTGTGGAAAATCAGAAGATGTTTATCAATACTGTGACTATTATGATGTTTAATCACATTTTCATTATTGATTATGTAAACAATCAAGGCATAAACAATTAATAACAACAAGCATATTGACAGAATTATATGTTGTTGTTTTGTAGGTGGTAGAACAACAATCTATTGAGTTTTTCACTGGTAGTCTTAACACTACTCCAGTCCACCAATATGAAGAGAGAGAAGAAACAGACACAAGAGAAGTAACTGCAATAGAAGAAGACAATAATGTAGTGGAACACGGGGAGAGAGAGGAAGAGGAAAGAGATCATTCAGTTTTGTTAGATGAACAAGTATGTATAAATCATGTGCTTGTATATTATGTTCAGGCTGTTTTTCAGGCTGCTCCTCTTTTAGAAAATGAACATCCAGATGATGTTATAAGTGTACAGAAGTATGGTTTACCGCGGTATATTCCATATCAAGAAAGAATGGACAGAGAAAAAGATATTTACTTTGTACCTAGCAGGGAGCAAGGTAAGCATGCATGTATCACAACATCCTTTGTTTGCTTTGTCTACAAGCAGCCGAGATAGCTCAGTTGGGAGAGCGTTAGACTGAAGATCTAAAGGTCCCTGGTTCGATCCCGGGTCTCGGCATTTTTTTCTTGTCTTATTATATAATAAATTTTTTTTCTTCTTTTTACTTAGTTCCTTTGGAGGATAAGACACCAGGACAGGCTCAACCAGTTTTTCTTGAAGATGCTGGACTCTATGTAGTTCCACGTCCAAAAGTCACAATAGGTAACTTGGCTACATTAGAGAATAGGTTGCTAAGAAGGCCTGATAAGGTATATAGAATTGAAGTTATCATTCTAGTTAGTATTTGGCTGTTGGCCACTTTAATATTAGGGTCAAGGTTGGTTTGGTGAGGATGGTTTGTTGCTGACTAAGCCATATCCACTAAAAGAACTGGTTACCAGACCTCTTATAATAGCAAAAGATGAACAACAACATTTAGTACATCATGAGGTATCTTTACCACAATCAAACTTTGAAATATAATGACAAATCTGTTTATTAGCCTGTAATGAATGTTCAAAGCCGATATTGTGCAAACAAAAAGGATGGTATGTCTACTATATAGATAATCACAGAGCTATGAATTCACTTAAGATTATATCTGTTGTTTAGATAATGGCAGTGGTGTTTATCAATTGGAGTTCTTTCTTGGACAGATCCAGTTTGAGCATCATCCATTATTTAGTGTAGAGCATGTGTTAAGTTCAGCACTAAAGAGACAATGTGAACAGTATCATATGACAGATAGAGGTCGACTGATTGAACAATATCGACAAAAGGTACCATATAATTAAATGCATAAATAAACAATGTATTAATATGATATGGTTCAATATTGTTTGTTTATTTGTTTTTTTTTGTTTTTCGTTTGTTTGTTTATTTGTTTGTTTTCTTCTAGCTACAAGCACTTCAATATTCTATTCATAACTTACAACAAAAACAAGGTAAATTAGAAAATTCTACAGAACTAGAAGATGCTCAAAAAGAACTAGAAGACATTACTAAACAGATACAGGATTATTCTCAACAAGTATACCCACATTAGAATGATCTAATCATTTCTGTTCCTTAGATACGATCAATACGACAGCAAATGAAACAACTTGGTTCTACAGATTACAAGTTAGTACTTAGCATTCTTGAAACATGGAAAGAAATAAAGAGAGTACGAGAAGAACAAAGCTATGCTTCCACTAATGTACAACTAACAGTTCACAGGTATATAGATATATATCTACCAAATAATCTAATAATATTATAACAGAATCACCACTGATGCTGTTTTTGAGGAAGGTCTATTACAGAGAGATATTGATGATGAATTAAGAGAAAGAAAGTATGTTCTACCATTTTATGTTAAAATATATTGTGTGTGTCTCTCTCTCTTCAGAGAAGACTTTGAAATTGCCAATGCTGAACACACAATGCACTACAAGTCTGAGTTGGCTGATTGGAAAGCATATGAAAAAGCCAGAGTATGTACATGTACAATGTACATATGTTGATATTTATATTCATTAGAGAAAAGCTATTCGTCAACAAGCTAGACAAGAATCAAGCCAAACTCAACCTCCTTCAACAACTGAACTTGATCCAAGCAGTCAAACAGAGACGGCTTCATTGATATCTATACCACCTGAAAGTTAGTCTAATAGTTTAATGTGTCCATATATCTGATTGTCTCTCTGTCTAGGACCACGCCCAATAGCACCACCTTATTTTAACGAACCACAAATTCGACAAGAATTGTTAGAATATTATCATCATTGTCATCGTAAACCAGGAGAACCCAAACTTATACCTCAACTTTTGTTGAATTATCCAATCACACAACAAACACCAAGGTTAGAAATGTACCTCCAATGTTATAAAGCCAATTACAATACATTGTACTGTTACACTATACAAATATAAATAGCTACTATAAAATAAGATAGTAGTTTACTGAACAGACATGTGTCAGGCACTTGATAAAGTCCTTCAAGCACTTGTTGTCACATGGAATTGAGTTGTCACACACAAACAATGTTTAACTCAATTAGTTTATTTTTGAATTAAAACTAAAAGTTAATACTTGAATTCCTTATTATAATTTATAAATCTGTCTGGCTGAAAGTCCTTTCCAGTGATACTGCTTTAGTTTCACCTCAGTGTGACACCTTTATTTGATTAGTTCAAAAAAAAAAGTTAAAATGCTTGCAATTCATTGTAAAATATTTTGGCTGGTTTAACCAATTTATAATCATTTTCATTATGTAATTATAATACATAATGAGATAGTGAGAAGTTTAATAAACACACTCTGTTCTCATTATTATTATACTAATGGCAAGTTATTATAGTTGGACTATCAGAGTTATGAGATTTCTATAACATCTCATTAGACAATAGCCACCTCTGTATGTACATTGTAGTCAATTTCTTTCTTATGTTTACACATTAGTTACATGGAAGGGTAGAGTATATGTTATTTTCTGTTAATAGGGAAATGTGTTGCCTACTTCTGTTAACACCATTATTGTCTTACTAATATTGGGCAACTGTAGTATATTAATAAATAAAACAGTGTTGTACTTGTCATTATCTCATTATATATTATTTGCAACAAAAAAGGCAATGGATTGGTTACAATGATTAAGCACTGATCTACAAAGTACTTAAGCATAAGCACAAGTGCTTGTCCTTTACATAATACTTGAAAGCACTTCAAGCACTTAAATTGTGCTTAAAATGCATTCAAGCACAAGCATTCAAGTGCTTGACCACATGTCTGTTTCTAAGTGCTTCATTGTACACCTCTAGAGGTGAGCAACATCGTAGAGATGCTATTGAAAGGACCAAATATAAAATCAAGGTACTCTATAATGATAAAGAAGTTTGTGCTACTAGTGAATGGTCAGTAACTGTGTTATGTAGAGTTTAATAACATTGTTGTGTAGTTCTCTTCATAGTGACTTTACTGTTAACTTTAATGAAGTACTCAAAGTCAATGTTGTTGAATGGCCTTATAGTATTGAACTACAAGTATGTACATGTGTTTTGTATGTTAATTGTTAGTCTCTCTACTCCCCCTCCTCTCTCTCTTCCTCTTTCTAGTTCATAGATACTTCCTCTCTCCTTCCTGTCACTGTAGCTCATCTCTATGTACCTATACCAGATAGTTCTCTGTCATCAACAACTGCTTGTAAAGAAAAATATCAATTCAGTTCAAATCAAAGATCTAAATTTGATCACACTGGAGTGGGAAGTGGTATATAATAAATGTTTATTCACTATTTATTAACGATATGATAGGCCACACTCATCCTCTTCTCCCAAAGTATGGGGAATTGATTACTAGTGGTCACATGACTATCTCTGTTTGTTGGGGGGAGAGAGAAGATGGACAAGCTCTTTGTCCACAAGGCATTGGTCAAAACCAAAGGTACATATAATAGTATATAGTTAGTCATTGCCCCTCTACTTAGATCTTCTAAATTGGACAGTATTGCTCATGTTGGAGTAATAGGTGTTAATAATGTACATAACATTAAGAAATGGATAGGTAAGACTATATGTTATTGTGAATAATATTAGTGAGTATACATGTATATAGAGGAGGCCCATCTTGATCCTAATGATCCTAGAAATTGGGAACTCCTTCAATTAGCTGAGGTATTTCATATAATTATAAAGCACCCAGTCTACATACAATATTATATTTGTATACAAGATTGAGCACTGTACATCACTTATATTAGTACTATTATATGTCATACTATATATTTTGTCTTTCTCAGTCTATTCCTAGTACTCAAGAAGAGACTAACTACTTTAGATTGATCAAAATTGATGAAGATGCTCTCTTTGTGGAGGAAGAGGAGTTTCAAAATAATCGTAGATTCACTTTATTACATATGAGAGAACAAGGAGTAAGTTCATTACAATATTATAGAGTGTAATTTATTTATACTATGGTACCTTAAAAGTAAAACAACCATCTTTTATATGAGGTTCCATCAAATAGACTTTACATGTGTCTATGTATATTACGTATTTGTAAATTACCTGTTTTGTCTGTACATGTGTATAATCTCTATACTATGATACCTTAAAAGTTGTCCTAATAAAGCAACATCTTTGTATGAGGTCCATCAAATAGAGTTTACACATGTACATATCTATCTATAGTATGTACATGTACATAATTATTGTGTTATATACTATAGCATCCGGCATTAAAGGGACAGTGTATACCAATGAATGAAGAAGGCATTACAGATAGTCTCTGGAAGGTAGTAGATATTTATTAATGAATGTCCAGTTAATTTGTTAGATATCATATTACAGTTGTACCTTTATTCCGTAGTCAGTATATGACTACAAACCATATAGTCTTGCTGAATTACCTGTATCCATATTTGGTAACTTTTATGAAGGGAGGAGAGAAAAGCGATTACGTTATCTCAATGAAGTAAGAGAGAGGGTTCTCAAACGAAGAGGGACTCACCCTCAATCAGAACTAACTCTAGAGGATGTGATACATGAAGAACTTATACCAAATATGGGGTAAGAGACATGTACATAGTACTACATACATCAGACCATCCATGTACTGTCTATTCTATATTTAAGACATCATTTCATTATTTCAGACATTATGTCATGTTACATTCTTTATAGTCTATATATTCACATTCATTTTCTATTGATCCACTTTATACTTCATGATGCTTTATGTATCCATTATTGATGTATCTATCTCATAGTTTCAAGTACTTCATTCATATGTTCCTTGTTTAGTACTCTAGGTAAAACTCTGTTGGAGTTCTTTAGTCCTCGTCGTCCTCTAAAGCCTAAGAGAAAAGTTCGTCACAGACCTAAACCTCAAAATGTTCATGTCAGCACATGTCATGTGACAGTGAGAGTAGTACGTGCTATTAATGTACCTCTTAGAGGAGATGAAGAGGAAGATAGTAGAAGGGGTCAGGACTGGAGAGGAGATTGGGAGGAAGGAAGAGATAAGGTAGAGGCATAAAGAACTTGATGTTTCACTCTCTCTCTCTCTCTCTCTCCAGACACTTGTTCAATCTTTTGTTGAAGTTAAGTTTGGCAAAGAGAAAGATCGAACAAGCTCAGCTTATGGACCACACCCACATTGGAATGAAGAGATTATTTTACCATTCAAGTATGTAGTCCTATATAATATACATGTATAGATATCATTATATCATCTAATATAATACAGTCCACCAGACAATGACTTCAGTCCAGCTTCACTACAAAAAATATCAGATGAACTTCAGATTCATCTCTATGATGAAGTGACTGTAGATTTATTAAGAGTAAGTATACATGTAAATGTACATGTTTAAAGATGTCTATATCTTTGTAAGGATGTGAGACAAAGAGGTACTAATGTCCATCAAAGATTTGAAAAGAAGTGGCTTGGTTCCTTATCAATTCCATTCTCAACATTACATGCACAGTCTCGAGTGAGTTTCATTTTGGAGACACTATTATATCAGACAATAATCTCAATACCAGTTCATATTATATGTAACCCGATTTGCAATAAGGGTCTACTTCTAATAAAACATTTGTGACTTGATTTGTAAAAAGAGAGCACTATAAACACTTCAAAAACATACAGTATACATACAGTTATGGTTGTGTATATATAGCATCTGTATGTATACAAAAATTGTTGTTTAAGATGTTTTACTAGTGGTCCCTTATTGCAATCAGGTCACATATAGTTACTATAACATGTGTTTATCATTCTTATATGTTGAACACCTATTAAGAGAACTACAATAGTAAATGTACCTAACTGAAGTTGATAGCCTTACTATATACATGTATCTACATATAGATTGAAGGAACCTTTCAATTAGACACACCTCCTATTATTCTCGGTTATCATCCTCCATCCAATAATTCTGGCCTGTCTGGAGAAACATCAAAGACCTATATTCAATTGTTTATATCAATAGAGCCAACGTTAAGCATGTTACCACCAATTAATGACAAGGTGATAAAAGTGACATCCTCATCATTTAAACTTTATCTATATGTATTTAGTTTGACAGTGCTGAGGACTCTCTTCTCTTAGAAAGAGGAAGAAAATGGTTAAAATCATTAAGAGAAAAGTTTCCTTCTCGAAATTACTCAGTAAGTTCATTACATGTACATGTACTCAATGATTTACAAACTTTATATGTTCTGGTTTATATCATGCATATATAAATATGACTCCATCAAACACAACCAATATTATGATATGTTATACACTACTTTAGGCAACTGCTTTGGATATTAATGGAATGAATGTTTTTCTCACTCGTTTCATTCGTCCTCAAAATCCCCCAGCTAGTCTGATACCTCCAGATTATCAAACTCTTCAAGGACTTAATCTACTACATTGTATGGTAGGGATTACTATAATAATATCATGATAGTACTATAACATGTGTTTATAGGAACACTTGGCCTGGTGTGTGTCACTGATACCATCTCTACCTGATGCTATATTGTTCTCAGGGACTTGTGATATATGGACTACATCAGATGTGTGTATTAATGGATGTATATTGGATAGATGGATGGATGGTTTAATGTATACAAGAATAGTGTAACTGATTCTTCTTTTTATTATTATTGTGTTAGTTATTTCTTAATATGTTGGGAGGAGATGAAGAAGAACATGCTGTTCTGTTATGTAACTATTTCCTCTACTTAGGACAGTCAGCTTGGGTAGTACTAGGAACAGCTATACCTGAAGGTAGTCAATATACTAATAAAGTCTAAAGTATAAGTCACTATTTGGTGTAAATTGTATATGTATTGTCGCCATAGGTTGCCATACCTCTTGATATAGTGAAATTGAATAGGTCAAGGTTATTATTATCTTTTACATAGGTCCTACTGCATATGTCCTAACTCCTCATCCAACACTCACTGGTAGCTATATTCTCTGGAATCCTTCATCTGGGAAGTATTTTTTAAACACATTGGCTCATATCCCATTGACTAGTATTGGCTGTCTAGTTAATAATGAAAATGTAAGTAGAAAACAAACACATGTTATATTGATATAGTGTATTCTAGTATGTATATACTGTATAAAAGTACTTGTTAAACTGTTGTATATGTCTTATTAGATATGGGGTAATATTCAAGAATGGGATCATCCTAGTAGAGTGACCTTTGACCTTCAGAACAATAAGAAATGGAGTGCAATCTTTCCTACTAACATGGAACCATTAGAATCAATCCAGGTCATATATAGTACATAACTACATGTTGTATTACATTCTGTATTATAGAGAGATCTATTAGAATATACTGAGACAGATCCAGTCCAAGTCCAACAACTTCAGACTAGGTGAGATAAGAAGACCAGACTGAGTCTGACTGACCACGATAATATTAATTAATAATTAAACAAGCTCTCTCTCTCTCTCTCTCTCTCTCTCTCTCTCTCTCTCTTCAGGATAGATCATTTAGTTCATGATCATATTGAACAGTTAAGATTACGTCATATCACTAAATGGAATAGACATTGTTGTAGACTATTACAAACTCCATTACCACAGTCAGTAATTTAATGTACATGTACAATATTTAATAAATTTGGGCCTTGGAAAATACCTCACTTTAATTTGGGCAATTACCACTTTGAAAAGTTCATATATTCAATTATGAGTGAGTATTTAGTTGTGTAGCTCATTGCCATTTCATGGGAAAGTTCCTGTCCTTTGTGTGTGATCATTAGATTATACTATTTACAGGTTAGAAGAGAAACCTTACTCTTCACAGGATATCTCACTAGAACATAGGAGACAATTACAAGAGAGTTTTCATGGATTTAAGGTATTAGACCATATATACATGACATGTCAATGTGACATTAATATATCATACAAAGAATATTTTTATAGTATATTGGTTACTAACTAAAGAGAATAGTTTCATAAAATGATCCGTAGTTATATAATCCTTATGAATGAACAAATTTGTTGAAATGTGTGTTGCAAAGGTCATTAATTGATCTCAAGGACAGAGCTATTATCTCTCTTCATCTTCAGATTACAGGCTATCCTCTTCATCTCCGATATAATGATACCACTCAACTACTTAAGGCAGTAGAGAGTACTGGTCTACATTTGTGTGAACATGAGAGAGTAGAATTTGCTATGGCAGTTCATATCCATGCTTATCCTAATGATATACTCTCTGTATGGCTTTATCTAGCCACATTAGTACCTGTATAGTATACTACATAATGTATTGTAATATAGTCATTTGTATATGTACATAGCAATTTTTTATTTCAAAATTAACTGGGTATGTAGTAAATTATTGTATATGTGATATACTGCACTA
Organism: Xestospongia muta; assembly: GCA_963693285.1. NCBI lineage: Eukaryota > Metazoa > Porifera > Demospongiae > Haplosclerida > Petrosiidae > Xestospongia > Xestospongia muta. The sequence continues at coordinate 6,059,325 of OY848924.1, forward strand.
TATAGGAATGTTGATTGTAAAATTCAGTCCCTTTTGATTTGTATGCTTTACCAACAAAACATCGCTATCATTAATGATTAGAAAAGTTCAATTATAATTAGTATTTTAAGATGGATTTCAAAGACAATTATAATCTAACGAAGTTTGGCCAATTAACATTATTATTGTTTTTCCTGTGGCCCAAGTACAGGAATTAGTATAGTGGTGATAAAACTTCCAACAATTGTAGCAACAGCAAAGGCAGCAAAAACCTATGAGAATATGTATATGTATGTATGTTAGGATACATATTTCAGTATTATTGTATATGTAATGACTGTATATATTACTTTAGTATTTGCATGTAAAAATTGATTTGTTGATTGAGCAATATATACTAGGTTACATGTAGCAAACATGATAATTTGATTATGAGAGTAATCAATTGTTAGAACTATGACAATTTCATAATTGACCAGAGTGTTACTATGCATGAAATTCTGTGAGGATCCATGCAGCCAAAATGTCTAATGTATATTAGTTAAAACTACCAACAGTTATCATCTGCATGAAATCCTTTAATTTTGCACAAACAACAAATTTTATTCTGCAAGATATATACAACTTACAACTGATGCTGTGACTTGTTTCCGGTAGTCATTATCAGTAGTACAGCGAATACTACTACCTGCTGCCTTAGCTCTAAAATGTTTGAAGTGAAATATTCAATAAGTGATTACTAAACTGATGCTAATTTTAAACCTACGCGTCATTAATTGTATCACATGTCACTCCCCATCCAGAGCTAAGAATTATTGCAACAATTAAAGCAAATACACCAGAGAACAACAGGATCAGAATTTCCACAATTAAAATGATTTTATTTCTGCAAAATATACACAATACTTTGTCAACCACTTTATAGATATTTATTCTTTGTAAAAACTAGTACTCACCCCATTAGTCCACCAGCAATTTTGACAATACTTAGTAATATCAAAACTAACAAACCTAGAGCAGCCAGGACTTCACCAACGATGGAAAAAACGCAGACGGAGTTACTAGCATAAGTAAGGTCTTTTTTAAAATACAAAAAGCAAAAGTCGCCAGCACCAGCTGCATTCAGTTCGTTATTATTACGTCTATATACATTGCCAAAAAGCCCTGCAGCAATCACCAGAAAAATAATGGTCAAGACATGTATTGCTATTGCAATTATCTGCAAAATTAGTTTAGTTTGAGCCATTGTGATCGTAGTCTGCTAGTTGTCAATACAATTGAGGAGTAAACTGGTGGAAATACTAAACTGGTGCGACGTTTAATTTGATATTGCGGGCGCTTGACGTTTATTTATTGAAACTCAAAAGGTCTACCGGAAATCGTGGGCAAAAGAGTGATATCTTCCTCCAGTACGACAAACAAACAATGTGACAGTAATCAGTGATAACTTGGTAAGTTATTGGATAAAATCATTTAAAAAGTGATTCAGAATGAATAAGTAAATAAAATTAATTCTATTTGTATATGCACAACCTTCTTGATAAAGGGACTGTACCTGATGTATTAATTACTATATATTAGTATCTTGTGATATTTTATACTCTCAATTTATTCCCACATTAATCTAAAATTCTCATTTTACAGTACTAGTCAGAATCCAATAAGTTTGCAACTCTGATCTACCAGACTATATAGATACATATTCCAATGTATAGTAGTGTTTGGACTGATTTTGCTCAGAAGACATTAATTAAATGCCTAACAGATGTTTAACTACTATAGTCATTATGGAATTGGTACTTCAAATAGTGTACTAACATGATCACAGAAAGACATGCATGTAGTTAGGATGGTTGTCCTAATATAAACTCCATAGTAACAGCCCTCACAGATGTCCAACTAATTAGATTATGTCATGATTCAAATAAAACTTTACTGCATCACATTTCAATTAATAAAGAAAGCTGCATGTGTAGTGTTTACTAGTACCTCAACATCTAATAATTACAACTCAAATAACATATATTACTCATATTAACTAATCCCATAATTTTACAATGTATATATATGAATTAACTTTGTTGATCATGATAAGCATAAAAGAATAACAACTGATATGGAGTTTGATACTGGGGCATCTTCATCAGTTATTAGCAAAAGCCATATATTAAATGTCTACAAACTGAGTGGTAATTGATAACTTCCAGAAGATAAAACTGAAGACCTATATTGGTGAGTCAATACCAGTACTTGGCACATTGACAAAGCAAAGCATGTGGGTCAGGAGGATGTTCTATGGTAGAGGAGACTGGTCTAACCTTAAGGGAAAGGACTGGCTCAGCAAGATCAAAGTAAACCTTTGGAAATACACAGCCTACTTACATTAAACGAACCCTTAGATTAGTATTTGTTGTTCTAAAGATGAAGTGGGCTGTCTCCCACCTGAAAATATCAAAGTCCAGTCTCAAGTGAAGTCCTATCCTCCAAGAGGAAAGCACTTCTCAAATTTCTATTATCTCAAGCATACAGATGAATCAACTCAAGTAAAACAGACATAGTGCTCTGAACATACCTATTAAGTTAAAAAAAGAAGTCTTAGAATATAATTGAAACTAGGTTGGCCTATGATTGTTTTGATTGTACTGCTACTGCTGTAATTAACTGATTATTGCTAACTTTGAAGATTGGAGAATTGACAAAATCTATGGAACTGCTTAAAGACGTTTCTAGTAGTGACAAAACTCAGAAGCTTTGATTCGATCAAAAACTGATAGGATGCAAACATTTTAGCCTAATATATGGATATAATGACTGATATTACCATTATAGTAGATTGATTGTGGGTTTAATGTATATCATAACTTAATATATCACTCAACTTCTTTGGTTGCATGCATCTCCAAAATAGCATTAACAAAATAGACTGTTTGGATTACAAATTACTAGAGTGGTACTTGAACTATAAGGGCTTCTCATTAAGAGTTATGGGCATATCCCTATTGTAAATATTATAGTAATAGCCCTTACACACAATAACACACCAGAGCTAACATATTTTATATAATACAACACTCACTCATAAACCAAGATCCATTAAATTAATTGTCTATTATAACTGAGACATTATTTAACTAATGAGATGTATAAGCAGTCACATGAGTATATTATAGTAATGATAGCATCTCATACTGTATTATATACAACATAAATGACCAATCCATTTTACTGCATAGATGATCAATATCACGTTAATCAGAAAAGCAGAAATACTCAATGTTACCTAAAGCAGCCCAGGATTCTTGTTCAATGCTATAAATTTCTTGTTAATCTCATTGATTATATTAAGCACATCAACGTATACAATAATTGAAAAGATGGCTTCTCCTAGTTTGCCACCACAAAGTCAGATAATTTGTATCATGATTATAAACTTAACATGTTTATACTTTACTATATGATTTTCATGTGTGTAAATTAGCCACAGGTCCAAACATTCATATAATTATAAACTCCTGATCACACCACATATGACTACACCTAAAACCCTGAACAATGTTGATCACATAATTATATGAATGTATAAAGTACAAAGTATCAGTTTCTATATAGAGGAAATAATGTTAGACAATATATGAATATCTAACCATTTCAAATGTGAATCCACTAGGAAAAGGGACATGTGTCCCATGTATGGTCCAGTCAAGTCAAAATGTAATCATATCTCCAGGGTTGTTCAGGCCACTCCCACTGGTGTAATGGTGCTGGCAAAAGAGCTTGCTAATTGATTTTCCCAATATATGGTACATGACTTCACAATGTTTTAGATTTTGGCATCAATTTTAGGGACCAGGCATGAATGCAAGCAACAACTTTCATCTTACTACAGTCAGGATGAGTATCTAGTTCATCTAATATTCCTTGACAACCAGGTGATGATACAATGACAGGAGAACACAATATAAAATGCATGCATTAATCTAATACACTGAGGTCACATGATGAGACTTATATGGACATAGAAGTTCCAGAACTTCAGCATTGGGTCAATAAAAGAACATAATGATGAACTTTTGAGAATTATGGATGATGTGTTCTGAGGATGAGAGTAGTGATATAGTTAGAGTATTGGGTACATGCCACAAAAAATTTCACACCTAAATAATTATCTATAAATTAGTTAAGAATTTTATATTAATTTTTATGAGCTTAATACATTATAGTAAGTGTACTTATTAAATATTAATTAATACGTACGTTTGCTATGACGATACCTTTTCTTTATTCCATTGCAACTTGCCCCTGGCCATCATAAGCTTCCATGTGTATAAAATGAAGATAGGAGCAGTCATAAGGCATGCCAAAAGTAATATAGTATGATGTATACATTATAATTTTATAGTCTATATTTTTTATGTTATGGTTTGTGTGTTTTAAGGGTTTAGGGTATTGGTAAAAAATGTATACAATACAAGATAACTCATACATTAAAACATAAAATGTGTACATTAATTGATATATTGTATACATTATATTATATTACTTTTGTTATAAATGATATGCTATATATGGCCAATGGCATAATAATTGCATACCAGCCACTGCTATGTTTATATAATAATAATAATAATAATAATAATAACAACAACAAATATTAATTACTTCCAGAAAGTTTATATTCCTGTGTATGTCCATATGTTGGTACACTACTGGGTAAGAAACCACCTCTATTTACAAGAAGAAACCATTCTTGGAATTTGTCTGGCTTCATTAAAGAGATATGATAGAGGATAATGACAGACTCAATATAAAAGAAACTGGCATTAAGATAGTTGTGAAATTTCTTGGTGCAGCACCAATGTCATTAAAACAATCGGCTTGGAGGAGTGATACTCAGACTATAAAGCCTCTTTAGTGACCTTAAATGATTCATCCTGTTAATGATTACATGACTATCAACGATTCTTATGTAATGACTTGTAGCATGGAGCAAGCTTTGCAGACATGTTTGAAAGAAATCTTAATACAATATGAATTAATATTACCTAAAAATGATTGCTCTGACTAACCATTTCAAATGTGGATCCTCTAGGATAAGGAACATGTGTCCTATGTATGGTCCAATCAAGTCAAACTCCAGAGTTGTTCATGCCACTCCCACGGGTGTAATGGTAATTGGATATCTGCTTTTTTGTTTTTCAAACCTTTTTGTTCAATAGAACACTTTCAATCCCTTACGTTTGTCATTGATTCTATATATATTGTGGACAGATAAGCTGTAGTGATTTTAATTGTACTCTGTAGCAAGCTAACTTACTTGAAGTTAATACTTACAGTAAAATTTAGTATGCTATAAGTAAGAGTTATTTCAAAAAAATATGAATATTACATTTTTAGCTAATTAACAGTTATTAAACATGATTAAATTCTCTTCCTTGATAAAATGGCTAGTTTGCTTTGCTCACTGCTAAGAATGTACATATATTATATACATTGATGCACATAATTGTATTCCTTTAATACTTTATGTATACAAAGATCAAGAGATATAATTTTTGCAATTTTTACATGATATATAGCCCAAATTAGTTGAAAGTATGTGTCAAGCATCCATCTGTCTGAGAACGAAAAAGTTTCTGGCTGAAAATATAGTCCTTGAATTCTAACTATATTAATATAATTTGTAATATCTATTATTTTATATGTGCATTAATTTCTTCAATTCACAGATTTGAAGATGCTGCACAGTCCAGATCTTCTCAAGTCACAACAGGGTTAAAAATTTATTTCACTGCATTGTACCACAAACTGTTAACTCATTTTGACCTGAAGCATATAAACTATGGATGATGACACTGTGAAGTCTGTGATGAAAGTTATTAATGGAGTAGTGAATGATGGGCTTACTATGCGACAACGCACTGCTGTAGAATATAATGTGTTTTGAGAAAATAGTTCCACCTGACAGAGCTGCAAAAAGGTGATCAACACAAGGTAATAGAGTCCATCTGAGAGGCTTGGTTAATGTTCACCTTGTAGTCACCACAAATATGGATGTTACTGTTGTTTTTTACAACAAGAACAATTGGAGCAACCCAATCTGAAATTGATACTGGTGTAATAATACCCAGATATTGTAACCATTCAAACTCTTTCTCAACTTTCTCTTTGAGTAAATATGGTACAAGTTGAGGTTTGAAAAAATGAGGTTGAGCTGTAGGATCTATAATTAATCGAGCATGAAACCCTTTTAGTGTTCCTAGCTGGTCATGAAAAAGATTCTGATGTTTTTGTAATAAGTTATTTAAAGCAGAAGACATAGTGACAGTGTGAATAGCAGAACAATTTAGTTTAATTTTCTCAAGCCAGTTCCATCCAAATAAACTTGGACCCTGGCCTTTCAAAACAATTAACAGAAGGATGAAGGCTTGTCACTCATATTCAACTTGAACATCTATGTATCCTTATATGGCCAATGTTTCTCCTGTATAAGTGTGAAGTGAAACATCTGTAGGTTTCAACTAGTCAGTAACACTAAAAATAGATTCATAAGTATCTTCACTAATTATGGACAAGGAAAACCACCTTTTTTCATAGACTGTCAAAACAATAGGCCTTTTCATGTAAAGCTGTAAGGAATTCATTAGTGAGATAATGAGTATGACGTTTCCCGGGGTACATTCTTGCGCCATTTTGGAATAGTTTTCTGTAGAAGTGAATGGAAAAACTACGGAAGCCTCAGACGGACATTCCAATTCCTATTTCCTATTTCTTCCGTCCACTTCGAGTATTTGAAAAATTAATTATCGACCCTTTATAATTATTCTTTTTCTTCCGTATGAATCAGAACTTCCTTTTTAAAAATACACGAGGTTTCACGTGTGCTATTTTCCTGTTTTAGCACGTGGTTGGTTAGTTTGTTTGTAAACAGATTGTTAGCATGGACTCTGAATTCAGGGAATCTTTAGTCATGAGAGGTGTAAAACGAGAAAGTATAGATTTGCTTGAAAAAGAGGATATATTGGGAGAAGAGCAATTTTTTCATCTTCGCATGGACGATCTTAAACTGTTCCTGGATAGAGGAATAAAAATTGGACAATACTCCATCGTTGCTAGGCTATGGGAAGAAAAAGTGAAAGGTATATACAAGTAGCAACTTAATGTCTATGACGTCTTGTATCGTATATATATGTATGTGTGTGTGTGTGTATATATATATATATATATATATATATATAAATATAATTTTTTGTGTGTGTAGTTACTAGAGATGTATCAGGCTTGGGTTCTGATACTAGCAGTACCAGTGGGACAAGTGGTGATGGGACAAGTATGTTAAAGTAATTATGTTTGCTTTATTATGAAAAAATTAAGGTACACTCTCAAGACAAGAGCTGTTTGAATCATTTCATCCTAAAATGAAAACAATTAAGTCTAAAAAGTACAATCAAGAACCTTACTCTACAAAGTCTTGTGTAAAGAAATATGAAGAAAAACAATTAATTGCTGTAAGTAGTAATTATTAATTTACAAGCAGTCATATCCTGTATAGGGAACTGTTGTAGTTTATTGGTATATAATTAGAATTAGTTATGTATGTATGCATATATTTATATATATTTATATATATATACAAATACACACACACACACACACACATATGTATATATATATATATATATATATATATATATATATATATATATATATATATATGTATATATAAAATATATATATATATATGTATATATTGTTTACTTTTCATACTAGATCCATTTTGGAGGAATGATTTATGTTTTTGAACTAGACAGGGAAGTAAAAAAGAAACACCTACCATCACCTTGTATTATAGATTTTATGAGATCATCAAACTACGAAGATGTTATTAAACTTGGGAAAGAGCTATTCTTCAAGGAAGAAACTGATGACCTTGAATTATACTGCCTATGTGGAACTTCAGGAATACCATTTCATATTGAAGACAAAGATTATTGAAATATCTATGATTTTATGAAAGATCATGGCTATCAACCTAGTAAATTTAAATTATATGTAATGCTTAAATCTACTGAAGTAAGTTACATACAATGAATGGTTCTATTATGATTTTATATTCTTAAAGCAACATACTAAATACACTGTCACTGATTCTCCTGTATCAGCTCAAGATCAAGACAAAACAGAATCAATCAGTAAGAATATGTACATATATTGTAACATATGAATGATGATATAATTTTAACAGGATACACCAAGCCTGTCATAAAAAATTGTGTCACCTGTCAAAAGGAGTTTCTTGCACCTTTAGAGGAGACAGATTGCATACTACCAGATGATACAATTGTTTATTATCGAGATCCAATTCTTGAGTGCCCATTATGTGATGAAAGGCAGTTTGGGTTCCAATTAAATCTGGACTTTATGCCAGAATTGGCATACTTTAAGAATTAAATTACTTTGTTAGCAATGTATTTGGATTAAAAGACATGACTCGGTACTATTCTGTATTTAATGTCATTGTGTTTATTAATTAAAAATTAGTTTTTCATAATTTCAATGTCTTGTAATAACTGCAAAAATAATTGGAGTACTTCATTTGGTGTGGTGGGTGTACTAATAATTTCATCAAGTTTAAACTTGTCAGCATAGACTCTAAATTTATCTGAGACTAAAGATGATTTGTGTCCATAATTATTTTCTGCATACTGTAACAATGCATAATCAAGTATGCATTTATAGTCTGTGGTTCCTAGTTTAAGTTTTAAATTTACTATGACTGAAACATATAACACTCACCATATTGTTCTGGTAAAAAATAAAGTATCTCAGGAATTCCACCTATAGTTTCACAATATTTGCTTTTTCTAATATAGTGATGATTCCAGTCATTCACAAGAACATCTAGTTCCTTCTCAATTATTGGTCCAAAGCAATAGCATTATGTCTCACTATAAATTGAACAAAATGTGTTTGAGTAATGCTAAGTATTTAGCATTATGAACTCACAGTGTGTATTCCAAAGAATCATCAAAGCAGCCATTGATTTGCAAATCCTGGCAATTTATTATGATGAATTATAGCTCCTCCATATGCAAGATTTAGCTTACATGGAAAAATTGGATCCACCAGTCAGTCAATCTGCATCTCAAGAAGGCCCACCAAGCTTCAATTCTCTATATAATTAGCAATGTTTTTAAGTTTTATTTAAAGTATTTACCTGATTAGAGCTAGATCGACCATATCTAAAACTCATTTCAGCAGACAAGCTATCATTATGAATACTTCTTAATGTTGGTTGAACAAAGGCAATTATTGAGTTTTCTGTACCTCTGTCAGCTCTTACTACTCTAGGAAGACCTAAATATGTTATCAATTTATATATATTATAGTTTATTTCATAACTTATACCATTAATTGCTTTTACTGTATCTAAATAGTACTGTGCAATAATGTGTGGATCATTGTTAGTACTTGCACATTTCATCCACATAATTCTTCTTGAGTACCTATGTTAAAAAATTTAAAAATAAAGGAATCATGAATGTCAGCAACATACCCATCAATGCAGCCATGAATAGTGATACCAAATGGTTTTAATTTATCATAGCCATCACAGTGCCAAATAAAATTTGGACCCTAAAGTTTTTATAAATTATATTGAAATATGGCAAATAGTTTACTTACCTTACTACGATATATCCTTCTTTTCAATCTCTGCCTACTCCTTTCTTGGGAACCTTCCGGATCCATTAAAGGTAACAAAACCATGACTGTATCTCTATAATATTATATGATCTGTAATAGCTACAATGGACATATATAAGGTATAATCTTCTGACATTTAACTGATGAGTAATGCGCAATCGGTTCCACATATATCTATATCCCAATAATCCACCAGAAAATTGTAATTCTTTCTTATAATAGAATAACTGCTTTAACATTTTAAGTATATAACTATATTATTGCTTATACCTGAATGGTATCACATATTTTCATAATAGATGACTCTTCTGACTTTTGGCTGACACCTAATTTGGCTCTAATCCTTCTTATATGTCTCTTAGTGATAGAGTAGCCAAATTTTCCTGTCAGTATTTTTTCTATTGAATTAGTAGAAAGTCCACACATAGCAAAATAATGTATTAACTCATCTCTTGAAAATTCAGAGGAATTCATAAGAGGAGACATAGGAATGCCACTGACATCTCTTGAAAATTCAGATGAATTCATAAGAGGAGATATAGGAATACCACTAAAAATAGCAAGCTCTGTACTAGCCATTTTATAAAAATAAAAATGTATAAGCACATGTTAAAAATGGAAATTTGAAATAAGAAAGTCTAATAAAAATTAGAAATGGCCCACGTGCCAAAAATGGAATAGGGAATAAGGAATTGGAACTCACCGACTTGGTAGTTAATTGGAATAGAAACCTATCAATTAAGTCTTTGAAACCCATCAACTGGGTCTTTAATTGGAATTTTCAAATACACGAAGCTGCGCGGAAGAATTTGGAAATAGGAATAAGAAATTGGAAATAGGAATAAGAATGTCCGTCTGCGGCTTCCGTAAAAAACACATCAATTTTGAACTTCAACTGTTTCCCGCCTGTACCGTTTATTCTTATTTTAAAAATATCAATTAAAAGATTGAAATTTGGACTCTACAACAGCGTGTTTTTCATAACAAGATTTGTTGTGTTTTCTTTTGTAAAAAAATCATTTTACTTCCTGTTTGTCGGCAACCATTAGGTAAAATACTGTGCTTGCATTGATAGATGATAATTTTACTATATAGGTTAAAAATGCATAATTCTTGCTGTATTTGTAGATTAACAAAAGGAAAAGAAAAGGAGATATTAATGTTTCGTTTTCCTAGTAATGAAACCAAGTGTCAATCATGGCTAGCAGCTTTTGACTGGAAAAAGGTCATACACATTAATACATTGTTGCTGTGGAGACAATGAAGGAGGTAATAGGATTAATGTTTTGGTAGAAAGGGGCGAGTCTTGTAATATGGAATGCATGGCTTGACCTTTTGAGGTCTTCTTTGATACCTTCTTTGTTATACTCCAATACGTCTTTATAATATGGTCAACTTTGCCACAATTATGACATTCGGCATGTGTAAAATGACACGTACTTGTGAGATGATTGTTACCACATTGATAAGATGACGACATTGTACCATTGCAGTGGTTGCCAATTGTTTCTGTAAGTCATTTATATCCCAAAATCTATTGCCTGTGCAATCTCAAGAGCTTTTTTATATGTTAGGTCCATTTCTTGTAGTAGACGCCATTGTATGCAGTTATCATTGATGCTGCACACAAGTCAGTCTTATACCATTTCATTTGGTTGGTCTCCAAATCCACAGTTAAAGCTTTAAGTTCAGCAAGGTAAGTTGCAACAGATTCACCACATTTGCAAGGTCTAGTGTTAAATTTAAAATGTTGGACAATGACAGAGGGAGGAGGACTAAAATGATCTACCAGAAGCCATTGAGAAGGATATAATCATGACTTCCCAAATATTAGCTGAAATAGGTTTTGCTGTGTCGAGAGATTTGGTTGAAGTTGTAGTCAGAGAATATGTAACAAAAACTAGCATCACAACACCTTTTACTAATGGCATTCCTGGCATGCAGGGATTGGTAGGAGAGGTTTTTAAAACACTGGCTAGAACTAGCAGAATGAAAACCATAACATCTAAGTAAGAAGAGAGCTGCAGCAGCCAATTTCAACACCATCACCTCTTTCTTTGAGAGATTCAAAAAAAGAGATTGAGTCTGCTGGATTTAATTCAGGGAGTGAAGATATAGCTATATGTCTTTGGAATTGTGATGAGACAGCATTTTACACAGATAATCACCTCAAAAAAAGTCTTGTGTAAAAGAGGTATGAAATGTCTTCATGAGGTTGGTGGAATGTCAGGTCGTGAATATATTACTGTCCACATCTGTGCCTGTGCAAATAGTGAACGACTCCCACCATTATTCTGTACAAAAGCAAAAACATGTACAGAAGATGAATGGGTGGAGGTCCTACTGGTACTCTCTTTGGTATTTCTGAATCAGGCTGGATGGATGCAGAGAATTTTATATCTTGGTTTAAAAAGCTCTTTATTCCAGCTGTTTAACATCTGACAGCTACAGCACCAGTCTTTCTTCTTTTTGATGGCCATCATTCCCATATTAGTCTCAACCTCATTCACACAGTCAAAGAAAGCAATATCATTCTATTTTGTCTTCCTCCAAATTGTACTCATGTTCTCCAACCTTTAGATGTTGGAACATTTGCTCCATTAAAAAAGGCATGGGGGCACATACTCAAGGCATGGAAGATGGAGACAAGAGCAAGCCACATATCAAAAGAGTCCTTCCCAAGGTTAATATCAAAGCTCTGGGATGTAGCAATGAAACCATCTCATGTCATTGGAGGATTCAAAGGAAGTGGAATCTTTTTTCTCAGCAAAGATAAGGTTCTTAGCCATCTTGAACCATCAACTCTATTTATAGACGGAGAAGATAAACCTACACTAAATCCAGTTATTTGTTCCAAATGTGGAGAGAAAGGTTCTGCCAGCCCCTTTGTCGGAGTACATCTGAAGGCTCATTTACAAGTCTTTTGCAGATTAAACAATGTCCAAAAGATCGTAGTAAATCTCGAGTCAGAATTGAAGGAGAGGCAATAACATCTGATGAATTTATTCAAATTCTCAAAGAACAATCGTCCAAGAAAAAAACAGATCAACAGAAATCTAAGAAAGATGAAAGAGATCTAGATAACATAAAAGTTGAAACAGAGAATGAGGTGGATGAAAGTGACTTAGAAGGTAAGAATAACGTATTATCATGAATGCCAAATACTGACCCTGGTCTGACAGGAAGGTCTTTAGACTTGTACACAATAAAACATGTAAATCATTTAGATGTAAATTAAAGTGTGTGTTTATATTTCACATGCACATGACATGTAGATGATGAAAACTGTTCAGAGTGTGGAGTGAACTATTGGGAAGATGATGAGCAACAACAAGACATGGTGAGATGTGGCAGAGAGGGATGTAGAAGATGGTATCACTATTGTTGTGCAGGCTACAGAAGAATGCCTAGTAAAGAGTTTTTTTGTAAGTATTGTAAATAGATATCAAGGCCAGTTATTTGCTTCTTTGTAAGTTTATATGTCATTATACTATGTTATATTTTATCTCAAAGCATCCATTTCTTTGTATATTTTATTAACCATTTTAAAGTTGTCATGTTGTGTCTCAAGTTATGAACATATTAAGCAAATTAGTCCCAATGTATTTTAATTTATGATATTCAACAATAATATAACGACAAAAACTCACTTAAGGTTTTTTCGACTTACATGTGACCAAACAATGTTTTGTCTTCCATGAGAGAGCCAAAAATACATCTTTAATTCTAAATAGCACACTCTGTACACCTACATCACGTGTACGAAATTGCCACCCACTACTAAAATTACCAAATATTATGTTATAGATTTTTGGCATCCACTGTTTTTAATATTAGCTAACGTTGAGACCTGTAAACTCTACTGAAGAATCTACAGTAACCGGACTTTTGAATGGTGTCTTGATTGCGTTATTCACAACTATATGGCAAGTTATCTGAGGTACAAAATGTTCCCAGATCGAAAGTTTGTCCGTAATTCAGCACGCCTACCTTATCTAGCTTGTCACCCGTGGTGATCAGTCAGGATCCACTCCTTCCCTATCGGATCCAATAACGACATCTCTTAAGGATTCTGTGCCTACCTCGCCACAGCCTCTGAGGAGAAGCATAAGTCAGTCATCCACCCCATCACCGTGTGGGGTGTCACCGTCTTTAATTTGATTCATAGACATGCCTTTCATAAGGGGCCTTTCGTGGCTTCCCTCAGGTATTCCATTAGAATGTGTATGTGAAAGAATTTCTTCGTCGAACATCCCCTCTCGTGTACTAGAGGGGATTTTCCAACTATACGCCACAATGAGATCCATGATCTGACAGCCTCCTTGCTGACGGAGGTCTGTTCAAATGTTGTCACTGAAATCGTGAAGTCCTCAAGGGTGAACAAAAACAAATGTCAACTTCAGAATAGTTATATATATTACACTACAAAAAAAGAAACATATAAGTCACACATTATAATTACATCAACATGTTAACATAACCACAAAGATTAATAGTAAGTTACAAGAACATTATTAGTGTTCTAAGATAGATTTCAAAAGCAACTAATTATTAAAATCTATTGAATTTTGGCCAATTATTATGATTGTTTTCCTGTGGCCCAAGTATAGTAATTAGTATAGTGATGATAGAACTTCCAACAATTGTAGCAACAGCAAAGGCAGAAAACACCTATGAAAAAATAAAATTTTAAAATTTTGATTTTATAAGTAAGTTTTGCTAATCAATCTCTTTTCTTAAAAACAATAATATAGACATTCTCTTGATTTATATTTTATTGTTATCAATAATATATATATAGATTGACAAATAATGTCATGCATACTATGATAGTTATTATACATATTTTAGTGCTATTGTAGATGTGATGATGGTAAATCTTACTTTAACATTTGCATGTTCCACTGTAAAAATTGATTGGTTAATTTGGTCAATATATACTAGGTTACATGTAGCAAACGTCATATACTGTTTTGATTATGAGAGTAGCAAATTATTAGAACTATGACAATTTCTTTTATAATGGACCAGCTGTTACTATGCATAAAATGCTGTAGGAATCATTGCTGTCAAAACGTCTATGTATTAGTTAAAACAACAAACAGTTAGCATCTTCATGTATGCCTTTAATTTTGCACAAAATAACAAAATTTATTCTGTTATACTTACAACTGATGCTGTGACTTGTTTCCCGTAGTCATACCCAGTAGTACAGTGAATGCTACTACCTGCTGCCTTAGCTCTAAAAAGTTTGAAGTGAAATATTCAATAAGTGATTACTGAACTGATGATAATTATAAACTTACAAGTCATTAAGTGTATCACATGTCACTCCCCATCCAGAACTAAGTATTATTGCAACAATTAAAGCAAATATACCAGAGAACAACAGGATCAAAATCTCCACAATTAAAATTATTTTGTTTCTGCAAAATATATATATACACAGTACTTCGTCAGTCACTTCTTTATACAAACTCACCCCATTAGTCCACCTACAAGTTTGACAATACTTAGTATAACCAAAACTACCAAACCTAGAGCAGCCAGAACTTCACCAACGATGGAGAAAATGCAGACGGAGTTACTAGCATAAGTAGAGTCTTTTTTAATATACAAAAAGCAAATGTCGCCAATCCCAGCTGCATTCAGTTCGTCATTACCATGCCTATATGCATTGCCAAAAAGCCCTGCAGCAATCACCAGAAAAATAATGGTCAAGATATATATTGCTATAGCAATTATCTGCAAAAGTAGTTTAATTTGAGCCATTGTGATCGTAGTCTGCTAGCTGGCGATAATCACAATACAATTGAGGAGTATATATATACTGGTACGACGGTTGAATGGGTTGATATCGTCTTGTCCCCAGACTTACTCGCAAGCTAAAGTAGGTTTGGTCACAAGGGTTGACTTTTGTGTCTCCAGTAAGGAATGTGGCGCGGGTGTTGGTATGTAATTAGAGGTAGTGTGAAATATGAATATCATCAAATTGAAGTGTTAAAGCAGATTTCACGGAGTAAGAGCTAGACTATACTCTGTCCGAGTTGAGTTGAGCCCTTCATTAAAAAAAAGGTGTTGTATGTATGGAATGTAAGGTCAGGTATTTTCTCACCTACTTTATCAACTTAGCACTGAAGTATATTTTAATATTATCCATTACTTTTTCACGTGAATGTCATGCGAACAGACCACGTTTTCCACGTGTTTGTGAAGATACAAGGGGAAGAGACTGAGGTTACAGACAAAGTAAAGGAGGTTGTTGCAAATGTCTATGACTATTTCGAGGAACTCCACAGGCGTCAACGTACTCAAGGACCTCTTAAAGAAACTGCTGATGCCACAGGAGTTTCACGTGCCAGCATCATTTGTTAAAAGGTTTTTTTTAGAACCACGATGGCTTTATCTGCCTTAAATCGCAAAAGACAATATCTTATTATTATTTTAATAGTAATAATTATTATAATAGAACGTTTGTTCATATAATTACAACCGTAATTTTGAATTGCCACGTGACACAGCTGACTTCTCAACGTGAAAAGTGTTATTGGAAGGTGTGGAATTTGAAGTATGACGAAGGTATGCCATTGAAAATGTATGGAGTTTATAGTTTGCTACTTTCTCGTAGCACTAGAGAGCCAAATTTTATATATAAATAGCGCATTTGCAAGCTGAATCGATTGGTGCAAGTTCCATGCGGATAGCACGTAAAACGGCAAAGTTATTTACATGTCTGGGTAGCTCAACTCAACTCGGACAGAGTATAGAAGAGTAGCCGTACATCTACTTTCATACTTACATAATTCAATTTGATGATATTCATGTTTCACTCTACCTCTAATTGCATACCAACACCCGCGCCACATTCCTTACTGGAGACACAAAAGTCAAGCCTTGTGACCAGACCTACTTTAGCTTGCGAGTAGGTCTGGGAACGAGACTACGGTTGATGTTGCTAGAGATTGACGTCTATTTAATGAAAATCAAATATCTACTAGAAATTGTGGGCGAGTAAGTAAATATGATAACCAAGTAATACGATAAGAAGAGTACGATTGCCATCCGTTTTTTTGACGAATACTGCAATGGGCGTGGCTACCACCCACAAAGTATTAATTTTCACGAATTTTATTATTTTTAAAACATTTTTTCTTTGGATTACAGTCTAAAATATTGACATAGATAGTTCTCAGTATCTGTATGAATGCAACCTAAGTGCACCCATAACATACAGCCAACACATAGAGGCCTTCACGTGACGTCACGATCATGTGATTTAAAGGGTAACTGAAATGCGTTAATAGTGGAATGTCCTCATATCTTCTATAATATTCAAAGACAATAGCAAATGGGAGAACCTGAAATATAAGAGATTTGCCATATCCAGTTTGCAAAGAAATAAAACATTGATTTCCCTCTAAAATTTTTAATATAACCTTTTTCTGTTCGTCCTTTAGACAGTCATGAGCCATTTGAAGACAGTCTTTCACATGGCAGTTGTAATAACAGTTTATAACCACTACGTAAACATTGCGGTACTGCCCCACAGTCTACTCATTCCAATGGGGCAGTAAGCTTAGTTCGCTTCTAGACCCTCCTCCGCCTGTCACCTTATTAAAAAGGAAGAGGATCCTGTTCACTAGATTAGGTAAATAGTTGCTGTGTTTTTGGGTGCCACACCTGAAAAATGGTTATGAAAAGCAATTAGATATGATCGACCAAAGAAGAAGAAACTAGCTAGTTTGGAAGAAGAGGCAAATGATGTGGATGTAGAGACAAGTATTGCAGATATGGGTGACATAGTGGAAACTGGTGTTGCATGCTAGACAAATATAGAGATGGTAGACATTGCATGCAAAACTGACATTGAGTTATTGTCAATGGATATAGAGCAGAAGCAACTTCTAGAAGATAATGAACTGTTTCCAGTAGATTCACTCAGAAATGACAACCAGAAGCAAAAATTTTACACAGGCACACCCTGAATGTAGAATAGTAGTCTAAGTAACTATCACTTGTGCCTCCATCAGAGAAAATAGGTTGACTCACTCTCATCAGTTGCTAATACACCAACAATATAGAATCATCAGCAGACACATTATCAAGTTCTACAAGTGTGTCTAATAGGTCTTGATTGTTGGTAGCTGAGCCTTAATCACTTTTCAAAGAATGAACAAGATGTGTGTATTTACACACTGTATAGTGAACAGCATAATCTATGCATGAGCATACGTACATGTGTACACATGCACCACAGGTAATACATTTCATTTGATAATCACAGAAGTTTTTGATTAACTGTACACTGTACTTCACATTTTTCTCTGTTGATGATTCAACTTGCCATATATCTTGTTGATCTGGTATTAACTAAGCTCCTTTATCTCTCATATATATTTCCCTATGCATATACATTTCCCTCCAAACTTGGTCATCGTATCCCTTTGGTATTCGGTCTGAAATGCTAACAAAAAGTCATCTTTAGCCAAGTTGTTAGTATCATCACTTGCTTTTCATCTTGGTTCTTAAAAATAAAATTGAATCATAAGCCATTTCTCGCATTTCAGTGACTCAGGCTGAAACACTCTCATAATCATTGTGATGTTTTTCAATGCACTGTATATTTAGGTGACATTGGATATCGAGAACATCCCTATGAGATAGATGTTCTCTTTCAATATGTCCATGGATAGTATCACGAACATCATCTAAAATCTGCTCAATAGGTACACCTGCTTGGAGTTTAGAAGCAATACAGTTTTTCACTTCTACTGGAACTCAGAGATCAGAAGCTCTCGTTTGTGATAATGGTGATGACCATAATAGAAAACACTAATTTTTCCAGAAACAGTATCTTGGGACAATTTTATATGTGCAGTGCAAAGCTCCCCTATCTTAGGTGTTCCTTGCACCTTAAGGGACCGTAAACCCTTTCCTCGTGATTCAAAGCTGCCAGAACGATTACAGTATAAATACGTTTTTACGATTTAGACCCTGCAAACTAGTTGCACTCCATTGAACAAATAAAGATCTCGACTTCCTTTCTTCTTCTTTTTTCCATACCTCAAAGTCTTCCATATTTTCAAACAAGTACTTATTTACCTCAATTTTCTGTTTATGAAACTGCATGTTTTAAATGATCAATGAGTTGTTGCAAGTTGTTAAACCTAAACAGATAGAGCTCATGTCATTGCTTTTTTACAATATGTATACCAGAAATTAGGCCATTGATGACCGCAATGTATTATAATCATTTCTGGACGTGTGTAAATAATTATACAGTGTATATCATATTTCATATATTAATTTTTATATAAACATAATTATATTACATATCTAGATACATAATAGATTTGATAATGATATGATATGTATTTTTGACTAATTTTAGGGCGTCCGAACAGCCACGGCAAATGATCAGGCCTTTATCCAGCGAATTTTCTTTAGACTCTTCAGGATGCTTCTTTTTTGTATGCTTACTAAGCGAACTTTGACAAGCAAAGGTTAAGGAACAGAACGAGTATGATCTCCTTATTGGTTGCTTTATTACACTTGCCATTACACTAGATACTGATATTATATATAGATTTTTGCTCAAGATATCGAACTTTTAACGACATTAATTGGTAATGGCCACTTACGGAAATATCCGCCTAACGCTGAGTTTTACGGATGGCAAACGTACTCTCCCTATTGGCTAGTAATATGACACTGTACTGGTGAATAGTAAATGGTGAGACAAGTAATGTGACACAAGATGATAAGACTATACGTGACATGTGGGAGACGGCCCTGTTTATCTTTAAGAATAATAAATATTTATCCAATATCCGTCCTTTCCCATGAGGTTAAGAACAGTCTCCTCTATCACAAAACCTTCTCCTGATTTCACGCTATACATGTATTGTAAATGTGTCAAGTACTGGTATTGAGTTATCGATATAAGTCTTCAGTTTTATATCTGTCTTCTGGAAGTTATCAATTACCACACAGTTTTTAAACATGCTGTGGCTTTTGCTAAAAAACTGAGAGAGATATTCGAGTATCAAACTCAATATCAGTTATTTTTCACGCTTGAAATATCTGGTGAATTGTGGTGATTCAGACAAGTTTTAAGCCTATCTGTTAGGTTTTAACCAAACTCTCCTGGGTAAAATCAGTGAAAACACTACTGAGACACTAGTATATGTATCTAGGTGATCAGAGTTGCAAACATCTGGATTCTGACTGGGACTGTAGAATGAAAATTTTAGATTAGTATGGAAATAAATTGAGAGCATAAAATATACCACAGATTTGAAGATGCTCCCCAGTCCAGATCTTCTCAAGTCACAACAGGGTTAAAAAATTTATTACACTGCATATGAATATGTAGTACCACAAACTCTTAACTCATTTAGACTTGAAGCATATAAACTATGGATGATGACACAGTGATGAAAGTTATTAATGGAGTAGTGAATGATGGGGTTAGTATGTGACAACACACTGCTGAAGAATATAGTATGTTTTGTGAAAATCAAGTTTTGAGAAAATATTTCCACGTGACAGAGCTGCAAAAAGGTCATCAACACGAGGTAATGGATAAGAGTCCGTCTGAGAGGCTTGGTATGGAGATGACTCAGCCACTTTAGGGAAGATCTCCAACATCCAGCAATGGTGGGACACTCTGACCATTCGGGACCCCTCATATGGCTATTTGGCAAATGACAAGAAGGCTTGGCTACTAGTCAAGTGGTCATACGAGTCTGGTGCAAGAGATCTTTTCAGGGGCACAGATGTTAGCATCACTATTGAGAGATGACCATATTTAGGTGCTCCACTTAGCTCTAAACAGTATGTTGAAGGGTTTGTATGGTCCAAAATCGACATATGGAAGAAGGCCCTCCTCTCTTACTGACAAAGCCTCCTCTCAACCTCATGCAGCTTATGCTACTTTTACTTATAGTCTATCTAACTAAGCATTTTTTATGAAAAACTATCCATAAAGCACATCATCTGTTAGAGCCTCTGGAGGAAATCATCAGAGTCAAATTCATTCCCACACTTACTGGCGATGCTCTGCCAACAATTTAGAGCATAAGTTGTTTGGTCTACCAGTGAGACTAGGCAGCCTGAACATTGTTTCCCTCCTCTCTCTCTAGGGAATAAGAAGCATCTGTATCCTTGATCTCCTCTTTAACCTCTCTTATTTTAGACCAATCATCTCAGTATTTTTTTAAAACACTGCTCAGTCAGGAGGAAGCCAGGTCCTCCATATGTCAGATGAGAGGGCTTCACCTTAAAACTGAGATTGACTCCTTGATATCTGAGCTATCTGATGACCTTCAGTATGCTATTCTTTTAGCTCAGGAGAAGGGTGTTTCCAGTTAGCTAACGTCCCTCCTCATTTTGGAAGATGGACATGTCCTTCATAAGGGAGCCTTTCGTGGCTTCCCTTGTGTATCCAATCAGAATGTATATGTGGCAAGCATTTCTCCATTGAACATGCCCTCTCGTGTATTAGAGGGGTTTTTCCAACTTTACGCCACAATGAGATCCATGATCTGACAGCCTCCTTGCTGATGGAGGTCTGTTCGAATGTTGTCACAGAATCTGAGCTTCAACAACTGAACAGTGAAGTCCTCAGGGATACCACTGCCAACAAGAACAATGAGGTTCACCTGGACATTGTTGCAGATGGCTTTTGGGGCCCTGGAAGAGAGAGAAACTACTTAGATATTCAGGTCTTTAAAACTCTCATTGGCATCTGTTTACTGGAAGCATGAGAATGAGAAAAAGAGGTCTTATAATCAAAGAGTCGCCTAAGTAGAACATAGTTCCTTCCCTCTTAGTGTTTTCTCTTACTGGTGGAATGGCCAAGGAAGCAACCATCTTTTACAAGAGGCTAGCCTCCCTACTCTTTGATAAGTGGGATCAACCCTATTGTGTAACCCTTAACTGATTGAGAGTCCCTCTTGCCTTTTCTCTACTGAAACTGTCCATCCAGTATGTCCGGGGAATCCGGTTGGCGCGAGGTCTCCCAGTCTGTTCAGGCTCGTTTTCTCCTGTTGACTTTGTCCATTCTGAAAGTTGCTAGAGCCCCTAAGTTACCCAACATTCTTTATTATTGTTGTTATTACTCTTTGCCTGTTTTAATTCTGCCCCTACTTCCTAATAAAACTTCCGAATATATAAATATGAAAAAAAGAATTTTTACTCTCGTTTTTACTCTCAAAGCAGAGATTTTGCCATGTTGCCATCAGATAAATTTACCCTCGCTGTCAAAAAAATGTTACAACCAGTAATAAGTAAATAAGAATGATTTTGCTGAACTAAGTCACCGAACAAAAACAAATGACAACTTCAGAATATATAGATATATATATATGTGTGTGTGTGTTACACTACAAAAAACAAACTTATAAGTCACAAACTATAATTACATCAACATGATAACATACATACAAAGATTAATAATTATGAAAAGTAATTTTCAACAACATTGTTAGTGTTCTAAGATAGATTTCAAAAGCAACTAATAATTTTGTTACGCACCTTTTAGATTTTAAACATTATAAGCATTTTAAGAAAAGTTTTCAAAAGGAATTATAACCAATGAGTTTTGGCGAATTAATATTATTGTTTTCCTGTGGCCCAAGTACACCAATTACTATAGTCAACATAGAACTTCCAACAATTGCAACAACAGCTAAGGCAGAAAACACCTATGAAAGATAAAAAGTTTCATTTTATAACTAAGTTTTGCTAATCAATCTCTTTTCTTAAAAACAATAATATAGACATTCTCTTGATTTATATTTTATTGTTATCAATAGTATATATAGATTGACAAATATTGTCATGCACACTATGATAGTTATTATACATATTTTAGTGCTATTGTAGATGTGATGATGGTAAATCTTACTTCAGCCACTGTATAAAATTGATTGCTTGATTTAGTCAATATATACTAGGTTACATGTAGCAAACGTCATATACTGTTTCGATTATGAGAGTAGCTATTTGTTAGAACTATGACAATTTCTTCCATAATGGACCAGGCTGTTACTATGCATGAAATGCTGTAGGAATCATTGCAGCCAAAACGTCCATATATTAGTTAAAACAACAAACAGTTAGCTTGTTCATGCATGCCTTTAATTTTGCACAAAATAACAACATTTATTCTGTTATACTTACAACTGATACTGTGACTTGTTTCCGGTAGTCAAAATCAGTAGTACAACGAATGCTACTACCTGCTGCCTTAGCTCTAAAAAGTTTGAAGTGAAATATTCAATAGTGATTACTGAACTTATGGTAATTTTAAACTTACGCGTCATTAAATGTATCACATGTCACTCCCCATCCAGAGCTAAGTATTATTGCAACAATTAAAGCAAATATACCAGAGAACAACAGGATCAAAATTTCCGCAATTAAAACTTTTTTATTTCTGCAAAATAATTATGTACATAATATTTTGTCAATCACATCTTTATACAAACTCACCCCATTAGTCCATTTACAAGTTTGACAATACTTAGTATGACCAAAACTACCAAACCTAGAGCAGCCAGAACTTCACCAACAATGGAGAAAGTGCAGACGGATTTACTAGCATTAGTAAAGTCTTTTTTAATATACAAGAAGCAAATGTCATCACTCGCAAATATGTTCAGTGTGTCATTATAAAGTCTATACACATTATAAAAAAGCCCTGCAGCAATCACCAGAAAAATAATGGCCAAGATATGTATTGCTACAGCAATTTTCTGCAAAAATAGATTAGTTTGAGGCATTGTGATCGTAGTCTGCTAGTTGTCAATAGTCACAATACAATTGAGAAGTACTGGTAAGACGGTTGATTTTGCTGGGGATTGACGTCTATTTTTTGAAACTCAAATATCTACTAGAGATTGTGGACGAAATGGTAAGTATGACAACCAAGTAATACGATACTAATGAGTACGAGATAGTGGGACAGCTAATATTACACTGATGAATAGGACAGGTAATATGACACTGATGAATAGGACAGGTAATATGACACAGGTGAATAGGAAATGGTGGGACAAGTAATGTGACACTGGATGATATAAGACTATACTTGACAAATAGGAGACGGGACTGTTTGTTTTTAAGAACAATAAACGTTTATCCAAAGGTTGGTAAGTCCATCCTTTACCATGAGGTTAAGAACAGTCTCCTTTACCACGGAATCTTCTCCTGATTTTCATGCTATACATGTATTGTAAATGTGTCGAGTACTGGTATTGAGTTACAAATATAAGTCTTCAGTTTTATCTCTGTCTTCTGGAGTTTTTAAACATGTGGATTTTGCTAAAACTGAGAGAGATGTCCGAGTATCAAACTCAATATCAGTTATTTTTCATGCTTGAAATATCTGGTGAATTGTTGTGATTCAGACAAGTTTTAAGACTATTTGTTAGGTTTTAACGAAACACCTGCATGGGTAAAATCTGTGCAAACACTACTATGAGACACTAGTATATGTATCTAGGTGATCAGAGTTGCAAACAACTGGATTCTGACTGGGACTGTGGAATGAAAATTTTAGATTATTATTGAAATAAATTGAGAGTATAAATATATATCACAAGAAAACAATATAATAATTATATACATTAGGTACAGTTCCTTTATCAAGAGGGTTGTGTATACAAAAGAATTTCATTCATTTGTTTCACATTTTAAAATAGTTTTATCCAATAACTTACCAAATCATCACTCATCAAGAGGAAATCACTACTCAAAGTTCTATTTAGTTCAAGCTTATTAGCAATTTCATTAGCTGACAAGTCAAAGGACTCTGTATGCCTTCAAAGGGATTGTTTCAATATAGCTGAATACCTGTCAAAATGTGATCAGTTTCATCCATGTTTCAGAGGTTTATTAAAAAAGATCTTGCAGGATATAAGAATTTGTCCAAATACATGGATATAGTTAAATTGAGAAAAGAGCAATTGCAGGGTTGATGAAGAACATGCTGAGCTCATTTGTGTAGGTACATTTATGTCTCAATCAGTCAAAGTGATATGTTTTGCACTCGTGAATTGAGTATGTGGTCCATACATGTAATTGATGCAGAGAGATTGGATCCATTTATAAAACTTTGTGTAATGATATACCATATGTCAGGAAAATCAACTCTTTTCCCAACACATTACACCTCTGGGAGTGGCATGAACAACCTTAGAGCTGATTACATCTTGACTTGATTGAACCTAGGACACATATTTCTTATCCTAGAGGATCCAGATTTGAAATGGTTAGTCAGAGAAATCAAGAAAAATCACAAATCTTACCGAGCTAAGGCCATTTTTAGGTATTATTAATTCGTATTGCATGAAGATTTCTTCCAAACATGTCTGAAAATAACATGACTGTGGAGCATCTTCAAATCTGTGAATTGAAGAAATTAATGCACATATAAAATAATAGATATTACAAATTATATTATTACAGTTAGAGTTCAAGGACTATAATTATTTTCAGCCAGAAACTTTTTCGTTCTCAGACAGATGGATGCTTGACACATACTTTCAACTAATTTGGGCTATATATCATGTAAAAATTGCAAAAATCATATCTCTTGATCCTTGTATACATAAAGTGTTAAGGGAATATAATCACATGCATCAATGTATATAATATATGTACATTCTTAGCAGTGACAAAAGCAAACTAGCCATTTTATCTAGGAAGAGAGTCTAATCATGTTTAATAACTGTTAATTAGCTAAAAATGTAATATTCATTTTTTTGAAATAACTCTTACTTATAGCATACTAAGTTTTACTGTAAGTATTAACTTCAAGTAAGTTAGCTTGCTACAGAGTACAATTAAAATCACTACAGCTTATCTGTCCACAATATATATAGAATCAATGACAAACGTAAGGGATTGAAAGTGTTCTATTGAACAAAAAGGTTTGAAAAACAAAAAAGCAGATATCCAATTACCATTACACCCGTGGGAGTGGCATGAACAACTCTGGAGTTTGAATTGATTGGACCATACATAGGACACATATTCCTTATCCTAGAGGATCCACATTTGAAATGGTTAGTCAGAGCAATCATTTTTAGGTAATATTAATTCATATTGCATGAAGATTTCTTCCAAACATGTCTGCAAAGCTTGTTCTATGCTAGGAGTCATTATATAAAAATCATTGATAGTCATGTAATCATTAACAGGATGAATCACATAAGGTCACTAAAGAGGCTTTATAGTCTGAGTTATTATTAGTACAGTCACTTACTTCAACAGTTGTGTCAATTTCTTGGGAGAATGTAAAGCGAACATACAAACAGCAAATTAATGTCAAAGGGACTGATGTCTAGGGTCTACGTCAAGTGTGGGAATCAAGTTAAAGTGGTGAATGTTGGCTCAATGACAATGTATGAAATCCAATAGATTACCAATAAAAAAATTTAAATACCATTCCAGATAGTCAATAGCTATATCTTCATAATAAGCAATAGTATTAAGAAGAAAACTGTAAGTAAAGATATAAGAGAAGCTCATAATAACTCCTTATAAGGAATGAACATACTACCCATTAGTTCTTTTTTGGAGGCTTTAAATGCAAAAGGTATTGACAATATGTTTGAAAAGTGATATAAAAAGGTAGAACTACATTATCCTTTACTGCCAATTGCCTCACTTGTACAGATAAAAATGTTTTCAGAATTTGACATGTGGATTATACCTATCAATGAATGACTAGATCATGAGTTGATAAAGTTTATTAAACAAACTCAATATAACTTGAATGAAAATCAATGAGAGACAGTGTATGAGAGAGAACAACAACTAACAAAAGAGTCAGTTACTTATATAGTACATAAACAATTCTAGAAAGTTCTACAATAACATGTGCAAAAGGAACCTTCTAGACTTAATCATACAAAGGTTAAGACTATCAAAACAATATTATAAGTGACAAACAATCTGTTAACAAGTGTCCATTTCCAATACTCCTTCTCACTTGAAACTTAATTGTTCACGTAGTCCGGATAATTCTCGCAACTTCTTAAATCTTTCCTTTCCTAATCCTTTTGTCAGCATATCTGCTACCATATTGCTCATTTGACAGTACTTCAGTTCAATGGTCTTCTTGTTGACTTGCTCTCTAATAAAATGGTACTTGATCTCAATATGCTTAGATCTTCCATGACTTTGTGGGTTTTTTAACTATTATTATTTTTAGTATTATTATATAAACATAGCAGCGACTGGTGGTGCAATATATTACAATAGACTATAATGTATGTCACTATTTGGTATAAATTGTATATGTATTATCACCATAGATTGCCATATCTCTTGATATAGTAAAATTGTATAGGTCAAGGTTATTATTATCTTTTACATAGGTCCTACTGCATATGTTCTAACTCCTCATCTAACATTCACTGGTAGCTATATTCACTGGAATACTTCATCTGGGAAGTATTTCCTAAACACATTTGCTCATATCCCATTGACTAGTATTGGCTGTCTAGTTAATAATGAAAATGTTAGGAGAAAATAAACAAATGTTCTATTCATATACTGTAATGTTGTGTGTATATACTGTATAAAAGTACTTGTTAAACTGTTGTATATGTCTCATTAGATATGGGTAATATTCAAGAATGGAATCATCCTAGTAGAGTGACCTTTGACCTTCAGAACAATAAGAAATGGAGTGCAATCTTTCCTATTAACATGGAACCATTAGAGTCAATCTAGGTTATTTATAGTACATAACTACATGTTGTATTACATTTTCTATTATAGAGAGATATATTAGAATATACTGAGACTGATCCAGTTGAAGTTCTAACAACTTCAGACTAGGTGAGATAATAAGACCAGACTGACCACGATAATATTACTATTTTCATTTTAAATAATTAATCATGTTCTCTCTATCTCTCTCTCTCTCTCTCTCTCTCTCTCTCTCTCTCCAGGATAGATCATTTAGTTTATGATCATATTAACAGTTAATTATGTCATATCAATAAACGGATCAGACATTGTTGTAGAGTATTACAAACCTCATTATCACAGTCAGTAATTCAATGTAGATGTACATACATACAATGTTTAATAAGGTTGGGGCTTGGGAAAGTAACTCACTTTAATTTAAGTAATTACAAATTACAAAAGTTCAAATATTCAATTACAAGTGAGTATTTAGTGTTTACAAGTTGGAAAAGAAACCTTACTCTTCACAATATATTTCACTAGAACATAGGAGACAATTGCAAGAGAGTTTTCATGTATTTAAGGTATTAGACTATATATACATGAGATGTCAATGTGATAATAATATCTCATATAAAGAATATTTTCATGATCTACTATTTTACTAACTAAAATTTAGAGAATAGTTTTATGTGGTGATTCATAGTTATATAATCCTTACGAATAAACAAATATGTTGAGACATACATTGCAAAGGTCATTAATTGATCTCAAGGACAGAGCTACTGTATCTCTTCATCTTCAGATTACTGGCTATTCACTTACATCCAATATGATGATACCACTCAAAAGATTACATGATACAAAACCTATGTAAATTTGTTAGATTATCATCGTAGAGTCAATATAAATTTTTGGAAAAATATCTCGTTGTATATGTACATGTACATTATTTATAAATTAATAACTGATCAATATTAATATTTTTAACCAATAATGTTGTGACTATTGTAGTGTATTGAATTATGCATTATTGTGTTATTGTATATAATTATGTTATGAGCATGCTCAGTTGGTTTATTTTGGTTAGACTCATGTTCACTTTTTGATGTATGATTTTTGGTATTCTCTTTTTGTCATTCTGTTATAATCCTATTCAATCTAACTATCCTAGTCCAGTTACCACAACTATTTGCTACAATCCTGATTGTTTCCTGTCATAACTCTTATGAGTAAAAATTATGATAAGTAAACATCATATATAATATATATTCATGAAGGTGTTACATTCATTTAGACAATGGAAGTATGTGGAGTACATGTATGAATTTCCATAGTAAAAAATGGGAGAATAAATTAAATGGCTAGATAGACTCCACTTTTGAGAGCTGTAGTTAAATAAAACTATTAATCCTTTAAATAAACTCAACAATCATATTGACCATAACTATTATATGCTAACATGACCACAGGAAGGAAGTCGTACAACATTTGTCTGTGTATATAGACACCTTGTATTGTTTTGATTTACTAATGGTATTTATGTAGAAATAAAAAACAAATCATTATCACTTCTAACCATTAGCTACATAAACACCATTATAATAGTAGTCAAAAAACTATCTGGGTCAGCAATAGCTATATATTACTATGCTGATTCACAATACATATATCAATATAGTTTGTAAAGATGCCTAAGTTTTCACCAAAAACATCCATGAATCAGCTAAAATGATTTAATTTAACACTAATATAATCTAAACTGTCATCATATTGACCTTTACAACCTTATTTCATTAACAAAGCAATCTCCTTATTAGGTAATTTGTTCAAGTACAAAAATTTTAAAGTCAAGTATGTCAAATGTGGAGCACAAGGAAGTAAAAAATAACGAGTTTAATGTTGATTAGTGCTATTCACATAGAATTGTGTGAGCCACTAGCATTATTACCACTATTATAGTATAATGTAAATATTGTGGGATTTTTTTCCAAATTCCACTAACTTGACCCAAGATAGTTGAGTATGTAATAAATTGTTATATATATAATATTGTGTGATTGTGTCACTATATAGGAATGTTGATTGTAAAATATATGGCAATCCCCTTTGACTTGTATACTTTAGCATTTATAAATGTGTTCTTATAATTAGGGCATGCAGTTTGATGATAAATTAGTATTCATGTTGATTGAAACGATGTAAATCAGTCTTCATAAGAAATAAAACGTAAACACTTCCTTCCTCCTGAAAAAATTACATTTCACAGCTGATGATGATAGTCAAGTAATTACTACTGTTTTATTATTCTAATTTTCATGTATCCATTCATCCGTCATTCATCAATTTATTTATTCATCTAGTCTTTTCTTCATAAACATGGCAACAAAAGAAATTACTACATTAATTAATAAAAAAAGTCCTGTTATGTACTTTTTAGTTTTTAAACATTATTAGCATTTTAAGAATTCAAAAGTAATTATAACCATCAAGTTTTGGCCAATTAATTTTATTATTGTTCTTTTGTGGCCCAAATACAGCAATTATTATAGTGAAGATAGAACTTCCAACAATTGTAACAACAGCAAAGACAGAAAACACCTATTAAAATAAATTGTTTTATTTTATAATTGAGTTTTTTGGCAATCAATCTATTTTATTGAAAATCACAATAGGCATTCTTATTTACATTTTACCTATTTATATATATTTATTACCTTTTTATCTATTTATAGGTTTACATTTTCTTGTTATTAATAATGCATATATATTGATAACAAGAAATTTTCACGTATATGTATGTATGTTAAGATACATATTGTATTTGATGACTGTATATATTACTTCAGCATTTGTATGTGCCACTGTAAAATTGATTGGTTGATTTAGTCAATATATACTAGGTTACATGTAGCGAACATCATATACTGTTTTGATTATTAGAGTAGATATTTGTTAGAACTATGAAAATTTCTTTCATAATGGACCAGGCTGTTACTATGCATGAAATTCTATAGTAATTCATGCACACAAAACGTCTATGTATTAGTTAAAACAACAAATAGTTATCATGCATACATACGACTTACAACTGATGCTGTGACTTCTTTTGAGTTGTCAGAACCATTAGTGCAGCGAGAGCTGCTACCCAATGCCTTAAGTCTAAAAGTTTAAAGTTTAAAGTGAAATATTCAATAAGTCATTACTTAACTGATGCTAATTATAAACTCACTCGTCATTAATTGTATCACATGTCACTCCCCATCCAGAGCTAATTATTATGGCAACAATTAAAGCAAATATACCAGAGAAGAACAGGATCAAAATCTCCACAATTAAAATGATTTTATTTCTGCAAAATATACACAATGCTTGATCAATTACTTTATAGATATTTATTCTTTGTACAAACTCACCCCATTAGGCCACATACAAGTTTGACAATACTTAATATTACCAAAATTACCAAACCTAGAGCAGCCACGAATTCACCAACAATGGAGAAAATGCAGACGGAGTTACTAGCATAAGTAAGGTCTTTTTTAAAATACAAAAAGCAAATGTCGGCAATCCCAACTGCATTCAGTTCGTCATTACTACGCCTATACACATTGCCAAAAAGCCCTCCAGCAATCACCAGAAAAATAATGGCCAAGATATGTATTGCTATAGCAATTATCTGCAAAAGTAGTTTAGTTTGAGCCATTGTGATCGTAGTCTGCTAGCTAGCAATACAATTGAGGAGTAAACTGTTGCGATCGCGACGGTTGATAGTGAGAGGGATTGCTTCTACTTAGTGAAACTCAAAGATCTACGGGAAATCGTGGGCAAAATGGTGGTATTTCCCCCACAACAGGTAATGTGACACTGACAGTGCTAAATAATGGTATTTTACGGAAGCCGAAGGCGGACATCCAATTCTACTTTGTCATTTCATATTCTACTTCGCAGTTTTCGATTTTTATTTCGTACTCTCTATTTAAAAATGGAAATTTGGAAAATTTTTTCTTTTTTTTAATTTTGTGCAGGAGGGATATGAATATTATTATTGCAAAGTTCCAGGGTACGCATGTGCTTCCACGCTGTTATAAAATGGATGAAAAACTCAGAGCTAGCCTAAAAGAGAGTGGTATCACTGACTCTACTATAAGTACTTTGATAGTCCAAGACATCGTATCAAAGAATATTTTGTCTTCTTTGAATGATGAAGAATTTAAATTACTTCAGGGTGAGCTAACAGTCGGTCAAGCGTGCCTTCTGAGATTGTACAAAAACAAAGTTAATAAACTGACTCCACCAAATGCACAATCAGGAGGAAAAGGTAAGTGTTTGTGATAGTTACAATTGATGTAAATCTCTCATGTAGTAAATATGCCTAAAACACAGGAGCTTTTTTTACAGTACAAGAGATTAATGAACAATAGAAAAAGGAGTGGTGGTGACACACCTAGTAATTCTAAAAGAGGCATATTAGGTGTATGTATATATCACTTAATAGTGTTGTCTATTTTATTGACTATCTATTTTAGATACACTTTGGAGGAATGAGTTATGACTGTGAGTTGGAAAGAGGTGTGCGAAAACATAACATTGCTCCTCCATGTGTTGTTGACCTACCAAAAAGTGCTGCATACAATGAAATAATAAAAAAAGGGCAAGAAATATTTTTCAAGGACTGTTCTTCAGACATAAAAGACTATTACTTATCTGGTACAGCTGGGATTCCTTACGATATTGAGGATAAGGAGAATTGGACTTTATCAGATTTTATGAAATCACATGGATTTGTTCCTAGCAAATTTAGACTCTACATTGTGTACAAGAAAGTGAGGCAAATTTCTTATAATTATTATGTCAATGTCAAGGTAATTTTAGGTACTAAATAGCAAAGAATATGTAGAGCTAGAGGATAAATCTGAAGTCATTGAAGTTAAGGATCATTGATATGTTTTTATTAATTATTATGTGTACGTTTAGGATGAACTTGTACCAACAGATGAGGTAGCAGGTAAAGGTACTAGTTACGGTGAGGAGACTCCTCCTCCATTACTTAAATTATATGAAAGTAAGATATCTTTACTTTTAACTATATACATTCATTATATCAGTGTATAGGAAAAACAGTACCTCAGGAAACTTCGTGCAATTCATGTGGCAGATCATTCCTAGCTCCAGTTCCTGATACAATGTGTCACTTGCCAGACGGTGGTGTTGTATGCTATGCTAATTCAATTACGGACTGTCCACTGTGTGATAATCTCTTTGGAGCTACCTGGAATGTTGATTTCATGCCAGATTTGGCCTTTATGAAAACTGAATTTTTTTTGTTACTTTTAAGTAAATCACATATTTAATATATATCCATGAAGGTGTTACATTCATTTAGACAATGGAAGTATGTGGAGTACATGCATGCATTTTCCATAGTAAACAATGGGAGAATAAATTAGATGGCTAGATAGACTGTACTTTTGAGAGTTGTAGTTAAATAAAACTATTAATCCTTTAAATAAACTCAACAATCATACTGACCATAACTATTATATGCTAACATGACCACAAGAAGGAAGTCATACAACATTTGTCCGTGTATATAAACACCTTGTATTGTTTTGATTTACTAATAAATATTTATTTAGAAATAAAAAACAAATCATTATCACTTCTAACCATTAGCTACATAAACACCATTATAATAGTAGTCAAAAAAGCTAGCTGGGTCAGTGATAGCTATATATTACTATGCTGATTCACAATACATATATCAATATAGTTTGTAAGGATGCCTAAGCCTTCACCAAAAACATCCATGAATCAGCTAAAATGATTTAATTTAACAGTAATATAATCTAAACTGTCATCATATTGACTTTTACGACCTTATTTCATTAACAAAGCAATCTCCTTATTAGGTAATTTGTTCAAGTACAAAAATTTTAAAGTCAAGTATGTCAAATGTGGAGCACAAGAAAGTAAAAAATAACGAGTTTAATGTTGATTAGTGCTATTCACATAGAATTGTGTGAGCCACTAGCATTATTACTACTATTATAGTATAATGTAAATATTGTGGGAATTTTTTTCAAATTCCACTAACTTGACCCAAGATAGTTGAGTATGTAATAAATTGTTATATATATAATATTGTGTGATTGTGTCACTATATAGGAATGTTGATTGTAAAATATATGGCAATCCCCTTTGACTTGTATACTTTAGCATTTATAAATGTGTTCTTATAATTAGGGCATGCAATTTGATGATAAATTAGTATTCATGTTGATTAAAACAATGTAAATCCGTCTTCATAAGAAATAAAACGTAAACACTTCCTTTCTCCTCAATTAATTACATTTCACAGCTGATGATGATAGACAAGTAATTATTACTGTTTTTATTATTCTAATTTTCATGTATCCATCCATCCATCATTCATCAATTCATTCTCTGTAAAAATTGATTTGTTGATTCAACCAATATATTGTTATACAGGTTGTGTGTAGCAAACTAATATAATGTGAAGTATAGACATAGCACTGTTTTTATTACTAATGTACTACTGTTTATGCAGCTGTAGTACATTAGTATTAAAAACAGTGTTATGTTTACGTTCACATCATATTAAGTTTGTTACATGCAACCTGTATAACAATATATTGGTTAAATCAACAAATCAATTTTTACAGTGTTCATCCATTTAGTCATTTCTTCATGAACATGGCAACAAAAGAAATTACTACACCTATTATTAAGAAAAGTTCTGTAATGTACTTTTTAGTTTTTAAACATTATAAGCATTTTAAGAAAAGTTTTCAAAAGGAATTATAACCATTGAGTTTTGGCAAATTTATTTTATTATTGTTCTCTCGTGGCCCAAGTACAGCAATTATTATAGTGAAGATAGAACTTCCAACAATTGTAGCAACAGCAATGGCAGAAAACACCTATGAAAAAAAAGTTTCATTTTATAATTGAGTTTTTTGGCAATCAATCTATTTTAATGAAAATCACAATAGACATTCTCTTGGTTTACATTTTCTTGTTATCAATAATGAGTATAGATAGATATTTTTCATGTATATATGTATGTTAAGATACATATTTAAGTATTATTGTATATGTAATAACTGTATATCCTTCTTCAGTATTTGTATGTGCCACTGTAAAATTGATTGGTTGATTAAGTCAAATATATACTAGGTTACATGTAGCGAACATCATATACTGTTTTGATTATTAGAGTAGCTAATTATTAGAACTATGACAATTATTTTATAATCTACCAGGCTGTTACTATGCATGAAATTTTGTAGGGATCAATGCAGCCAAAACGTCTATATGTATTAGTTAAAACAACCAACAGTTACTATGCGCATGTGTGCATGCCTTTAATTTTGAACAAACAATAACATTTATTCTGTTATATATATACGGCTTACAACTGATGCTGTGAATTCTTCAAAGATGTCAAAAAGATTAGTGCAGCGAGAGCTGCTACCCAATGCCTTAAGTCTAAAAATTTAAAATTTCAAGTGATTACTGAACTGATGGTAATTATAAACTTACAAGTCATTAATTGTATCACATGTCACTCCCCATCCAGAGCTAAGTATTATCGCAACAATTAAAGCTACTATACCAGAGAACAACAGGATCAAAATCTCCACAATTAAAATGATTTTATTTCTGCAAAATATACACACAATACTTTGTCAATCACTTCTTTATACAAACTCACCCAATTAGTCCAACTACAAGTTTGACAATACTTAGTATAACCAAAACTACCAAACCTAGAGCAGCCACGAATTCACCAACAATGGAGGAAATGCAGACAAGGGGGGTAGCAGAAGTATTTTGTTTTGTAATATACAAAAAGCAAACGTCGTCAGTCTCGTCACTATTCTCATATGGCTTCAGTTCGTCATTAATACGCCTGTATGCATTCGCAAAAAGCCCTCCAGCAATCACCAGAAAAATAATGGCCAAGATATGTATTGCTATAGCAATTATCTGCAGAAGTAGTTTAGTTTGAGCCATTGTGATCGTAGTCTGCTAGCTGGCGATACAATTGAAGACTAAACTGGTGCTATCGCGACGATTGATAGTGAGGGCGATTGCTCTGCTTATTGAACTCAAAGATATACCGGAAATCGTGAGTGAAATGGTGGTATTTCCCCCAATATGACAACAAGTAATGTGACACTGACAGTGCTAAATAATGATATTTTTAACAGTACGATTTCTGTAAGTGAAAAAAGGCCATTTAAGTTTGTATAAGAAGTTACCTTCTCTAACATGGTCAGAGAAGAAACTTTTCAAACTTGAATAAAGTGCATGCTCTTTGCACATGCACAAAGTTAATATAACTACTTTTCCTCACCTCATGTATTAGCTGAGAGATTGTAACTTTAATAGCAGTTACTACAGAATGTATGAATGATGTAATATTGCATAAATATCATTATATTATAATTGAATATGTGTGTATGTGTGAGTTGGAAGGGGACCAATCAATAGTTTTTGTAACTCATATATTTTCTAAATTGTAGATAGCCAACTATGTCATATTGGGACCAAATCAATCCATTTACAACATGAAATCACTTAACTATTCCACTATATTTGATAGTTATGCTTAACATTAAAGGAGGTAAATAAAATTGTTCAATTTTAACACCATGCATAATAATAATATTAAGATTTTAATAAAAAAATTAAGTTTGTACACATCATCCAACTTCTATCAGTAAATTTCCAGCATCATAGACTGTAGTCAAGCAAGCCATAACCAACACATTTTTTTGAACAATGAAAGATTCTACCAAGATAACTATTTCAAGTTTCTCTCTCAATTTCTTGACCCTTCCTTATTTGTCTAGAATTCAGTGATAATTATTGCCTTTCATTAAGAAGAGTAAGGTGAAGTTTGTTATTTTTCTAGCTATATTCAGTGTTAACATTAGGGACTTATTGTTCTGTAAAATAGCCTTGTTAAAACTCTGTATCATTGCTCAACTTATTTAACTGACAGTGTTTACAATAAAAGACTTTCGCTATCAAGTAGAAATGTGAAAGCAGGTAAAGTATAGGATGGTTTTATTCAATCAGTATCTCTCTACTTTCTCTCTCTCTCTTTCAGTCTTTTGTTTAAGTTAATCTCTATGATGAAGTGACTGAGAGTAAGTATACATGTAAATGTACATGTTTAAAGATGTCTATATCTATGTAGGATGAGAGACAAAGAAGAACTAATGTCCATCAAAGATTTGAAAAGAAGTGGCTTGGTTCCTTATCAATTCCATTCTCAACATTACATGCACAGTTTCGAGTGAGTTTCATTTTGAACACACTATTATATCAATAATGTCAATACCAGTTCAGTATTTATATGTAATCAGATTTGTAATAAAGGTCTATTTCTAACAAAACGCTTGTGACTTCATTTGTGAAAGGAGACCACTGTAAAACACTTCAAAAAACATACAGTATACATACAGTTATGGTTGTGTATATATAGCATCTGTATGTATACAAAAATAGTTGTTTAAGATGTTTTACTAGTGGTCCATTATTGCAATCAGGTCACATTATAGTTACTGCAATATATGTTTATCATTCTTGTATATTCAACCAGTGGCGGAGGAACCTATGGGGCACCAGAGGCACGTTCCCTCCCCCCCCCTCCCAAAAAAATTACAACATGCTTAATGTGCCTTCGAAAGTTTTTACATTGAAGTATGCAATATCTAGAGAACAATGAAAAACACTCATTATAATTATAATATAATTGTGGCAATTGGGTATTTACCACATTAATTGTATATAAACATGTGTAGCCATGGTTACAGGCATTAATCAAACTCATTGTCACATTAAATATCACTTGGCCAGTTAAATAAATAAAGTCAGTGAACATTCAATAAAGTCAGCTTCTGGGGGTTGTATACCAGACTCCCTCCTTTAGTGCCCCCCAAATTCAAATATGTTCCTCCACCCCTGTATTCAACGGTGAAATATCTGGTGAATTGCCATGATGCAGACAAGCTTTAACACCATCTGTTAGACTTTGAAGCAATGGCTCCTGAACAAATCAGGTAGGTTCCTCAGTAGAGTCTCTTTATAAATGCTACTATGAAACAAAGGTAGTCTAAATTCTGACAGGGTCTGCAGAACGTAAATTTTAGATGAATATAGGAGTTAATAAATTGGGAGTATAGAATATCACAAGATACCAATATAATTATCAGTGTATTGTGATATTCTATACTTCTTCAATAAGTAATTGTGGTTTGTCATGCCGGTACACAATCGTTGCTAAGGTCTCATTCTAACTAAGGGGTGAAAACAAGTGGCGTGAGCAGCCATGTTCTACTTCTAATATGTTGAATTTGAACCTATTTTTCTCCTTTAAAACTTCCAAGGCACACTTGAGTAAATTTGTGAGCTTTGAGGATAGCTCAGTGGCAAACAATGCCTGTGTTTCTCTTCTCTCCTTTTGAATTTCTTTCTTGGCTTCAATTTGATCACAGAAGGCTTCATAGGGATAGTCCTTTGCTTGCTGTTGTAGAAAGTTGATGATAGATCTATTAAGAGAATTACAACAGTAAATTTACCTAAGTGAAGTTGATAGCCTTACTATATATGTGTATCTACATATAGATTGAAGGAACTTTCAATTGGACACACCTCCTATTATTGTATATGTCTCATTAGATTTGGGGCAATATTCAAGACTGGATCATCCTAGTAGAGTGACCTTTGACCTTCATAGCAATAAGAAATGGATTACAATCTTTCCTACTAACAAGGAACCATTGGAATCAATCCAGTTCACATATAGTACATAACTACATGTTGTATTATATTCTCTATTATAGAGAGATCTATTAGAATATACTGAGACAAATCTAGTCCAAGTCCAACAACTTGATAGACATGAGCAGCAAATGAGTCATACCCAACCTTAAATGATACAAAACTAATCCACTGATATTAAGGAGCTTTAATTGCCCACAACAATGGACATGACAACTATTCTCTAAATGATTCTTCCATACCATTAGTATAGTATACAACAATATTGGAATTGCATACATGTCTCAAAGTACAACTGTCAATGGAAAGGATCAACAGGTATGCTGTTTGACTACTATAATCACTAGGGAAGTTACAGTTCAAATAGTTCAGCAATGTGATTACAGAAAGGACATACGCGTGGTTAGGATGGTAACATAAACTCCATAGTAACAGCCCTCACAGATGTCATAATTCAAGAAAATTTATGACTTGTCAGTTAGTATAACTATTAATAATGAAGCTGCATGTGTAGTGTTTACCTAGTACCTCATCTTCTAATGATTATAATTATGAAACTCAAATGACTATATATTGGTTAAAGCAACTAATCCTATCATTTACAGTGTACATGAATTAACTTTGGTGATAAGTGTATAAGAATAGCAACTTACTGATATGGAGTTTGATACTAAGGCATGTCTCTGTAATTAGGGTGGTTCTTGGTGTAACTTGACTATGATGACATCATAATAAATGACACATAGTGATGTCATCATATATGATGACATCACCTAAAGCCTAAACCAAACCTAGCATTAATAGTTATATAATCCTTATGAATAAACAAATATGTTGAGACATACATTGCAAAGGTCATTAATTGATCTCAAGGACAGAGCTACTGTATCTCTTCATCTTTAGATTACTGGCTATCCACTTACATCCAATATGATGATACCACTCAAAAGATTACATGATACAAAACCTATGTAAATTTGTTAGATTATCATTGTGGAGTCAATATAATTTTTAGAAAAATATCTCGTTGTATGTGTACATGTACATTGTTTATAAATTAATAACTGATCATTATTAATATTTTTAACCAATAATGTTGTGACTATTTGCTACAATCCTGATTGTTTCCTGTCATAGCTCTTATGAGTAAAAATTATGATAAGTAAACATCATATATAATATATATTCATGAAGGTGTTACATTCATTTAGACAATGGAAGTATGTGAAGTACATGTATGAATTTTCCATAGTAAACAACGGGAGAATAAATTAGATGGCTAGATAGACTATACTTTTGAGAGCTGTAGTTAAATAAAACTATTAATCCTTTAAATAAACTCAACAATCATATTGACCATAACTATTATATGCTAACATGACCACAGGGAGGAAGTCGTACAACATTTGTCCCAGTATATAGACACCTTTTATTGTTTTGATTTACTAATGAATGTTTATGTAGAAATAAAAAACAAATCATTATCACTTCTAACCATTAGCTACATAAACACCATTAGTAGTCAAAAAACTAGCTGGGTCAGTGATAGCTATATATTACTATGCTGATTCACAATACACATATCAATATAGTTTGTAAAGATGCCTAAGCCTTCACCAAAAACATCCATGAATCAGCTAAAATGATTTATTTTAACAGTAATATAATCTAAACTGTCATCATATTGACCTTTACAACCTTATTTCATTAACAAAGCAATCTCCTAATTAGGTAATTTGTTCAAGTACAAAAATTTTAAAGTCAAGTATGTCAAATGTGGAGCACAAAGAAGTATAAAATAAAGAGTTTAATGTTGATTAGTGCTATTCACATAGAATTATGTGAGCCACTAGCATTATTACTACTATTATAGTATAATGTAAATATT
This sequence comes from Xestospongia muta, assembly GCA_963693285.1. NCBI lineage: Eukaryota > Metazoa > Porifera > Demospongiae > Haplosclerida > Petrosiidae > Xestospongia > Xestospongia muta. The sequence goes on from OY848924.1 coordinate 6,099,418, forward strand.
GTGGGAATTTTTTTCAAATTCCACTAACTTGACCCAAGATAGTTGAGTATGTAATAAATTGTTAGGGTTCTGGGCTGTCTTCCAAGTGTCAAAGGTCAGTCCCCTCCTCCAAGAGGAAGTCACTACTCAAAGCTCTTTTTAGTTCAAGCTTATTAGCAATTACCATTAGCTGACAAGTTAAAGAAGTCTGTATACCTTCAAGGGATTTTTTTTATAACTGAATACTATTCAAAGTGTCATCAGTTTCAGCCATTTTTCAGAGGTGTATAGAAAAGATCTTGCAGGACATAAGGATGCATCCTAATACATGGATGACATACTAGTATAGGTAAATAGACAGAAGAGCAATTGCAGAATTTGGAGAGCATGCTGAGCACATTAGAGTTGGCAAATGTAATATCTTTCAATCAGTCGAAGTGCTCCTTTTTGAGCTTGTGAATTGAATATTTGGGCCATGAATGTGATGATGCGGACAGACCGTATCCATGTAAAACATTGAGCTAAAAAATTATATACCATATGTCAGGAAAAACAATCAACTCTCTCACTAGCACTATCACACCAAGCATACTCCATAGTATAAGTTGTTATGTATGAATCATTGATGATCTTGAATCATTAACAGGACGAAGCATTTAAGATCACTAAAGAGGCTTTACAGTCTGACTCATTATTAGTACACTCTGACCCCTCCAAGCAAATTGTTTTAATGCGTACTTATGACATTGATGAACCATCAAGAAATACACAGCTATTGTTTGCAGTAAGCTTATGATGCCAAGAGGCAAGCTTTAATGGGATAAGGAAAAGTTGTCAAAGTAAATGTACATATTATAGTATTTAATAAGCACGCTTACTATAATATATAAAATTGATTAAAAAATTGACCACTATGAAAATTAATTAGGTGAGAAAATTTAGCAGTGCTCATCACATGTCCAGTTATGCCCTATTATTTATAATAATCTAACTACACCTCTCCTCTCACCCTCAGCACATATCTATATTTCTCAAAAGTACATTGCTATGTTTCTTTTGACTGACCAAATGCTGAAGTTCTGGAATTTCCATGTCCACATAAGTCTCATCATGTGGACATGTGGGGCAATTGTAAAAATTGTTAGGTAATTCATTTGGTTGTACAAATTATCTGATTTTGTGGTGGCAAATTAGGAGAAGATATGTATACACACTATTGCATGTGTTGATATGCTTAATATAAATAAATAGATTAACAAGAAACTGATATAGCATTAAAGTATTCTTGACTGATTTAGTTAACATTTAATAATACTGCTTTTGCAATTAACTTGATATTATCATCTATGCAGTAAAATTGATTGGTCAATTATGTGTATATAATACAGTATGAGATGCTATCATTACTATAATATACTCATGTGACTGTTTATACATCTCATTAGTTAAATAATGTCTCAGTTATAATAGACAATTAATTTTCATGAATGTTGGGTTTATGAGTGATTGCTGTACTATATAATTTGTGTTAAGTTTGGTGTGTTATTCTGTCTAAGGAAATTTATAACAGAGATATATCCATTAATTACACACTCCATAGAGAACCTTTAATTCAAGTATAACTTATACGAACTCTATAGTAATTAGTAATCACAACAGACGTCTATGTTGTTAATGCTATTTTGGAGATGTATCCAACCTAATATAAGTAATATATTAAGGTATGATATACATTAAACCCAATTCAATCTATTATAACAGTTAATCAGTCACTATGTTCATGTATTAGGCTATAATGATTGCATCCTATCGGTTGTTGATCGGATCAATATCTTTGAACAGCTCCATAGACTCTGCCATTTCTTCAAAGTTAGCAACATTCCAGTTGCTTTCAATGATACCAGTGCCATTAAAACAATAGTAGGAGAAAGTTTATTATATTTATTTGTTATCTTAACTTAGTTGGTATATTCAGAAGCGCCATGTCTATGTTACCTGAGTTAATTCATTTGTATCTATTGTAAATTCTCATAAGGGAAAGTTTGTTTACTATAATATCTCAGAAGCAACTCATATCATGACCGTGTAAATAAACTTTCAGTTTATTTGTAAGGATTACTAATTTTGTGGTTAGATTATCTAAGTAGTAATTGATGGGTATCATTGCATTTGCACAAGTGAGGGTATTTTATAAGTCATATCGATAAGGGATTAAGTGAATTATATTTTAATAGTAAGATTTATAGATATAATTAATTATGAAATTAAATTAGACACAATTAATGCTGTAATCAAGTTCACATATACACATAATTAAATTTTATATAGGTCAAATAAAACAAACTGCTTGTTGATTATTATAATAGTTTTGAGCTATCAAATCTTTTAATTGTTGTGGCAGTTAATTTAAGTGCTTGGACTAAATCAAGTCAAGAAGACTATCTGCAGTTGACTTTAAAATTCAGGAATGTATATGACTTACATTCTGTCAGTAGCTAGCATAATCAATATAAGTTATGATTACTATATATGGTATAGCAAGTCTGCCACACTTGTATTGGTGTAGCATTTCTACTAGCTCTTACTTAAGGCATGATTTGAAAACAATTATTTTGAATTTTTATTGTTGATATCTTTTTTGAAACAGATATTTTGAGAAGAACTAAGGCCAGGTATGACTCAAAGAAAACTGTTTTGGTGAAGAATAACCGCAGTTTGTGAAGATAATGACCTTGTTATTTATTGTTTGTATCAGTTAATATATTGTTTTTAAATACTTGCTGTTCTCAATACATGATGTGTCACAAATAACTAGTCAAATTCATTAATTCACTTGTTTAAACCTTAGCAAGCGTACCCATGGTAACTTTATGCTCCTCTTGTACACATTCAGTTGAAAGTTATTTCACATCCATTTCATATAGTATCTATATGAATAAATCACTCCTCCTTAACTTTTTCAAGGATATTAGACATTTAGGTAGTGATTTACTTTATATTGTCTTCCACAACTAATGAAAATTTATTTGGAAACAATATCAGTGCTAAAATGTGATAACGATATGTCAAAAAAGAAGTACTAGTCACTATAATGATAAGGAAAAGCTTAACTACTTTTTACAAAAATCAAGTTTTCAAAAGACATTTGTATGTAATCTTATAATGAACTTTGTTCATTTATAATTTAATTTCTTTCCTGTGGCCCAAGTATAGCAATTATTATAGTGAAGATAGAACTTCCAACAATTGTAGCAACAGCAAAGACAGAAAACAACTATATGAAAAATAAGTGTTTCATTTTATAATTGAGTTTTTCAACTTATCAACTTTCTGGTCCATTATGTTTTTTTTTGTTTAAGATTAATTAGAAATTATATATTGAATAATGAAATTCTTTAGGGATCCATGCAGCCAAAACGTTCATGTACTAGTCAAAATGCCAACAGTTAGCAAGTGCACGAAATGCCTTTAATTTTTCACAAACAAAAACTTTTCTGTTAAGATGATATATACAACTTACAACTGATGCTGTGAATTGTTTCAGGTAGTCATTATCAGTAGTGCAGCGATTACTACTACCTGCTGCCTTAGCTCTAAAACGTTTCAAGTGAAATACATAATAAAAGATTACTGAACTGGTACAAAACTCACATATCATTAATTGTATCTCATGTCACTCCCCATCCAGAGCTAAGTATTATTGCAACAATTAAAGCAAATATACCAGAGAACAATAGGATCAAAATTTCCACAATTAAAATTATTTTATTTCTGAAAAATATACACAATATATACTTCGTCAATCACATCTTTATACAAACTCACCCAATTAGTCCAACTACAAGTTTGACAATACTTAGTATAACCAAAACTACCAAACCTAGAGCAGCCAGGACTTCACCAACAATGGAAAAATGCAGACGGAGTTACTAGCATAAGTTAATTCTTCTTCATACTTAACATACAAAAAGCAAACGTCACTAATCCCAACTGCATTCAGTTCGTCTTTACTACGCCTGCATTGCCAAAAAGCCCTGCAGCAATTACTAGAAAAATAATGGCCAAGATATGTATTGCTATAGTAATTATCTGCAAAAGTAGTTTATTTTGAGCCATTGTGATCGTAGTCTGCTAGCTGGGAATATACAATTGAAGAATAAACTGGTGCGACGTTTGATATTGGGACCGATTTGGCGTCTATTTATTGAAACTCAAAGACGTAGAGAAAGTTGTGGGCGAAATAGTGGTATTTCCCTAGTATGAACAATAAGCAATTTGCTTAGTTACAATATACACTGTGACCTACACTGCTGAGCCTTGATGTGCGCATGTAAGTATAATATGTGACCTGATTTGCAATAAGGAACCACTTCAGTACTGATTTGTGAAAAGAAAACATTGTTAAAACACCTCAAAAAATAATTTTGTATATGTAGTGGATCTTAATTGTGTTACTAATAATTATGTATGAATATTATTATGGTTAGAGCATGTTCAGTTGTGTTGGTTCCTCGTGTTTTCTAGATGTTGTTTTGTGTCTGTGTCTTTGTGTTATAATCGCAATAAATCTTTCTCAATAGTAAGCACAGACTTTACAGTATACATACAATTACCATGAATAGTTTTACATATACAGCAACTGTATTTACACTAAACTGTTTTTTGAGGTGCTATAGTGTTATAAGGGGTGTTTAACTAAGTAACGTTATAAGAGTGTTTCGCCTTAACAATCTTAATTGTGTTTTGAATGTATTAGTGCATATCAAAAAGTTTTAGGTTAGAATACCTGGAGTAGATTAGTATTAAATCATAATGGTACAACACTAATATACAGAAGATGTGCATACATGACTTAGAAATTATCTGGACTCTTCTAAGTATAAGATACAAGGTATAGAGATATCTTAACCTTGAATGTACTATTGTTTGCTATATCTATAATATAATCTAATATACATATAATGTATTTGCTATATCTCTCTTTATGTATCAGCATGCATTCAACAATTGAAATAGTCTGAGTAGTCTTGTTCTTTGTTTTGCTAAGCTGTTGCATGTTTGTGTCTTAATATGCTGTGCTCTATAGTGTGACACTCCTCCATTATACAAACAAGCATGTAAAATGTGACATTGTGATTGATAGTTTGGTAAGTTTAAAATGAAATATTTTAAATTGGGAAATCGATGAATGATAAAATCTATTAGTATATAATGTAGATGTATATACAAGCCCTCTTGATATGTAAACATTCAATGTTGGACATGTGCAGTGTAAGTCTTATTAACTGTATAGTATGTGTTACATTATATTGCATATATAGAATGTATCATTCATACATTTCACAATTTGCAAATTTTCATTTGGTTCTCTAAACTATGAGTTTGTTAATTCCCTCTATATTTTGTCAATTTCAAAAACTTCCATTTTAATTTTTAATAACATACGAAAACTTATGAGATACATTAAAGGTAAATGGGTATTAAACTATAGCTACATTAGTATAAATTAAAAACAAATGGACATGGCACTTAAGCAAAACAAATGGAGTGATGTTTCAAGTCATCTCATGTTAATTTATATACATTGAATTGTTAAAGGAAACGCTAATCATTACACACTGAAAATAGCATTTTGTCATTTTGACTGTTGTCAAAAAGATATTACATCTCTCAAAAGATTGTCAAAAAGAACACAACAATGGATATGATATACCTGCTCCTTCTCTAAATGATGCCTTCATGCATGAAGAGAGCTCCACGCTAATTTATACAAAAAGAATTAATGCATAGAGTTAAAAAGTTTGATAGATTAAAAGAAATTCCTATTTATCACTCAACATGTAAGTTGCTTGGATAGGGGCACTATCAGCTCATATAAGGGAAATTTCTGGTTCACATATATGGATTATTTACTGGAAATTGTATACCTGTGCACAATTTTTTTATTGCTATATATTACTGCTGTGAACAACAGTGGTACAATCCAGCTCTTTCTCATTATTGAGCATATTGTATTCACAAAGACATCTGACTTTTTCAAAGCTTTGTGGGGACTAAAAACAGCATATTTCGCTTTTAATATTCAATACCCCAAAGCATTTACCAACGTCCTTGTGTTTATACAGCATTTGTTATGGGGAATCAAAGACAAAGGCCAGAAAATTTCTCCTCTCTTAAACCAAGTGTACATGATTATATAAATAATCTGAGAAGCCTACATAATGTTATAGCTAGTAGTTATGAATAATGAATGAACAATGAAGTATTACTGTAATTCTTACTACACAATATAATACAAAATCTGTCTTAGCTAGTTGAGCAAGCCTAACATTTTTGATCCTCCTCGGATACCGGTAGCGTCTTAACTCTGAAAGACCACCGCCCATTTTAATTAATTCCACAACGAGTTCAGTTATTAACCCTCACCACTCTCAGCTTGGGCGAATATTACAGTACTTGCTTTGTCTGTCCTGCTCTGTCTGTGATATTGAAAGTAACCCATGCTCTTTAAATATATTCGAAAATGATTATATAATATTATGTGTATGTATTAGACTCGTACCCAGGCGTTCGCGAAAGAAAAAAATGTCTGTAACTAGTGCTTGCGTATGCGCGTAATTTCAACAGATTCTTGGAAAATAGTTACTCTAGGAATCCTTCGTCAATTGACGGAGGATTCCTAGAGTATACTATTTAGTTGCAAGTATGTCACAAAAATTTCTTTTACTGCAATGTTCCATTAAACATCTACAATGGCTACCTGTGGTGCAGATAGTAACTTCTCTGCTGCTCTACTCTACGACCTAAAGCAGCTAAGAAGACTAAATCTACCTCTTAAAAAGAGCTTTTTGTCTGTAGAAGCTATATACGACAACTAAGATGTCTTCGTGTGGTCATCAACTACTTTTGGAAAGATTTTGCGTTTCCAAGCTCTCCCATTCGTGATAGATCACAGCTTGGTCTTGTTGGCATTGAGAAGAGCTTTTCTGTGTTGATAATAAGTCTTTTAGTAGTTCTAATGATGGATCAAGCAGATATTAGGGAAGCCCAATAATTTTGGATCCCAATTGTTCTGAATAAGTGTAATGCTTATTTTGCTTGCACTAAATCTCTACACAAACGCAAACTCGACTGTTTGAAGCCAAGACCTAGTTTGTGATCCATCATGAATAGGAGGACTGATGTGGTGAATAAAATATCATCAATATAAACCCAGCCTATTGGTTCGTCATTTCTTTAAAGTATTGTAATTATGACGTCAAAGTTGTAAGAAATATGTGCATGTGCAAGCAGTAGTTACCAGGTGTTCTTTTCTTTCGCGAACACCTAGGTATGACACAAGGCTACAGTATGTATATAATATACACACATGCAATATATACCAACTTTTTCATAAATACAGTAGACAGATTTTTTGTCAAAAAACCTCTCCAGTTTCGCAGCCACCATTCCTGATGAAAGAGTAGATCAATTTGGAATATTCTTGAGACAGATGTCCTACTATTCTTCTATTTTCTGTAATCACTACTTTGTATCTATCATGGCAATTCATTTCTTTTTTTCTTTCTGACACTTGTCTTTAACCTCAGGACTTCAGGCAACTTTGTACACACAAACTTACACTTGCCATCCTTCTTCGGTTATGTTGGTAAATCCCTCTAATTTCTCCTATTGTGCATTGAATTAATTAGTATTTTTCCCCAAAAATTATCTTTACAAAATTTGTATGAGGAAATTTTAGAATAATTACGATAGTATCATACATATTTGATACAGTGAAGCAGTCACATACTATACATAGTGTAATATTCTCAGATTTTATTATAAAGAGTTTTCTTTTAAACATTGAAGAGAGCTTGCTTAAAGCTCTTATATACATAATACAATGGTTACAAGAAATGTTAACAAAACAGATACATATAAACTCGACTATACTGGACTACAATGTTTAATTGTCTCTATATAATAACTCACCACACTGTCTTTTATACATAATGAAGACGATGGTTACAAAACATATTAACAAAAACAGATACATACATATAAACCTAATTGTCTCTATGTAATAACTCAGAACATTGTCTTTACATTACTCAGCACACTGTCTTTTATACATAACGAAGACGATGGTTACAAAACATATTAACAAAAACAGATACATACATATAAACCTAATTGTCTCTATGTAATAACTCAGAACATTGTCTTTACATTACTCAGCACACTGTCTTCACAAAAAGTACACTTATGTTAGACAATTTGGTGGCTTACAATTACACATTGGATATCTTGGAGTGGGAGGTGGCTTTGTGTTGATATCCATTGGTGAGTTGGTATTTGGTGCAGTGGTTGCAGGAGTGAGTGGTGATGTGCCTTCATGAGTGATTGTGATGCGTCTGTAAGAGAGACTGCAGTGGTGACTAGCGATGTGTTTTCATGAGTAGATGGTTGATTCCTTCAGTTTGAGCATGTAGTTCTGAAGTGTACTCTGGGTTAATAAATGGTGATGTTAAGTTGCGTCTTCATTTGGAGTGTAACATTTTCTATATGATCAATCTTCTCCAGTTGTCGCTGTTGTTAAGTTGAATGATGTATGTACGATTTTGGACCTGCATACACTAAAATGAAACCAGGAACCCATTTATTCTTACCTTTACAAAATCTTTTGCATGCACAATGTCTCCCCACTGCAAAATATCAAGGATGAGTAGTTTGTTGGCAACTTGTTCTGAGATATGTTGTTTACATTGTACATAATCCTTTAATGTTGGTTTCAGTAGGTCCAATCATGATCTCAATTTTTTCATTTGCTGGGGATAATCTCGTGGTCATAAGAGGTGTCAACATGTAATAAAATAGGAAGTTTGATATTCTGTCTATTAGGGTTCCAGATATAATTTATTTTCTTCAGACCATCTTTGAATATGTGAACTGCTTTGTCAGCTAGCCTATTAGTGGCAGGATGATAGGGAGATGTGACAATATGTTTTATACCATTTGTGTAAAGGAGTTTCTAGAATTCATCACTAATAAAATAATGATTGACCGTTATCCATCACAACTTCTGGTAGTCTATGCTGTGCAAGATTTGATAAAGATGCGAGAGTTGGTTAAGTGATACAAGACACACGCAGGGTGACCTTTCAATCCATTTAGAATGAGCATCAATTAATTCTATCAAAACATATGATTCTGAAATGGACCTACAAAGTCTAATTGTAGTCCTTGCTAATCCATTTCCAGGACTGAAAAGGCTTAACAGGTGCTGATGCTTGTCTACACTGATCGCTATCTCCAATGCTTTCTTTGTAAGATAATTCTGACTCTGCCGATAGCCTTCTCTGAATCCTACCATCTCTCTCTTATGGAGTCCACAGCCTTGTTTCCAGTGCAATATTCTCAGATCATTAAATAATTTTTGAACAGAGAGAGCTTGATGAAAGCTTTTATATACATAACACATAGACAATGGTTACAAGACATGTTAACAAAACAAGATACAACAAAACAGATACATAACATATAAACCGGAGACTACACGGATCTTTTGGTTGTCTCTATATAGTAATTTAACTCAAAACACTCTTCACATAACTCAGCGTACTTACTGTCTTCACTAACAGTGCACATGGTTCTTTATACTTACATGGCTCTTTGTACCTTGTGGTTAAACAATATTAATATAAAAAAATTCAATGGTAACAAAATAAGTCATTACATTGACAAGAAAAAACTCAAGGAGAATGTCAAAAGGCAATTATAATAATTTAATGTCATTCATCTCTTTTTTTCATGTAACCCGAGTACATTAATTATTATAGTGAAGACAGAACTTCCAGCAATTGCAACAACAGAAAAGACAGCAAACACCTATACACAAAAGAACTTATAGCTTGATACAGAATAAGATTGTAGCTATCAATCACTAAATCAGAAGTCACTGATAAGTTAGATCTTGTTTGCATTTCTGTTATTTATATGATCTTGGCAGTTATTTGCATCCATGCATGCTTGCTGGATAAGAAATGTATTTCAATATATTTTAATAATTATATCAAAATTCTGTTTAGTGTTACTTTTACACAAGCAAAAACATTACTTGTTTTATACTTACAACTGATGTTGTGATTTGTTTTAGGTAGTCCGTATTGCAGTTCAAATTTGTACCAGTATGCCTATTTCTAAAAAAATAATTAAAATAAAAATATGTTAGGAAATATAGGAAATATAATTATTCTGATAGATGCTAGCAAAAAGTGTACATTATACACTTACACGTTCTGAACTGTATCACATGTCAGTCTCCATCCAAAGCTAAGCATTATTGCAGCAATTAAAGCAAATGAACCAGAGAACAACAGGAATAAAATTTCCACAATAAAAATGATTTTATTTCTGAAAAAAAGGAATTTCTACTTTTATTCTATTAATCAATTTTAAAAACTCACCCAATAAGTCTACGTACAAGTTTGACAATACTTAATATTACTAAAGGTACCAAGCCTAGAGCAGACATGAATTCACCAAGGATGGAGAAAACGCAGATAGAATTGCTACTAGAATTAGACGTAAAAAAAAAGCTACTAGAATTAGACGTAAAATCTTTGAACTTATTAAATAAAAAGCACACCGAAATGTTGCCAATCTGGTCGTTATTAAAACGCCTGTATCCATCGCCATAAAGAGATCCTGCAATTAGCAGAAAAATAATGGTCAAGACATGTACTCCCACAGCGACTTTCTGTAAACGTTGACTAGTTAGAATCATTGTAATCGTCAGTTTGCTTCTTCTCTAATAACTGTTGTCTTTTAACTGGCAATAGAATAATAGGTTATGCCTCGATCAATGTGTGTCTTTTATTGAAGAGACGTAGCGGAAGTCGTGGGCGATGTAATGTTACAGTTGGTAGGTTATTAATGTTTATAAATAAATGAATACTACCGTAATACAATCAAAATGAAAAAACAGACTTAACATCATCATTTACTAACCCAGAGTACACTTCAGAATTCCATACTCGAACTGAAAGGAGTCAATCACCTACTCATGATCAACCATCTACTCATGAAGTCACATCACCAGTCAGTCACCATCACAATCTCTCCTAAAGCTTCATTACCCACCACTCATGAAGACACATCATCAGTCACCATTGCAATCTCTCCTACAGCCCCATCACCCACCACTCATTAAGGCACATCACCAGTCACCACTTCAATCACTTCTACAACCATTGCACCAAACAATACCACCTCATCAATGGATACCAATACAAACCCACCTCCAACTCAAAGATATCCAATGTATAACTGTAAATCACCAAATTGTCTAACATAAGTGTACTAAGACAGAATGCTGAGTAATGTAAAGACAGTGTGGTGAGTTATAACTGTAAATCACCAAATTGTCTAACATAAGTGTACTAAGACAGAATGCTGAGTAATGTAAAGACAGTGTGGTGAGTTATAACTGTAAATCACCAAATTGTCTAACATAAGTGTACTAAGACAGAATGCTGAGTAGTGTAAAGACAGTGTGGTGAGTTATTATATAGAGACAAATATACATTGTAGTCTGGTATAGTCTGGTTTACATATATGTATTTGTTTTGTTAACCTGTCTTGTAACCATTGTCTTTGTTATGTATATAAGAGCTTAAGCAAGCTCTCTCTAATGTTTAAAAGAAGAAACTCTTTGTAAATGAGAATATTACACTATGTATACTATGTCACTGCTTCACTGTATAAAATATGATACTACCATAGTTATTCTAAAATTTCGTCATACAAATTTTGTAAAAATAATTTTGGAGGTAAAAATATTAATTGATCTTATGTGCAACAAGAGATATTTGAGGGATTAGCCAACATGAACTGAAAGTTGATTGGAATCCTGAGATAAAAGACAAGTGTCATGAAGAAATAAAAGAAATGAATTGTCATTATAGATACATGGTAGTGATCACAGTAAGTAGAAGAATAGTATGACATATGCCTTGAGAATATTTCAAATTGATCTACTCTTTCATCAGGAATGGTTGCTGCCAAACTGGAGATGTTTTTCTTATGAAAGTGTTGGTGGATATTCCATGTGTGTATGTATACCTACAGTAGCCTCGTAGCCAAGCTTATTATATTATCAACGGCAAAAATCTAATCTCAGTATCAACAAGACCAAGCTTATTATCTATCACAAATGGGAGGACTTGGAAATGCAAAATGTTTCCAAAACTATTTGGTGACCACACAATGACATCCTTTTCATCGTATATAGCTTGAACAGACAAAAGCTCTTTTTCAAATATAGATTTAGTTGAGAGCCTATCCATGGTGAAAAAACTAGCAAAGAAAAACAATGTATGTTTTCTATTGATGTTACATTATTTTGTTATTAATATTATAATCATCAGATTAGTGTAAGTTAATTACAAACATAAAAAAACATAAAAGCAATTGTACATAGATTCTAATAAAAAGTAGTAAAATTCCATCAAGTTGTTACAAATATTGGGATCTGCATTAGATTGTAAGAGAAACTGGACCATTTCAGTATGACCTTTAAATGATGCCCAGTACAAAGCTGTCAAATGATACTAGAGAGAGTAACACTTATGTTAAATTGACTAGTAATATAACAGAAACATCAATTGTTAATATAATAATTACATAATTCTAACACTATAAAGGATGTTGCTTATTCAAATTGTTTGTTTTACTAATGAGTCATCAATGTTTTACAATTTCTTAAACGAACAATGGGATTGATTTCTCCATATATTAGTAGTGCAAACATGAAAAGAATTGATTTCAATAATGCAGTAGAAACAATGCTTGTTTAAGATAACATTCTGCTAATTATATAGATTGTTTCATTAATATGTAAAATATTTCAGTATTTTTACTAAATTTACTAAAATATTACATGGCCAAAATATTAAGTGGGAAGTTTAATTTGGTGCTTTGGCAGATTTAATCCAGATCCACCCAATTTAAAAACCACCTATAATAACTATAAGTTTCACGTATAGTGGGTGTGGTTTTTACAGCCAGCTGCATATATATGTGCACTGTAGAGAAGTCTCTTTTCAATTACTTCAAAGAGTCTTCAATTATCCAACAAAGGTAGACTCTCTATCTAGCGAAAGATTGAAAGGCAAATGACTATGTAAAAAGAGAGATCTAGCTGATAGTGATGCCTTGCCCCAAAACAAATTTGCATCCACCAATTGCAAATCCATTAAACACTTTCTACAGGTAATCAGCCAAACTAAATCCCTACTAAATTTTCTAGCCATACAGTATATATTTTCAGCAATAAAACAAGGAAATAGAAACATTATTTAAAACTAAGCAAGTCTTCTCTATAATTCACATCTGCTTCATTCTTAACAGCTGATATTCAATTCACATATCTATATATGAAGAAGTACTCCGTTCTCACCATGTATGTATTTTATATCATATATTATATAAGGAAAAAGAAAACACTATAAGTAATCTGATATTCCTCTATGACCTGAATAATTACATTTCAAATATTTGTATGACTCCTTTCATTAGATCTTATGTAAACTATAATTCTTTTATGTTATTTAATATTGTATAGGTGATTAGATCCCAATCCATGGAAAGCATACACACAATCTATAGGCAGCATACCATCAATATTTAATCCCTAATTCCTAACCCTAAGTATTGGTCAAAAATGTTAGACAATAAAAAAACTTGAGTGTATCCATTGACAAAATTATTTCAGGGCTATCACAGAAATTCTTACATTTATGCAGACTTTTCCTTGTTATTGTACTTGCTATAGGCATGTTTTCATGGTGTGATAAAGCGTTAATAGTGTCAAATAGTCAATCAACCTACTATATTAGAGGAAACACAATCAGGATATGCCATAACTAACCAGTCACTCAAACTAATCAGAGATAAGTATGTATGGCTAGTAAAAAGGCTTAAAACAAGATAAAAACTTACTAGGTAATTTGCCGAAGTCAGTGTGGAGACTTAGAAACAGGCTTTCCAATTGAGAACTAAGCACTCTGTTGAAGTTAGCAGCACATTCCTCAGGTACTAGATAACCACGCCTTATTAAATATATGTGGTTTTAAGTATGTTTAGATAGGGTGGGGCTGCAGTTTCTTTATACTGAAAACTTACAACATGAAATTGTTAGCATAAATAATAATCAAAAGAATAGCACTGCAGTCACTGGCCTCCAGCAAAATTTGTCCTTAATTCCTCACACTAGATTCATTTGCATGAAAGTCTAAAAAGGTGAGGTTATTATAAGCATTTACATGAATTGTATTACTGTGCTAACTTCAACAAAGTGAACTAGGCTTAAATCAAAGATCAAACTATAGACCAGCTTCACGTGATGCCACATAATTAGTGTGTCAGCAATGGCTACTACTGCTGTGCAAAGTCTTGTTGATCCTTTGTTGATGTTTTGCCGAAGAAATAGAAACATTTCATTTGCTAAACTTCTGTGGATTGTGGGAGCTATGGCTACACTCTAATAAAGCATTGTCTTTGATTCTGTTACATAAAAAGCGCTGATTGTTGTAAGTTAAACTGTAAGAAGTTATAAGCATATACAATCAGATTACTTTGAGCATAAGGTTTTCTCTGGAATTTAGGATTTGTGTGAGCAAAAACATTCTGTCAATCTTGTCATATCTTGTACCATTGCCAGAAAATGGTGCTGCAAACTTTTTTCATCACACATGGTCCAGAGGTTATCCAATGCCTATAAAATAGGGAGAAAATCTTTGAACACTCACAATCTACCGGACAGACAATTCTCTGTCTATTTTCCCTACATTTTATAGTTATAGACTATAACCTTTCACAAACACTGTTACTAAGTCTACTTTATTATATATAGTTAGTTAGGTAGGATCATGCGTGTGCATGTATGTCTGTGTATGTGTAGGTGTGGGGGGGAGGGAGTGGTAATTATAAAATGTGTGAAATTTAGGTTAAATCACACAACTTGTTGTGTTACATATTTTAAATGAATTGCTCCTAACATCTACACAAATACGATCATATTTATAATAATATATAGTAATATTCAATTTGTACAAGTTAAAGGGTATTTTATAAGTCATGATATCAATGAGGACATTTGTAGTCTTGGTTTCATATAATCTCATTAGTACAAACTGAAAGCAGACATGAACTAATTATAAATAACTTCAAAGACTATCTAACCAGGTCATAACCTTATTATCTTAATATATAATATATAGATCAAATAAAGCAAACTACGGGTAGATCATTTTAACATGTTTGAGCCATGCTATCAAATGCTTAATAGATGTGGCACTTTGGTTGGCTACTTAAAGACGACCATCTGTCAACTTTTAATTCAGGTATGTAACATTGAGCATGTTTTAGCAATTTAGTAGAATATAGATCTATGTCATGTCATTGGTTAAATTGGTAGTATATATAATGTGAGAGTAAACAACTATATTAATTGACAAAAGAAGTCCATTACATTGACAAGAAAAAACTTAAATATTACAAAAAATTATTTAAGAAAAGGTAATTACAATTTATTGAAGTTTAATTTGTTTCTTTTTTGCTTTCCTGTGGCCCAAGTACAGCAATTTTGATTGTAAAGACAGAACTTCCGACAATTGCAACAACAGCAAAGACAGCAAACACCTATACACAAGCATATCTTATAGCTTAATAGTTGGCAACATTGTAGCAAGCAATCACCAATCAAAAAGTTATTGTTAAGTTAGATCTTATTTGCATTTATTTATATATGAGTGCCAGGTACTTGCATACGCATGCACACTTGCTTGATAAGAAACATTTTTTTAGTATAATAGATATATGATTGAATTTTATTATATTAATTTTTAGTGTTATTTTTACACAAGCAAAACCATTACTTCTTTTATACTTACAACTGATGTTGTGATTTGTTTTAGGTAGTCTGTATTGCAGTTTAAATTTGTATCGACAATCCTATTTCTAAAAAACAATAATTAAAGTGAACAAATGTTATCAAATATATTTTAAACTCAGTATATTATAAATTTACATGTCTTTAATTGTATCACATGTCACTCCCCATCCAGAGCTAAGAATTATTGCAGCAATTAAAGCAAATATGCCAGAGAATAGAAGGATTAAAATTTCTAAAACAAAAATGTTTTTATTTCTGAAAAAAAAAGATTTTTCATTCATTCCATGCATTAATCAATTTAATACTCACCCAATGAGACCACGTAAAAGTTTGACAATACTTAGTATTACCAAAAATATCAAACCTAGAGCAGCCAGGACTTCTGCAACGATGGGGAAAACACAGAAGGAGTTTCTACTAGATTTATACGTAAAACCATTGAGTCTGTTATACAAAAAACACTTCGAGTTTTCGTCAATCTTGTCATTATTAAAACGCCTGTAACTATTACCCAAAAGCCCTGTTGCAATTACCAGAAAAATAATGCCCAAGACATGTATTACCACAACGATTATCTGTAAAAGTTGATTAATTTGAGCCATTGCGATAGTCAATCTGCTTCTACTCTGATATCTGTCGTCTGTTAACTGGCAATAGAATCATAGATGATGTCGCTATCAATCAGCGTATATATTTTTTATAGAAAAGACAGCGGAAGTCGTGGCGAAGTAATATAATGTAAATTATTATTTATAGAGAAATAAATGCTACCGTAATATCTCTAAAGAAGCGGCGATTTGATATTTATGCAGTTGTAACCTTGATTATATTGTGAGAATAACTGGACTGTCTCAGTTTTACTGTAATGTGAGTCTTAATACTGTCCACTGTTGCTAGAGAAGCTAATTAGATAATTAGTATAATACCTATATAATTGTTTTGGATGATACTGGCTTCACAATGAAACAAAGATTGTGCTGCACAAATAATCATTTTGTTTTCAATGTTTATTTCACTTATTATTAAAGGGGGGGGACATGCCAAAATTCAAAAATATTTTTTTGCATAAATGTTATCTTTGACATATGCAATTCACCCTAAAAATATTATAATAATTTTTAAAAATTGTTATCACTGTTAAAAGCAAGCTTCTTTTCGAAGCTCTTTCAAGGCTTCTTCTGAGATTGCAATGTTCTTCCTAGTAGGGTGGGGCTCCCTTGTGACGTCACAAGGGGAACGAATGCTAGCATTGCTAGGTGCAAAGTAATGGCTGAAGGCTTTCAATGCAATGTATCTAGTCGGTATTCCAGCATATTAAGCCTCTCCTACTCTTCTTCCTTCGATATGATCGAAAGCAGTGACCCTGCTTTGTGTGTGGAATCTGACCTCGAGGAAGGCTCTGAGAACATAGTTGTTCTATATCAGTATGAACCAGAGGAAAGTGGCTCTGAGTCAGAATCATCAGATGAGTCTCAGAATGATGGGAGGTTACTAAATACTGAATGGTTAGTCTCTTGTGTCTGTTAGTCAGCTATAATAATGAATAAGAAGGCTACAAAGATGTCTGAGCTAACTTCAAAATATTGTGTTATGTTATAGATACTATTATATTTATCTGTGTAACTGTGGAAATTGTATAGTCATGCCTACTGTAGCTGAGTGCATATGGTGTTGTGAGATAGACACTACAATCCAGAAAATGGGGCAGATTCAAGTACAGATATCCTGTATCACTGAACATGAAGGATTTAAACCTGTTTGCCTAAATGTTTGGGTATTACAAGCAGGATATTTCAGTTATAAGCAACATTATGGTACACATGATATTCAGGACCAACCAGGATATGAGTAAGTACAGGATTTTATTGAACTCACTTACAGTAAGCCATTACATACAGGCAATACAAATTTATCTCTTATCGACAGTTTACTAGTTGGTGTTGGTATCGGGTTGGAAGAAAAATACATGTTGTATTATCTAGCTGTGTTGACAACAAAATTTGGACAAAGTTTCCATCTGCTCATTATGTTGGGTTCAAGTATCACTAACTCAATGAGACTAACATATAGTTAATGAGTTTAGAGTCAAGAGTAATGATATTAATTATTTCCATAACAAACAAATAATAACATTATTGAACTAATATTGAACTAATGTTGGAGAAGGCTGAAACGACTTCTGTGGCTCTTGATAGCAGAAGCTGACACAAGAGACTAATCATTCAGTATTTAGTAACCTCCCATCATTCTGAGACTCATCTGATGATTCTGACTCAGAGCCACTTTCCTCTGGTTCATACTGATATGGAACAACTATGTTCTCAGAGCCTTCCTCGAGGTCAGATTCCACACACAAAGCAGGGTCACTGCTTTCGATCATATCGAAGGAAGAAGAAGAGTAGGAGAGGCTTAATATGCTGGAATACCGACTAGATACATTGCATTGAAAGTCTTCAGCCATTACTTTGCACCTAGCAATGCTAGCATTCGTTCCCCTTGTGACGTCACAAGGAAGCCCCACCTACTAGGAAGAACATTGCAATTTCAGAAGAAGCCTTGAAAGAGCTTCGAAAAGACGCTTGCTTTTAACAGTGATAACAATTTTTAAAAATTATTATAATATTTTTAGGGTGAATTGCATATGTCAAAGATAACATTTATGCAAAAAAAATATTTTTGAATTCTGGTATGTCCCCCCCCCCTTTAACAATAAAATATTGCTATGATAGCATTGTAATAATATCGTATTGTTTTATTACAATGAAGTATAATGCAAATTGAAACTGAATTCAAATTAATTTGATTTGCAAGTACTCTATGTTATATAATCAAGTTGTTATTCAATTGTGAATCCATAGTCTGAGTAATCTTATCACTATAACATAATATTGGTAATTCAATTAGTTACACAACCCAAATTCTATGAGCATATATTATTACAATACACACATTCCAATACACAATACACAAAGGTACAAGGAAAACTAAACTAGTCCCTTCTCTTATACGTTTTGTACACTTAACAATATAACATATATGTAATAGGTTGTAGATATAAAATAAAAAAATGGATTTGTATTGTTTATATTACCTTATATATCTAATAGCTTCAGACAGCACAGCAGCTCCATAACTGTTGCACTTCAATTGATTTGTAAGTTAAATGTTGTTTACTACACTAACTTAGAAGCAACTCATATAAGTCTACACTTAAGAGATTGTACAGATTATTGACTTACATAATTAGATGGTCTATACTGATCGACAGGTCATTGTATAAACGTTAATCTATATCTATATATATAATGTGCTAAGTATCTCATAAACACATATATAATCTGTAAATTAAGTATACTTTAGTTTGAGGTCTTAGAGAAATCTATATAATGACTATTGAGAGGTGTATATATATAGTTGTTGTTGTTGTTGTTGTTTTAGTATTGTTTAGTTATAACGTGTGAAGTTTAGGTTTAGTCACACAACTTGTTGTGTATTATATTTTAAGTGTCTTTGAATAACTCTAAATATATATACAAATATGATCATATATTTATAATAATATGTAGCAATATTCAATTTGTACAATAGAAAGGGTATTTTATGAGTCATGATATCAACAAAAATATGTGCAGTATTGGATTCATATAATTTCATTATTAGTGCAAACTGAAAGCAGAGACAAGCTAATTATAAGAACGTGTAGGGTTATTCAACCAGGCCCATAAACTTATCTATCTTAAGTTATATAGAGATCAAGTAAACAGGCTGTTTGTTGAGCATCTCAATAAATTTGAGTTATGCTATTAAATGTTTAATTGATCTGGCACTTTGATTTGGCTACTTAAAGAGAACAATCTGTTAATTTTTAATTCAATTATATATGTAACTTTGAAAATGTTTTACCAATTTTTTAGAATATTGATCTGTGGCATGTGATTGGTAGAATTGGTAGTATATATAAATGAGAATAAATAACTACAATAATAACACATGTATTTATATACTACATATAGTGTAATGCACAACTAGGTCTGTATTTGGTAATATATTTCTAGTTTGTGTCATTTACTCTATACAACCTTCCAATACCATGAATTGGTCATGTATCCATCTGTTAATGGATTTACCCATTTATTCATCATGCTTTTTACCGTTATTCATTTGTGCAAAATGATACTTTCTCAGAAGAAAGAACTTATTTGTTCTTGATACATATTTATAACATAGAATGTACATTGTCCAACTATACCAGTAAAGCCACTTATATTAAACAATGCATGTGTTTATTGAATTAGTCCATCTTATATATACTGAAAATATGAATACATTTATTTGTTGGAGAATAGTATCTTGTGGTGCTAAACAATATCAATGCAAAAAAATAATAACAAAGGAAGTCACTACATTGATAATGACAAGACAACTACTACAAAAAATATTTAAAAGGCCAAAGGCAATTACAATTAATAAAAGTTTGTATGATGAAGCCTGTTATAATAAACAATGTGTTTATTATTATATCATATATATACTAAAAACATAAATGCATTTAATTTCTTAAAGAATATATAGCACCTTCTGGTGCTAAACAATATCAATGCAAAAAATCATAGCAAAAAAAGTCACTACATTGACAATAAAAAAAACTAATACAAAAAATATTTTAAAAGCCAAAAAGCAATTACATTACAATTTAATGAAGTTTAATTTTGTTCATTTCTTGCTATCCCGTGGCCCAAGCACAACAATTATAATGGTAAAGACAGAACTTCCACCAATTACAACAACAGCAAAGGCAGCAAATACCTATACAGAAAAATAACTTATAGTTTGATATAGAGTAAGATTGTAGCCATCAATCACTAATCCAAATATCACTGTTAAGTTAGATGTTGTTTGCATTACTTTTATTTATAAACGAGAGGCAGATATTTGCATGCATATATCAATATTTAGTGTTGTATACTTTTACATAAGTGCAAACATTACTTCTTTTATACTTACAACTGATGTTGTGATTTGTTTTAGGTAGTCCATATTGCAGTTTAAATTTGTACCAGCATTCCTATTTCTAAAAAGTAATAATTAAAACGAAAAAAATGTTAACAAATATATTCTGACTCAGTATATTATATAACTTACACATCCTTAATTGTATCACATGTAACTCCCCATCCAGAGCTAAGAATTATTGCACCAATTAAAGCAAATATGCCAGAAAATATAAGGATCAAAATTTCCACAATAAAAATGATTTTATTTCTGAAAAAAGAGTTTTTGTTACATCCTATTAATTAATTTAAAAACTTACCCAATGAGTCCACTTCCAAGTTTGACAATACTAAGTATTACCAAAACTATCAAACCTAGACCAGCCAGGACTTCTGCAACAATGGAGAAAACACAGATCGAGTTACTGCTAGTTTCATACGTCGAAGCACTGATCCTGTTATACAAAAAACACAGCGAGTCGTCGTTAATCTGCTCATTATTAAAACGCCTGTAACCATTGCCAAAAAGCGCCGCTGCAATTACCAGAAAAATAATGCCTAAGATATGCGTTGCTACAGCGATTATCTGCAAAAGTTGATTAGTTTGAGCCATTGCGATTGTCAATCTCCTTCTACTCTGACAATTGTTATCTGTTAACTAGCAATAGATTCGTAGCTGATGTTAGGACCGATCAGTGTCTTTTATATTGAAAAGACATACCGTAGCAGCAGTCGTAGACGAACCGGCGAAGCAATGTAAGTTACTACTGTTTATAGTTAAATAAATACTACCGT
This sequence comes from Xestospongia muta, assembly GCA_963693285.1. Lineage (NCBI taxonomy): Eukaryota > Metazoa > Porifera > Demospongiae > Haplosclerida > Petrosiidae > Xestospongia > Xestospongia muta. The sequence continues at coordinate 6,121,120 of OY848924.1, forward strand.
AATACTTCTGAAGAAGCAACTAATTGATAACGTGTGTATAATATGCTATTGGAATTAAATAAAATAACAATACGAGTTCTATAGATATTAAAATAAGAGTTAGCAGACATGTATAATATTTTTTATTTGATGATAGAGAGATAAAGACCTGGTGAAAAGTTGTGGCGTCACATGAGAGAAGATAAAAGAGTAAATTGAAGTACCTTAGGCAGTTCATCATCCATCGTTTTATTTTCATAATACATTATTGCATTTTTGTCGGTCCCTTAGCACTATTATGAATTTTTCCCTCTGCTTTGTAATATGAAAGGCAGTGTTTAGCCTCTACTTTCTGCCTTGTTCGTTCTTTCTTTTGTAAATTTCATTGTATCTCCAGTATTTTCCGGTAAAGCGCTTATAGTGTCGTCTCAGCAAAATGATTCTCAACACACATGCTCCACACGTGATCCAACACACAGCACTATACGCCAGACAGACTACAATCTGTCTATATTCCTAGCATTGTACAGCTATAGTCTTTCACATTGTTGCTAATCCTACAATCTTTGTAGCTTTAGTCAGTGTTCATTCTGAAGTCAGTATCTTCCAAAACAATTACGATTAATTTTTCATTGCAGAGTTTATTCGTCTGGTAGGACGACAATGCTTTAGTGTGTATTAAACTGGTCCTACCCCTACAATCTTTACTATACATGCTAAATTCTGGCTCATATAATACGTATAAACACTGTTTTCAATGTTTATTTCGCTGAATGAACTAATAAAAATGCAATTAAAAGTGACATCGAAATAGTTTGATTAACAATAACTGTATGTTATGCAATCAAGTTGTTATTCAATTGTGAATCATAGTCTGAATAATCTTATCACTGTAACATAATATAGGTAATTCAATTCGTTGTACACACCCAAACTCTATGAACATATTTTATTACAATACGCACAAATGTAAGGAAAACTAAACTAGTCCTTTCCCTTCTACATTTTGTACACTTAACAATATATATATATATTTATATATATATATTAGGGTGTAGATATAAATAAAAATTAGATTTGTGTTGTTTATATTACCTTATATGCTTAATAGCTTCAGACAGCACAGCAGCTCCATAACTGTTGCATTTCAATTGATTTGTAAGGTAAATGTTGTTTACTACAATAACTCAACACTAGTAGCTGTATTCAATTTGTACAATAGAAAGGGTATTTCATGAGTCATGATATTAATGGAGATATGCATATAATTTCATTATTAGTGCAAACTGAAAGCAGACACAATCTAATTATAAGAACATGTAGGGTTAATCAACCAAACCTATAAATTTATATATCTTCAATTATATAGAGATCAAGTAAACAGGCTGTTTGTTCATCATCTCAATAAATTTAAGCTATTCTATCAAATGTTTAGTTGATGTGGTATTTAGACTTGGCTACTTAAAGATGACCATCTGTTAATTTTTAATTCAGTTATGTAACATTAAAAAGTTTTAACAAATTAGTAGAAAATAGATCAATGGCATGTGATTGATAGAATTGGTTGTATATATATTTGAGATGAAATAACTACAATAATATCATATATATATATATGTATGTATGTATGCATGTATGTATGTATGTATGTATGTATGTATGTATGTATGTATGTATGTATGTATGTATGTATGTTTGTATGTATGTACGTATGTATGTATGTATGTATATATACTACATATAGTGTAATGCACAGCTAGATCTGTAGTTGGTGATATATTTTCTAGTTTGTGTCATTTACTTTATATAACCTTCCAATACCATGAATTGGTCGTGTATCCATATGTTGATACATTTACTCATCCATACATCAAGCATACATCCATACTGATAACTGAATGAAATTAACTTACCCATTGTTAACTTAGCTTTTTATTTTTTTCTAGATATTAATTTGTGCAAAATGACACTTTCTCAGGAGAAAAAAACTTATTTGTTCTTGATACATATTTATAACATAGAATCTACATTGCCAACTATACCAGTGAAGCCACTTATATTAAACAATGTGTTTATTGAATTAGTCCATCTTATATGTACTGAAAATATGAATGCATTTCTTTGTTAGAGAATAGTATCTTGTGGTGCTAAACAATATCAATGCAAAAAAATAATAACAAAGGAAGTTATTACATTGACAATGACAAGACAACTACTACAAAAAATATTTAAAAAGCCAAAGCAATTACAATTAATAAAGTTTATTTTGTTCATACTTTGCTTTCCTGTGGCCCAAGCACAACAATTATAATGGTAAAGACAGAACTTCCACCAATTACAACTACAGCAAAGGTAGCAAACACCTTTACAGAAAAATAACTTATAGTTTGATATAGGGTAAGATTGTAGCCATCAATCACTACATCAAAAGTCATTGTTAAAAAATATTATGCTTACATATCTTTTATTTATATAAATATGACAATATCTTAAATCGAGTTGACTATGGGAGGAGGAGGAGGATGGCAGGCCTCTTTTGGAAGGAAGAAGCCCAATATTAGGCGCCCACGAGCACACCAGGAAAGTGGAGAATGATCAAAGAGTTTTTCTTTCTTTAAATAAGATGCACAGTATATATTAATGATGGAATTAGCCCTTAGTTTTTTAGAGTACACCAAGGTTGATGGATTGGTAGTAGCAGATATCAAGGCAAAGATAGATTGATACAAGCAAATAACAAGCAAATAACAAAACAAATAACAAAACAAAGATCAATATCAAGGGTACAAATAAACATATTAATTTACTCCACGGATACATTGGAGGTGAAATGAAAATGCCGCATTTACCTGATTACAGATTTCTACTTTATGTAAGACAATGACGGATGCTTTCAGGGACTAGTGTAGCAACAGAAAGTTAACAATTACCTGGACTATTTCACCACCTACAGGACACTCAAAACATATAAATGCCAGGGGAATTTGTGCAATACTGTTAATTATAAACAATGAAATTGTAAGTAGTAGTGATATACAACACTTTAAATTAGTGGTTTACAAACCATATAATTAATTAAATAACTAATAAAACTGTTCCAAAACATGAATGGTAAAACAATTATTTAAAACTAACCTAAAATTATTCAAAAACACATAAAACTAACTAAATTATTCACTGAAAAGAGCAACACTAACTATATATAACTAACAATAACTTAACAATACCTAACAACAACTAACTAAATATCTGGTAGAAAATTGACTTATACAAAGGTTACACAATACATATAAGCATAATTATATGTGTATATGTATGCATCTTTGCAATATCTGTCATTTAACAAAATACAATATTTTGGTATAGCCAGATGACATTTTCTGAGCAATATAATATATAAAGCCATTAGTATATTAGACTCTAGACCATGTTGCTTGTGGACTAAAGCAAACACTTCTTGTGTGTGCTAAAGGAAGGAGCAAAGAGATAATCAAATGAAGGATAGAAATGAATGCATTTCTAAAAGAAAATCACAAATAATATGAATAGTTTTATACATCTCCATATTGGATGTTTCAATTACACAACATTTTAACTGCATTAACTAAAAACACATATAATGACTACAAATATATAGTGCTGGAAACAACTAAACACAACTAACCTAAACTGTTTTTAAGAGTGAAACTAAACTAAAAATATCTCCTTCCTCAATTTTCTAGTTTTCTGCATTAAAATAACGATAAGTCATACATCCTCTCTATTACCTATCCATCCATCTTTGTATTTGTATGTTATCTTTGCATACACATTACCGTATATCGGAAAACTTTCACGTCGTGATATTTTTGCGAATTGGTGAAATTGTGGTTTTTCGAGAATATAAATTTTGCGATTTATTGATTTATTCATTTCATCCATCATTAATTGACCTTATTAATGTTATTATTACATGTCAGCGTGCATCTTTAGGTATACTAATTCTAAGAATTCAACTAATGATAATATATTGCAACAAAACAAGTCACTCACTATATGATCATAAAAAAATAAAGTCAACTACTTTTATAAAGAAAAACGATTACAAGAAGGATTTAAAATGATAATCATAAGTTAATGATCTTGTTATTTAGCTTTGCGTATTTCAAATACAGCAATTACTATAGTCAAGATAGAACTTCCAACAATTGCAGCAACAGCAAAGAAGGCAAACACCTATAAAACAACACAACACTTTTGATTTACATATCACTTGAAAGACGTCATAAAATTTCAGCAATCGAGCTTGTTTTCTTAAAAGTCGTTGTTAAAATCATTCTGTCCTATCTGTGTTTGTTATTGATATAATATTGACCGATATATCTTCATACATGATATTAATGTTTATATAACTATAGTGTTATTTTATACACGCGAACTAGGACATGTAGATCTACTCGTTATACTTACAACTGATGCTGTGACTTGTTTCAGGTACTCCAAGCCATCAATATTATTGCAGTTATAACTACTACCTGCTGCCTTAGCTCTAAAAAGTTTTAAGTGAATACATAATAAGTGATTACTAAAGTGATGCTGATTATAAACCTACGCGTCATTAAATGTATCACATGTCACTCCCCATCCAGAACTAAGTATTATTGCAACAATTAAAGCAAATACACCAGAGAACAACAGGATTGAGATTTCAGCAATTAAAATTATTTTATTTCTGAAAAATACTTTTTCATTTACGTTTATTAATAAATTTAAAAACTCACCCAATTAGTCCACGTACAATTTTGACAACACTTAAGATTACCAAAATGACCAAACCTAGAGCAGCAAGGACTTCACCAGCGATGGAGAAATTGCAGTTTGAGATACTAGGATTATAGTTGTTCTTGCTGATATACAAAAAGCAGACCTTAGTCTTCTGTTCTACTTGTCTGTTATTGTCATCATTATAGCGCTTATGTGCATCACCAAAAAGCCCTATTGTAATCACCAGGAAAATAATGGCCAAGACATGTATTGCTATAGTGATTATCTGCAAAATCATACTAGTTTGAGCCATTGTTATTGTAGTCTGCAAGCTTGTAATCGATCGAAGAGTAAGCAGGAGCGATGATTGATATCGCACGAGATTCGAGTTTTTTATTTGCAACTCAAATAGATAGCGGAAGTTGTTGGTAAATGAAGTAATTTTCATTATACAAGTAAAGCACTCTCGTACATATAGTATTACACTGTAACAGTTTAGATTGAATGTTTACATTAATTTGCCATCAATGTTTACTTTCTATACCAACTACCAATTTAATTACAAATGAATTTTCAATACTTAATTTTTAGTCTTCTATATCATTATTTAATTCCTATTTGCTGTTTCACAAAGTTATTTCCTGTGTTATTAATATTTATGAAAATTGAAAGTTTTGAAATTGACAAACTATATACATATATATATATATATATATATATATATATATAGTGGAAATTAGTAAACTGAAATGAATAATGTATACTAAAAATTGAAAGTTTTGAAATTGACAAACTATATACATACATACATATATATATATATATATATATATATATATATATAGTGGAAATTAGTAAACTGAAATGAATAATGTATACCATAAAATGTTTTTGTTAAGAGGATTGTATGTATATACAAAGTACAGTATAAACCAATAGAAGATTACTTTAATAACTTCAGTTATCGTATTTAAATTAAAAATCAAATGAACATATATTAAGTGAGGACAGGCCAATGTTTAGATTACTTTTGGTTGGTTTTTAGTTAGTTTTTGGTCCTTAGCTTCAAGATTACTTTCAGTTAGATATAATTATTGTTAGTTTTGCTCTCTCAGCAGATACTTTTTACTAGCTAGAGTTAGTTTGACCATCTGTGACAATAGTTTTAGTTATTAGTTAATATAAGTTAACTATAATATAATTAGACAAACAAAAAGGTTTAGCATTAGTTAACTAAACAATCACTATACTTGCAACCCCCCTCATCTTATAAATTATTTGCTATTATACTTAAAGAAAAACCTTATCATTAGTATTACTTACTAATAAAATACAACCCTTGTATATTCATTTTACAGTTTAGAATTCAGTTAGAAGGGAGAGAAAGAATTGAGAGTTAGGAGACATAACGACAGTGGACAACACAGAGGGAGCAGAAGTCCTCTCTGCTAATCAACTTTAGTAGCTGGAAAGTTGATCCTAGCAAACACAAACACTAGAAAAACATTGAACTGTCCTGAAAAATTATTGAATTGGTTTTGTGTAGGATAGTTCAAAGTGAGATTTCCTGAACATAATGGTGACCTGACATGTAGCAGTTGTTATCACATTTTGGTCTGTCATGATAGTGTTAATGATAGTTGATATCTTTGGCATCTATCATATATGTAGTTTGTCATAATAATATGAATGATTATATATACAATAATTATACAAACTAATAATATTACATTAATAAACTTCATATCAATATTGATGTTACTTGCAGTAAGACAAACTATTGAATGTATAGTCTAGTACATAAAAAGACAAATAATAAATTTAAAAATTATTTATTCTATGAGTAGCACAATCTGAAGATGTTCACCATTGATAATGGTTCTAAGATAGGAACAACATTCTTTAATGAGGTGAATTGGAACAAAATAATATGTGGAATAAATCTTATGTGGAGTTCTGCCAATATCATTTGTTGAAGATATTCCTTCAGAGGGTAATAACAATATACTTTCAAGGGATAGTAACACTAAAAGGCTGAAATCATCGCTCGCTAAAATAGATCACTCTTCTAAAATGGTGAAAACTGGTACACTAGTCAATTATGGTAAGCCCAGTTGTTACTGTAAAATAAGATAGTGTACCTATAAATTTAATAATAAACTTCAGGAATTGACTGCCAAAGCATCAAAACCAGTCATTCAAGCGTCTTTGTCAATAAAAGACTTCATGGCAAAGTGGTTAACAATCAATTCCAGAAATACCCCACTTTAGCAGATTTAACACCTTCGTTAACCAATTTAACCAATCTCAATTCCTCTATTAGCACCTCTACTTCGACTAACTCAAGCCCTCTACAGACCCTCCCCCCTTCTACAGTAGCTGAAGTAGAAAATGCCTCACTGCAGTGTACCTCTCCAACTTCACCCTCCCCTACTATATCAACTATTTGACTGCTCAAGGATATACATGCCTGCCTTTGGAACTCACGTAGCTTAGTCAACAAAATCAGGAATTTCCAATCCTTTGTCTACTCCTCTTCATACTCACTGTTGCTGTTGTAGAAACATGGTTATCTCCCTCTATATTGAACAAGGAACTATTACCCTCATGTTATAAGCGTAATCCTTCTACATCCAAACTAACCATACTTTCTGCTGCAGAATCAGTATTACAATATAACATCACCAATGCTTGTATAAACTATGAATCCCAACTCAAAAATAACTTTGCTCATCACAACGACTCCAAAATCTACAAGTACATCAACAGTATTTGCAAAGAAACTAAAATCCCTGAAATTCTTACGTATAAGTCCCAAAACTTCTTCAATTGACAAAGCCAAAGCATTCAATAATTGGTTTCACTCCACTTTCAACACCTATACCTCAGACATCTCTTTTGACAACTTACCATTTCCAGCCAAATCTCTCTGTTCACTTACCCTCACCAAGCATGATGTCTACACTGCTCTTGCTAATCTAAACCCCACCAAAGCAATGGGTGGAGATGGAATTCCTCCACTTTTTCTTAAATATTGTGCGGCTGCCCTTGTTGACCCTGTCCACTACCTATTCTCTCAATGTTTCTCTCAGTCTTATCTGCCTCAAGAATGGTGCAGCCACCTCATTATACCCATCCCAAAAACTGGTGACAAATCACAAATCTCAAACTACCACCCCATTTCACTACTCTGTAATCTCTCTAAAGTTCTAGAAAAAATAGTTTTTGACAAGATCTACAAATTCATTTCAGAAAACTCTATCTCTATCCACCAATTTGGCTTTTTGAGGAATAGGTCAACTCTCAAGCAACTCATACTCTACACTGAATTTTTATGTTCTTCTCTTGATCATCATCAACAGGTAGACTCTATCTACCTTGACATATGCAAAGCTTTCAACTCTGTCCCACATAACAAACTTCTCGTCAAGCTGTATGCGTAGTCTCAAACCACCAGACAGTATTTTACTACAAGTGGATCTAGATCACCTTTTCAACTGGAGTTACGAAAACAATCTTTCCTTCAATGTTTTTAAATTTGCTCTTCTGTGTTTTCTGAACAGATCAAGTTCTCCTATACGTAATAGCTACTGTATGAATGGTATAGAAATCAAACTCATGAACCACTTCAAAAGATGTCGGTATCATATTTTCCAATGACCTCTCTTGGACACATCATTACCAGAAAATAATTACCAAAGCTTACCAAAAGCTTGGTTTAATACTTAGAACAAGTACAGTGTCACGCCACTAAATATATTCTGAATGATTACTCTACAGACTACAAAACTAGACTCACTTCACTTCATATTCTTCCATTAATGTACACTTTCGAACTTGCTGACATCCTCTTTCTGATTCGCTGTCTCCAACACCTGGATCCCAGCTTTCCAGTTACTAACTACATTCAATTTGCATCCTCCTCCACTAGATCATCCAGTTCTTGTAAACTTGTTCATCAAAGTTCACAGTTGAATTCTTCTCATTACTCCTTTTTCAAGAGAGTAATCCACCTCTGGAATGTACTACCACCAATCAACTTCGACAAATCTTTCTCTCATATAAAATCAAATATAACTAAAAACTTCTGGAGTCACTTCAATGCCAACTTCGACCCAGAGGTTCCTTGTACATACCATATCATCTGTCCCTGTAACAAATGCTCTAAATCCCACATTCCTGCTGTCTTTCACTAATCTTCACAGACGTACTTTACTTTAATTCCTACTTGGGTACTAGCAGCAAGTGCTAGCACTCCATCAGTACAATCATTCTCATCACTGAACTGTATTTCATTTATTATCATTGTTTTGTTAATCATTTGTACTGTAAAGTCCTCTAAAAATAATAATAATAATAATAATAATAATATGTATTATTATGTATTTTTATTAATGTATTATAATGTATTATTACATGTAATATTATATGTAATAATACATGTATTATTACATGTAAACTCACCAATGTTATATATCTATTTAGAACCACCTGAAATTCATATGTTACAAGAATACTCAAATGAGACTACACAAAAACATCCAAACAACTTTTCCAAAGAAATGATTCAAGGTTAGTGTATATTACTATATATAATATAATAGGTACATTTTTGATACAGGAGAACAGATGAACATGAAACTATATTAACTTGTTTAGAATATTTTGAACAAACTCAGTTTATTGAACAAGACTTAAATGAAACATGTCAAGGTTAAACTCTTCTACATGTTAAGTGCTTGATTTATTATATTTATACAGGTGACAATGAACTACTCCAAAGTATAGCCACTTCTTCAGAGTTATATGTACAAGAAGAAAGACAGCTTACAAGTCAAGAACAACATGGACACCATGCTGCGTAAGTTTCAATGTACTCTCTTTGTTAAAATTCATTTATAATATTACAGCAAGAAACTAGATGAGTTTATAAAATGCTTTTTGCGGAAAAAGAAAACTTTGAAGGATGGCAAATAGGAGATGGGTAGGCTTCATTCTACTTTATATTTAACACTTTGCAATTTTATTTTAGCAAAAGTTACCAAAGTAATGACAATCAAATTGTATAGACACTCTTGTCAAAGAAGTAAAGGCATTAAACCCTGAGTTTTCTACGAATGACATCAGAGGTAAGTTTCTACTTGAAGAAGTTAAGACTTTATTGTACTTTGCAGGTGCTGCATATCACCTCTACGGATCCAATTGTGAAAATCAGCAAAATCAAAGAGACAAATGAAAGAAAGAATAACTGGTCCTTATTCATTGAGAGAAAAACCAAATGACATTTTGCCCACGTGGGCTTGAGTTGTTTTGAGTAACTAACTTTATGTAGTTATCATTATACAGTTTACTTTTATAGTTAATACTAAAGATGTTTAGCTTATTTCACTAGAACCAACAAGTGATTATTGATTCATTGGTTATCAATAATGAGAGAAGAATGGGTTCAGGATATGCCCCTCATAGGTCATCAATAATGAGAGTAGGATAGCATTATGAGATGTGACCTATTTGGTACATTATAGGTAAAGGATATTGTGCCCTATACTGCTAATTGACACGTGAATGATATTTACAACTATAATAAGTGACAAGTGTACCATGATAGCTGAACAATCATTGACCTAACATGAACAAGAAATGATGCAGTATATTCCAACTCTCTTCCAGTGAAAGGAGCAGGTAAACGGAAGTGCATAGAATGGCAGGTTGAAGGACTGCGCATTTCAAGCTGGTGGTAATTGAGTAGAATGATTAACCATGTGGTAGGTCATGGAAATCTCACTAGAGTTCTTTGTGCAAGGTTATTAGGTAGCAGACAACGTCCCATGGAGAAAGACTGAAGGGAAATCTTTTTTCCTTCATCCCAGACTCAGCCGATTCAAACTGTAATCCAACAAGCACCAGAAGTCACAACAAGCCTTACATCAGACAAAATCATATGCAAGTGTCAATTTTACTGAAGCAACATCAGAAATAAAAGAAAACCTGACCCTTTCAATAAACTAGCTGGGAACTTATGCCTATACTTCTCATATAGCTGCAAGGCTAGGAATCCCTATGATTGGCACATAAAAGTATTTATTTAGCTGAGGAATGTCTGAATGCAATATAGGAATACCTCAATAGGAGTTGACAACGGGAGGTGGGAGGATGGATGCCATGTCTCTTTTAGAAGGAGGAAGTCCCAACATTAGTTGCCCAAGAACACACCAGGGAAGTGGAGAGTGTTCAAGGATTTTTCTTACCCTGAGATGCCAGTATATATTAATGATGGAATTAGCCCCCAATGTTCTTTACAGTATACCATGGTTGACAGATTGGTACAAGTAGGGCACCAATAAATGTATAATTTACACTGCAAAAACTGATTGGTTGATTTTACTTCTATATACAGGTTGCAAAATGTAAAAGAAAGTAAACATTATACCTTTGATTACTATTGTCCTACAGAATCATTGTTTATCAAATCAAAATGTTCTTATTTCTTTAAAAAATCATTTTTAGTTCTAACATTTTGTAAACAGTTTGCATCCTACAACCTGTAAAACCAGCATATATTGGTTAAATCAAGTAATCAGTTTTTACAGTGTACTCCATGGATAACTATATAAGTGTTGGAGGTGAAATGTAAAGGCCATGCACATTTACTTTGATTATAGATTCCCATTTTATCTAAGACAGTCACGGATGCTTTCTGTGACTGCTACAGCAACATGAAGTTGCAAACAACTAAACACAACTAGCCTAATCTATTTTTAGGAGTGAAACTAAACTAAAAATATCTCTTTCATCAATATTCTAGCTTTCTGCATTAGAATGATGATAGGTCATGCCTCCTGACTATTACCTATCCATCCATCCATCCTTGTATTTGTTTTTTATATTAGCATGCACCATCATCCATTTAGTCATTTAATCTATCCATTAATTGAATTTATTAATGTTATTATTACATGTCAGTGTGCATCTATAGGTATTTATCTAAACGAATGTGTTTGTAGAATTGTTATACATTTACTGATATAGATTTTATAGAAATATATGTTAGACATTAGTACTTTCTTGAAAACAATCAGGATACTAATTCTAAGAATTCAACAAATGATAATATATTGCAACAAAACAAGTCACTCACTATATAAGCTCAACTACCTTTTTAAAAGAAAACAATTGCTAGAGGATTTAAAATGGTAATCATAAGTTAGTGATCTTGTTATTTAGCTTTGCGTATTTCAAATACAGCAATTACTATAGTCAAGATAGAACTTCCAACAATTGCAGCAACAGCAAAGAAAGCAAACACCTATGAAACAATACATTTGATTTATATATCACTTAAAAGACATAAGATTTCAGCAATCGAGTTTATGTTCTTAAAAGTCATTGCTAAAATCATTCTGTCCTATCTCTGTTGGTTATTGATATAATATTAACAGATACATTTCGTGCATGATATTAATGTTTATATAACTATAGTGTTATTTTATACACGCGAACTAGGACCTGTAGATCTACTTACAACTGATGCTGTGACTTGTTTCAGGTACTCGAAGCCATTCATATTATTGCAGTAATTACTACTACCCGCTCTAAAAACTTTTAAGTGAATACATAATAAGTGATTACTAAAGTGATACTGATTAAAAACTTACGGGCCCTTAATTGTATCACATGTCACTCCCCATCCAGAACTAAGTATTATCGCAACAATTAAAGCAAATACACCAGAGAACAACAGAATTGAGATTTCAGCAATTAAAATTATTTTATTTCTGAAAAATACCTTTCATTTACGTTTATTAATTAATTTAAAAACTCACCCAATAAGTTCATATACAAATTTGACAATACTTAAGATTACCAAAATGACCAAACCTAGAGTAGCAAGGACTTCACCAGCGATGGAGAAATTGCAGTTTGAGATACTAGGATTATAGTTATCCTTGCTGATATACAAAAAGCAGACCTTAGTCTTCAGTTCTAGTTGTCTGTTAAAGCGATTAAATGCATCACCAAAAAGCCCTATTGTAATCAACAGGAAAATAATGGCCAAGACATGTATTGCTATAGTGATTATCTGCAAAATCATAGTAGTTTGAGCCATTGTTATGATTTGTCTACTAGCTGATAATAAAATCAAATAGTAAGCAGTTGCGATGGTTGCTATGGTTGTTCCGTGTCTTTTATATTGAAACTCAACATTACGTAGCGGAAGTTGTAGGCAAGTAGTCTTCTATTACACAAACAAAGCACTCTGCGTGCATTTAAAATATGACATGTGATAGTTTATAATGTTTAATTCCCAATTGCCTTCAAGGTTTACTTTCTATATTAATTATCAATGTAATTATATATGATTTTTCAATGTTTAATTCTTTACTGATTAGTTTCTATATCATTGTTTACTTCCTATTTGTTATTTCACATAGTTAAATATATTTATCTAACCTATTATATATATATAGAAATTGAAAATTTGTGAATTGACAAATCATATATAATGGATATTAATAAACTGAATCGAGAGTTGACAGAATCACAATTATAAGATATGAAATGTAATAATAGATACATTATGTATATCCCAGCTAACATGAAATGTTTTATCAAGAGGATTGTATGCATATACACAGTATACCATATGCCAATAGATTTTAAATTTAATAATTTCAGTTATCATTATTATGTAAAAGTTAAAATAAAATGAACTTATTACAAAGTGACAAGGACTGATGTTGCAAATAGTGTTGTAATGATTTAGTTTTGGTTTTTATTTTATTTTTTGTTAATATTAGTTAGTGTGGCCTCTTTTTGATTATTTTTAGTTAGTATTAGTCACTTGTAGGCTTTTGTAATTACTTTTATATATTCTCTCCAAGATGAGAAGAGCCCCTCATTAATAAAATGTTTTATGCATTGAGTTGTAGTATTATAGTTAGTATTAATTAGTTTGGGCCCTTTGTGATTACTTTTCATTAGTTATAGTTCAGTTTGCTATCTCAGCAGATAATGCTAATTAGTTATAGTTAGTTTTATTATTTTTCACAGTAGTTTTTGATAGTTAATTATCTAAAATATAACTAAACTAAACTAAAAGGTCTAAATGGTTAAACCTTTTTACTTGTAGTTGAATTAACAATCACTATACTTGTAAACCAGCTCATCTTAAAAAACTTGTTATTATATTTAAAGAAAAAAGTAGGTTCAAGGCCAAACCATTGAAAGTATGAATGTGTATACACAACAATACATGAACTGGTTATTTGTTCTGCCCATGTTTATAATGGTATAAATATGTATTTTAATATATAATGTCCTAAAATAAACAATGGATAATCTTTTACACAATGAATGCAGTTTAACATGTTAAACGTATAGTAGTTTTTCTACTTAGATATCAAAATTGCAATTATGTTTGGGTGAGTACCTCTTAAATGGATGAACACACCAATGACTAATTGGATATGGCAATCATTCTCTTAATGATGTTTCTGTGTGCTATACTTAGTATATAGTTCTTTATAGATTAAGGGAAACTTCAATTTAACACAGTTAATCATCTAAGCAACATGTATGTAGGCACTATACCCACAAGGGATATTAGTTATTAATATATTTACATGTCTATAAACGTATACTACTATCTATAATATTGCTGAGCTAGACAGGCATGTGCAGACATATTTTATTAACAGCATCCAGTCTTTTGAAGTGACTTGTATGGAGGCACTGTTACTTCATATGGTTGTATATAAGAGAAGTTTTTCATTGTATGGATTAATTACTTAAAATGGGTTCGCAATTAAGGGATTAATGCATTATGGGTTATTTATGTTAACATTTTGGTGAACATAATCAATTTAAAATGAGGACAAAGTTGGCTTGATAACCATAAGTGCATGCAATGTTGATGTCTTGCATGCTCCTATCATTATATCACTATCAATATCAAAGAATGACTAATTAAAACTTTAATTAACTGATTCAAGGGCATATTATTCTACTTGTATTAATATACTGAATTAAACTTTAGATCAATAGTAATTTTTATATTTACAAGCAATACTAAATCTAATAAGTATAATCATAATTATATACTTTTACAAAACTGGTTATTACAAGCTTGTGGCACCTTGAACCTTGAGCCATTTATGTCTGTTAATGAACTAGAATATTTCCCTTATATATACAAAAGACATACAAATTTTCTATCTGTAAGGATTACTGACATAATCAGATTGTCCATATGGTTAATTATGCATGACTAAATGTCACTGTTTGTAGATAAAGCAGATGTATATTGACACTAAAAATCTCATGAAATTTAGAATTTCAGTCTAACACACTAGATCATTTTGATTACATGCTCTCTACACATCCATCAATCTTTGTATCATCACATCCATTTAATGAAATTAGTAACACGGACCAGGCAAAGTGTTCCTATAATCACATGTTATTAGTACTAGTATCATATTATTATAGAAATCCCATACTATTCAATGTATTAGGTTAAGTCCAAAAAGATTTTGATATTGGAGGTATGAGATTAGCTGGGGTATTTTAATGATGAGCAAAATGAGTGAGAAAAAATTTTCCCATTAATGTATATTGCTATGAAAATAGTATATTGTGTCGTTCATCCAGCTAGAGAATAAATTTACTCTTATTTGCATGTGCTAAATATAAACAAATGGCTTGCAACCAACCCACTCATGTTGTAACAAGTAGTAATTACTGAAGTCACCAAATAAATTCTGAGTGAAACGTTTCACTTAATTTGATCTTTTTCTTTTTCCTCTATAGGAGGTAGTTCCTCTAAACCCAATATAAATTATTCATTCATGGACTCTGACCATAGCCAATGTCAGTACCTTTTAATCATTATATTAATCCATTCACAGTGATATGTACTTATATGGATCCTAGAATATAAGTGATTGATAATATCTTATTAGTTTTAGTTTATTAACAAGCTGATATTAATTTGAATATACTAAGAGGCTTGAATAATGATATTATGAGGTTTAAAAGCATAAATTTTGTTTAAAATAATAATGATATTTTATGAAAAGCTAGTGTGTATGTACATGTGCTAATTAATATTGATTTCATTATGATTTATGAAATAGTTTTATGACTAGTATAATTACAGACATTATAATTTTATTATGTGTATGGGAGGAGCTTCCTACATCATGTATCACTTTACATCTTAATATCAACTTTGTATAACAAAGTATAGTACAGTTCATATTGCTGTAGTAATGTAAACAACATACTATTTTAATTACTATATAATTAACATGAGATTATGTATTACATTCATTAACTACATATGAGAGTACCAAAAGTATTTACCTTGTTTTTATTGTGACAAAGTGATATCTTAATAGTCTATCATGACAATTGGCTAGATTATAATAATAACATACAATCCATAATTAATCACTTATGATGCTAAGAACTACACTATGTTATATGCTGTATCTATAGTTACATCCAGAAACTCTCTTTCCTCTTTAGCTATAGAATCAACTTTGACTGTGCACAATGCAGCCAGTTAATAACAATGTACTTTGAGAAACATCCTCTGCATATAATGTGCATATGACATAGTATAAATAATGTTGTGATAATTCAATCATTTTGTGTTTAATTATAATAAGCATATACATATCGATGATTATTGTCAATACCACAACTTGCAGAAGTCACAAATGGTTTTTACAATGCTTGGTTACCATAGTAACTGTATAGTAACATACATATAGAAGTATATTATGGCCATACGTCATACTGCATTATGACTCATATGCATTATGACGTACATCTTGATGATTTTAAAGAAGATTGTCAGGAATCTTATGCTGAAACTAAATTATATAATTTATTTTCAGCATAAAATTCCTAACAATCATCTTGTGAGTCAATCTCAAATTCTGGGATGCTGTATTGAGTCACAAACATTTTCACTTGTCCATGTAGAAAATATATTGATGGAAATCTTGTAAGATCTTCTTTGTAAGATGTATAATGTAGTGGAAGAGCATAGAAGACATAGAGTTAAAATTAGGAATAAAAATAAACTATAGAATTGATCATGACTTGAATGACAGGGATCTACTAACCAGAATTGAAATTACAGAGTTAAAATTGGAAATAGAGTGTGCTTTAATAAACATAGATCTACACAAAATAAAAATGTAAAAAAGTCTACAGGATTGCTAGCTACTTAATCATAATGATGAAGCTATCACATAGGTTTAACATGATTTAGATAAACCTGGTCCATATTCCTCTCTCAGTGGCAAAAGTAAGTTTTTGCCATCAATAACTTAATACCAGTTATCACTTCATTACACCAATGGTTAATAAATATAATGTACAGCATAATTACATAATGATTCACAAGTACAAAGTATAAATAATTATTAGAGATATTGTACATTGTACATAGCAATTAAACATTATAATGACAACTGCATACTATATTGTACACATAGGAAATAGACGTTATAATGATAATTGGATATTATATTGTACATAGTAAATAAACATTATAATGACATGAAAATTCTCCTGTTTATGTTTTAATGATAAAATAGAATACTATTCAACACTCCACTTTATTGACTTAATATATCTTTTTGGTACCAGCTATAATCATGTCATTTTAGTCTTCACTTACTAAGAATATATAGGAACAACAATCCCTTCTTAAGATTATCTACATATAGTCCAACTGCTTGTGGAGTACTTTAGTTTCAACATCTTTAGAAGGAACATTATAAACCACATATTTATATGGATATATAATGATTCCGGCTTATTATCATATTGAGTACTATTCCTGCTATTGTCTTGTTGATATTTAGATTGACAAACAGAATACAGGCTATAACCATTAACATACTGCCAAAATGTAGCTGATTATATAATTAATCCTAATTCTGTTATAAGTCAATGTGGTTTATCATGTTATTATATTAATGCTAAATTAAATGATGACCTACCACAAGATGAAGGACAGTTGTACATAACAATAACAAACTCAGTCACTCATAGTTTATATAAAGGTATAGTATGTTGTACCAACACTGTTATCAACAATATGCTATGTATATTCTTTATCACAAATGTCCCTAATATATGTCTCTCATAAATTCTTTAACGTATGATATACTTTATTTTCCTTAAAAAATAATTATCGCAATAAAAATTATATAAAAATAAATGTTAACATCTGTTAATTACAGTTGGTAAATTATAATTTTAGAACACATTAGTTGAAAGGTTAATGTTAATTGGCTTTACTTGTCATTGCCTTTGCAAAAATATATGTTTTGTTATCACATGATGCTATGATGCAATATGGGTGGGGTTTAAAGGATCTCAAATTACTGGATTTTCCTCACTTATTTACATAAAGATACAAGTAAATTTATGACAGTTATCAATGGACTGTTATAAAGAGTTGTTATCTATATATATTATGTTATGAAGTGTTGTTAGAATGTAACTAACTACCCATTGTTAACTTAGCTTTTTGCCTTTATCTAGATATACATCTGTGCAAAATGATAGGAGATAGAACCTATTATGTTCTTGGTATATATTTATAACTTAGAATGTATTTTGTCCAACTGGTACCAGTGACGCCAATTGTAATAAACATTATGTTTATTAAATTAATCCGTCATATATAGAATAAAAATATATGTGCATTTAATTTGTGAGAGTAGTGTCTTGTAGTGCTAAAAAAATCATAACAAAAGAGTCACTACATCGACAATGAAAATGACAACTACTACCAAAAAATATTTTAAAAGAAAAAATGCAATTTGTTTTGTTCATTTATTGCTTTACCATGGCCCAAGCATGCACAACAATTATTATAGTAAAGACAGAACTTCCAACAATTGTAACAACAGCAAAGGCAGTAAACACATATACACAAAGATAACTTATAGGTTGATATAGAGTAAGATTGTAGCAATCAATCACTAATCAAAAGTCTTTGTTAAGTTACATTTTGTTTCCATTTCTGTTACTTATATAAAAATGACAATATCTCAAAATGAGTTAAGGATGGCAGGCCTCTTTTGAAAAGAGGAAGTCTCAATATTAACCACCCAAAAGCACACCAAGAAAGTGGAGAGTGATTAAGGACTTTTCTTTCCCTGAGATCCCAGTATATATTAACGATGGAATTAGCCCCCAATGTTCTTTACAGTAGATCATAGTTGACATATTGGTACAAACAGATGTGGCAAAGATATATATCATGGGAAACACATTAAATGTTTTTTGCATTAGAATGATAAGTTATACATCCTGTCTATTAATTATCCATCTATCCATCCTTCTATTGGTTTTTTATTCTTACATGCATCCATCATCCATTTAGTAATTTAGTCCATCCATTAATTAAACTTATTAATGTTATTATTACATGCTACTATGCATCTATAGGTATTCATCTATACGAATATATTTGTAGAGTAGTTATACATTTACTGATATATATTTTATAGAAATATATGTTAGACATTAGTACTTTGTTCTTGAAAATAATCAGGATACTATAATTCTAAGAATTCAACTAATGATAACGTATTACAACAAAACAAATCACTCACTATATGATGATTACAAAAAATAAGCTTAACTATTTTTTCAAAGAAAAATAATTGTAAAAAGGATTTAAAACGGTAATCATAAGTTAATGATCTTGTCATCTTTAGTTTTGCTTAATCCAAATACAGCAATTAGTATAGTCAAGATAGAACTTCCAACAATTGCAGCAACAGCTAAGAAAGTAAACACCTATGAAACAATACATTTGATTTACATATACTTGAAGGACATAAGATTCATATAATATTGACAGATATATTTTCATATACATGATATTAAAGTTTATATAACTATAGTGTTATTTATACACGCGAACTAGGACATGTAGATCTATTCATTATACTTACAACTGATGCTGTGACTTGTTTCAGGTAGTTTTCATAATTGCAGTTAATGCCTGTACCTGGTGCCTTACCTCTAAAATGTTCATGTGAAATATTCAATAAGTGATTACTGAACTGATGGTAATTATAAACTTACAAGTCATTAATTGTATCACATGTCACTGCCCATCCAAAAATGAAAGCAAATATACCAGAGAACGAAAGGATTGAAACTTCCACAATAAAAATTATTTTATTTCTGAAAAATACCTTTCATTCACATTTATCAATAATTAATTTTAAAGCTCACCCTATAAGACCACATACAATTTTGACAATACTTAGGATTACCAAAATTACCAAACCTAGAGCAGCCAGAACTTCACCAGTGAAGGCGAAATTGCAGTTTGAGTTATTAGGATTAATATTATTCTTGCAAATCTCCTTGGTCTCCAATTGTGTGTTCTCTTTATTATAGCACCTAAATGCATCACTAAAAAGCCCTGCTGCAATCACCAGGAAAATAATGGCCAAGAGATATATTGCTATAGCTATTATCTGTAAAATCAAACTTGTTTGAGCCATTGCTATGATTTGTCAGCTAGCTAAAAAGAGATTATCAAATAGTAAGCAGTTGATATGATTGACCCGTGTCTTTTATATTGAAACTTAACATTACGTAGCGGGAGTTGCGGGGAAATAAGAATCTTCTATTAATATGACATGTGCTAGTTTACAATATTTAATTCCCAATTGTCTTCAATTTACTTTCTATATTAATTATCAATGTAATTGTTTGTGACTTTTCAATGTTTAATTAACTATGATTACTTTCTATATCATTGTCTACTTGCCATTTGTTATTTTGCAAAGTTAAAAATATTTATCAAATCTATTATTAAATATATATAGAAATTGAAAATATATGAATTGGCAAATTATATATAATGAATATTAATAAACTGAACTCAAGAGTTGACAGAATCACAATTAAAAGATATGAATATGTAATAATAGATACACTGTGCATGTCCCAGACTCCCAGTTAACATGAAATTTTTAATCAAGAGGATTGTATGTATATACACAGTATAGCATATACTAATAGACTTTAAATTTAATAACTTCAGTTACCATTATTATTTAAAAGTTAAAATAAAATGAAGTCATTACAAAGTAATATGGTCGGATGTTGCAAATAGTGATGTAATTATATAGTTTTGTTTTTTTTATTTAATTTTTTGTTAATATCAGTTAGCTCAGCCTCTTTTTGATTATTTTTACTTAGTATTAGTCACTTTTAGACCTTTTCAATTACTTTTATACTCTGTCCAAGTTGAGAAGAGCCCCTTATTAAAAAAGGTGTTTTATTCATGGCGTTAGTATTATAGTTAGTATTAGTTAGTTGGGGTTCTTTGATCATGATTATTTTCAGTTAGTATTAGTCACTTTTGGGCCCTTTGCGATTAAATTTAGTTAGTTATAGTTCAGTTTGTTATCTCAACAGATAATATTAATTAGTTCTATCATTTTTCACAGTAGTTTTAGATAGTTAGTTATCTAAAATATAACTAAACTCTTCTTTGCTATATGTGTTGACTAGATGTATATTATGTAGTAAAAGATGTACATAAAAGATACAGAGCTAAAATCTTTAAGAAAAACAATAGAATTGATGATGACTTCAATGACATGGATCTACTAACCAGAATCAAAATTACAGAGTTAAAATTAGAAATAAAGTGTGTTGTAGAATTGACATACATCTACACAGAATAAAAGTGTAAACAAACGTTTAAAGGATTGGTGGCTAGTTAATCATAATGATGAAGCTATCACATAGGTTTAACTTGATTTAGACCTGGTCCATATTCCTCTCTAAGTGACAAAATTAAATTCTTGCCATCAATAACTTAATACCAGTTATCATTTCATTACACCAATGGTTAATAAATATAACGTACAGCATGATTACATAATGATTCACAAGTACAAAGTATAAATAATTATAAGAGATATTATACATTGTACATAGCAAATAAACATTATAATGACAACTGCATACTATATTGTACACATAGGAAATAGACATTATAATGAGAATTGTATATTATATTGTACACAGGAAGCAGATATTATAATGATAATTGTATATTATATTGTACATAGTAAATAGACATTATAATGACATGTAAATTCTCCTGTTTATGCTTTAATGATAAAATAGAATACTTTTTAACACTCCACTTTATTGACTTAATATATCTTTTTGGTACCAGCTATAATCATGTCATTTTAGTCTTCACTTACTAAGAATATATAGAAACAACAATCCCTTCTTAGGATTATCTACATATAGTCAAACTGTTTGTGGAGTACTTTAGTTTCAACATTTCTAGAAGGAACATTATAAACCACATATTTATATGGATATATAATGATTCCGGCTTATCATCATATATAGTACTATTCCTGCTATTGTCTTGTTGATATTTAGATTGACAAACAGAATACAGGCTATAACCATTAACATACTGCCAAAATGTAGCTGATTATATAATTAATCCTAATTCTGTTATAAGTCAATGTGGTTTATCATGTTCTTATATTAATGCTAAATTAAATGATGACCTACCACAAGATGAAGGACAGTTGTACATAACAATAACAAACTCAGTCACTGATAGTTTATATAAAGGTATAGTATGTTGTACCAACACTGTTTGCAATAATATGTTATGTATATTCTTTATCACAAATGTCCCTCATATATGTCTCTCATATATTCTTTAACATATGACATACTTTATTTTCCTTAAAAAATTAATAATGATCGAAATAAAAAATTATATAAAAACATTTGTTAAAATCTGTTAATTACAGTTGGTAAATTATAACTTTAGAACACATTACTTCAAACGTTAATGTTAATTGGCTTTACTTGTCATTGCCTTTGCAAAAATATATGTTTAATATATTGCATCATAACATCACATGATGTTATGATGCAATATGGGTGGGGTTTAAAAGATCTCTAATTACTGGATTTCCTCACTTATTTACATAAAACAATAAGTAAATTCATGACACTTATGGATGGACCATTATAAAGAGTTGTTACCTATATATATTATGTTTTGAAGTGTTGTTATCTATGCATAGTAATCAGAGGTGATGTTATGCAGGTTAACCTTGAGGATAAAGACTGTAATGTCATTGTCAGATTGTTAATGACATGTACAAGAAAAATGATCTCCTACATAATGTTTTTATGAGACACCAAATGAGTCAAAAAGCCACCATATGGAGTTTCACTATGTTAACAGTACACCTGCCCTCTGTTTACAAGTGTAGCCTTTTGCTTTTCAACATATCCAACATCTGAAATAAATATCTGATATCTTATATATATATATTCATCCATCCTTTGTTTAAAAGCTATAGCCCTCTGCTTTATTATATATCCAACATCTGAAATATATATCCTTTTGTTTAAAAGTTTTAGCCCTCTGCTTTACTTCATATCCAACATCTGAAATATAATTCCAACATTGGATATATGTGTATATATATATAATATGTGTGTGTATATATATATATATATATATATATATTCACCCATTCTTTGTTTAAAAGCTGTAGCCCTCTGCTTTACTACATATGAGACATTTAATATATATATATCAGATGCCAAACATATAAATCAGAGGGCGGACATGTATTTCGGATTTTAAATATATCTTTCCAAAGTCCGATATATGTAAATAAGATGTATATTTGACATCTGATATATATATCAAATTTCTGATATGTAGTAAAGCAAAGGGCTACAGCTTTTAAACAAAGAATGGGTGAATATATATATATATATATATATATATATATATATATATATATATATATATATATATATATATATATATATATAGATCTATAGATATAGATCTATATATATATATATAATATAGATATAGATATATAGATATAGATATATATGGATATATATATATCAGATGTCAGATGAATATATGTATATATATTGTTGTTGAAAACATGTAGCCCTCTGCTTTACTACATATCAGACATTTGATATATATATATCAGATGTCAAATATACATATCAGACATAAGATATATATATATATCAGATGCTGAACATAAAAATCAAGGGTGATATATATTTCAGATGTTGGATATATCTTTCCAACATCCAATATATATATATAAGATGTAGATATATCTATCCAACCTCTGATGTATATATCCGAGGTCAGATATAAATATGAGCATTGAATATTACGGTGCACCAAATGTGTCAAAAAGCCACCATATAGAGATTCTCTATGTTAGCAGTACACTTGCCTTCTGTTTACCTGTATACAAGCCGACATTGATCTGAAACATGTATCCAACTGCTGATGTGTATATATAGATATATATATATATATATGTATGTATGTATGTATGTATGTATGTATGTATGTATGTATATAATTTATATATACGGCATTTGAAACATAAATTTGATGCTGATATATATATCTGACTTCTAATATATCTTTGACTAGGATATACACATCAGAGGTTAGATATATATATATATATCCATGTAACATCTTATATATGTGTTTGACATCTGATATGTATATATGATATATATATATATATATATATATATATACATATATATATATGTATGTATGTATGTATGTATATCAGACGTTGCATATGTAGCAAAGCAAAGGCCTATGGCTTGTAAACGGAGGGCAGATGTACTGTTAACATAGAGAAACTACATGCATGTGGTGACTTTTGACTTATTTGGCACCACCACTTATCAGCCATCTGCATGTATCTGTCTCAATACCAAGTCTCCTTCTAAATTGAAAATATCCCTTAAAAAGTTCCATTCTCTCTATTTCTCCTTAATCAGAGCAAATACAATTGCATCTCAGAGCATGTGAGCAAATAAATGAGTGATGTATGGGTTCATTTAGAACAGAGTCATCTCAGAAATGTACAAATCACTTCACATATATGTCTAAACCCAAGATATTACCATCCAGGAGGCATCCACCTCAAATCACTTGCTTAAACATTTACTCAAAAGCACTGAGATACAAACATATCTACTCTCATCAATTAGAGTCGAGAGAGTGAATAATTTGAACTTTCTAATTATAAGAGATGGACTACTATATAGTACTTCAATACATACTATGATATTATCATTTGTATATGCATAAAATTTGTACATGACAAGTTTATTTTGACAAATTGAGCAAAAATAATCAAGGTAAAACACTGTAGATTGCTAATAGATGTCACTAAATATAACAATACTATTTTATCAAATTCAAGCTAAGTCATTAAATAAGTTTGTTTATATCCCTAGGCTTAGAAAAATTGTAAAATTATTATTAAAGACGACATCAATGTCAAAAGAATCAGACTCCCATCAACAAACATGCCTAAAAGATTACATAGAATAGTGTAAGCATTGACGGAATTAACTTAATTTCACATTTATGACAATCTATAGAGATTGTTGACAAATATGCACTATTATATTGTGTATACTCATGACATGTTTTGGTATATTTAATATTAAAATATACCTTTAAATGAGCCAGTAGTGGGAGAAGATGTTAAGAAGTCATAGGCATATCCAAAGTTCTCAGCTGGTTTAAACATATCTGTGTGTGTGTAGACTGGTATGAAGGGAACAATGCAATCATTAGAACTATGTCCAGCAAATTTTGGATCATTCTTGGGTCCATCATATTCACCATTTGGATACTGTTGTAGCCATTGTTCAAAGATAGAGTCTATCATTGTGTGGTGATTAATAAACACTGGATCATTAGGTGAGGCAGCTACATTAGCCATTGTGCCTTCATTTAGTGTACCACTCTTAATTAAATCCACATTACTAAAGTTGCCTATTCCTAGAATGATGTGAACCTGTGTGTGTGCGTGTGTGTGTGTGTGTGTGTGTGTGTGTGTGTGTGTGTGGGTGGGTGGGTGTGTGTGTGTGTGTGTGTGTGTGTGTAAACAACAAATATGATCTCTATAATATATAAAAGCATTCACTTACTAAGTTGTGCAAGTGACGAGCAATATCATCACCAGAGTTGATCTCTAGATTTTCAAGATCACCACTAGGATTAGGTTCAAATCCCTCCAAAAAATTGCTGAAAGTATTTTCAGAATATTTATTATATGATACATTACTGTATGAACTAAGTCTCAATGCTCTATTAATGGTTTGTTGACTAGGCCATTTAGAGTATGTACCAGTACATTGTGTGGGTGAAGGACAACGAATAATTGGCCTTATACCATCAGGATCAGTATGATTACAAGTTTGATGCCCTTTTGTACTGTCAGAAGGAAACCAACAAACAGTCTTCCAATTGTTCCCTCTATAATATTTACTGTTTACAGTACCATCATCACTATTACTACCAAGTTTGTTAATAGAGAATATACTTGTCCGATCATTAGTATTAGTCCAGTTCCAATAATGTACAGTAAAACTTGGATCTTCTAGTAATATTTGCATTTCTCTTTCAAACCACAACAAAAACAGACGATGCCATGTTAGAAATCCAGTTGACTCATGAGCATAATCATTTGCTAAAGTGTTCATATAAATGATAACTTGTATGTAGTACATTGTTATAACATACCTGATCCTGTAATGATATAGTTATCATCATTGTTTTTAGCAACATAATGATGCATCCATGTAAACATGTCATAGAGAGAAATGTCTACAGCTTTTGCATTAAATGCATTTCCATCAGCCTCATTAAAAAGAAGTATGACATAACGACTTTCGTTTGTATGCTTGGATCTGTTCAGCTTGCGATTATACTCCTCCCATTCCGAGTCACTCATATCCATGATATTTTGACGTTGTCGTAACGGTGATGACTTCGTGTTGCAGTCGTTGCCTTCATAACCAAATTTACATTCACCACAATCGTAACCAGAATAGTTTCCGTTGCATTGACACGTTCGGTTAAAGAAATAGGAAGGCCAATTGAGACGTGGATCATTGCTATTATCACGATATTGAGTGTAGCAATACGATGACACAGGACGACATGCTCCGTTACTTCCACATGGAGTTGAGGCTCCTTTTGGAGCGGGACAACATGTACGGCTTGTTAAACTCTGAGTAGTAGCGCAATCTTTGGGTATTTGAGCTTGGACCAAACAACAGCTTACAATCACCGACAGCAATAACCAGAGCGTTCGTCCCATGATAAATCAACTGACTGAATCAGTTGTCTATTCAATTTAACAGTATACTGAGTGCTATAACGTCGAAGGATGCTGTAGTTTATATATATATATATATAGACGTTTATAAATGTTCGTGGAACGCCCCATTTCCGCTTGTTATTGTTATTCTATACTTTAATTACTATAGATATTGTAATATTGATTTTCTGCAATTTATAGCAGTACGATGAATTGTCCAAACCTATAAGCTATATATACTTTCAGAAAGATATATATGTTATATGTACATATATACTGATTGACAGTGCATGTAAGGATCCTTCATATATAATACACTTTTAAACCATTTGCTGTTTTGATTACTAATTACTATGGAATTACAAAGGTAATGTACATAGATGTAAAAATGAAAAGTATATGCTAACACAGGCTGCAGTCATTGCATTTAAAAAACAATTATTTAATTGATATGAGTATTGTCATTGGCAATCTTGATGCTGTCTTTGATGAGGATGGTAAGCCCCTATGATTATTTTACTAATGATAATATTAACTTTTTAGATGACAACAATCCTAACATTGTCAAAAATATGATTATGAAGAGACAATCTGCGTTCCAAGGGAACCAACCCAAATTGTAAATATCCATAAAGAGAATGCTTTTTTATCTGCATTATTACTTAATGTAACAATATCATCACAGAAATCACACTGATATCCTCCAGGTATGAATATAATATGAATACTCTCCATGATTGTACTGATTAAAGAGGTGTCCTCTTTTGGGTACTGATTAATTTAATAGACCTTTTATAAAGGATACCTTTTATATTGATGAGGATTTGTTTTAGTCCGACACTAATACTTTAGTGTATTATAAACCCTCTATATTGAGGACACTTGTTCTAGTCCTATACTAATACTTTAGTGTATTATATAACCTCTATATTGATGACACTTTATACTAAAGACATTGCAGATGTTCATGATTATATTTTAACATCCTCATATAGCTCCAGCTGAACCATCCTCCATCTGGCATCCATCCTGTACCTCAAAGGCTCCACCAGGAATCAGGTTAAGTCTGTCACATAAAGCAGTACTGAACATTACATATCTGTGGTAGCAATGGTATTAAACAAAGAACATTACACAAATGATTTTGAAATTGATTTAAAATAAATTCATTTTGAAGTTAAATTTATTTTAAATTTGTTTTTTGAGATGTTCGCTGCAGTACAGCTGCTAATGCTTCAGTTTCTGGTAAATGTCAATACCATTGAGGTAGAACTCTCATTAAGAAACTCGTTATGGTCATGTAATAGGATAGGAGTGTGGTTCATCTGGGAGAATCCCAGGACAGGTTGTCTGTAATGTGATAATTAGTGGGTGTGGCTTATCTGTTATCACTTATTCTTCTGGGAAGTATCCATCTGTTCAGCAGGAAATACTTCAACTTCCAATTTCATTCCACTAGTAAGTAAATTATAATATTATGATAGGAACATCTCTATAGTGGACATTACAGGACATTTCTTAGTATATAGGTGTCCTCAATATAGAAGTTGCACAATACACTAAAGTATTAGTTTGAAACTAGAACAAGTGTTCTAACATAGGGATTTTATTGTTATGCAATTAAAACAAATTCTTTATTCAATGTAAGTGTCTGTTCATGTAGAATGACACTAAAGAATAAAGAGATTAAAATTTAAGTATATGATGTTATGATGCAATATGGGTGGGGTTTAAAGGATCTCAAATTACTGGATTTTCCTCACTTATTTACATAAAAATACAAGTAAATTCATGACACTTATGGATGGACTGTTATAAAGAGTTGTTATCTATATATATTGTGTTATGAAGTGTTGTTATCTATGCATAGTAATCAGAGGTGATAGTATGCAGGTTAACCTTGAGGATAAAGACTGTGATTTCATTGTCAGATTGTTAATGACATATACAAAAAAAATGATCTCCTGCATAATGTTTTTATGAGACACCAAATGAGTCAAAAAGCCACCATATGGAGTTTCTTTATGTTAACAGTACACCTGCCCTCTGTTTACAAGTGTAGCCTTTTGCTTTACTACATATCCAACATCTGAAATAAATATCTAATATCTTATATATATATATTCATCCATCCTTTGTTTAAAAGCTATAGGCCTCTGCTTTATTATATATCCAACATCTGAATTATGTATCTTTTTGTTTAAAAGTTTTAGCCCTCTGCTTTACTACATATCAGACATTTGATATATATATCAGATGCCAAACATATAAATCAGAGGGCGGATGTGTATTTCAGATGTTGGATATATATTTCCAACTTCCAATATATATAAATAAGATGTATACTTGACATCTGATATATATCAAATTTCTGATATGTAGTAAAGCAGAGTGCTACAGCTTTTAAACAACGAATAGGTGAATATATATATCAGATGCCGAATATAGAAATCAAAGGGCGGATATATATTTCAGATGTTGGATATATCTTTCCAATGTCCAATATATATATATATATATATAAGATGTAGATATATCTATCCAACCTCTGATGTATATATCCGAGGTCAGATTTAAATATGAGCATTGAATATTACGGTCCACCAACTATGTCAAAAAGCCACCATATAGAGATTCTCTATGTTAGCAGTACACTTGCCTTCTGTTTACAAGCCAACATTGATCTGAAACATATAACCAACTTCTGATATATATAATTTATATATACGGCATTTGAAACATATATTCAATGCTGATATATATATCTGACTTCCAATATATCTTTGACTAGGATATATGCATCAGAGGTTAAATATATATATATATATGACATCTGATAATATCTGAAGCCTGAAATATATATCCATGCAACATCTTATATATGTGTTTGAGATCTGATATATATATATCTGACTTCTGATATATATATCTGATACCTGATATATATATATATATATATATATATCAGACATCGTATATGTAGCAAAGCAAAGGCCTACAGCTTGTAAACGGAGGGCAGATGTACTGTTAACATAGAGAAACTACATGCATGTGGTGACTTTTGACTCTTTTGGCACCACTAAGTATCAGCCATCTGCATGTATCTGTCTAATATTCTATGTCTCCTTTTAAATTGAAAATGTCCCTTAAAAAGTTCCATTCTCTCTATTTCTCTTTAATCAGAGCAAATATGTTTGCATCTCAGAACATGTGAGCAAATAAATGAGTGATGTATGGGTTCATTTAGAACAGAGTCATCTCAGAAATGTACAAATCACTTCACATGTATATGTCTAAACCCAAGGTGTTACCATCCAGGAGGCATCCACCTCAAATCACTTGCTTAAACATATACTCAAAAGCACTGAGATACAAACATATCTACTCTCATCAATTAGAGCGAGAGAATGAATAATTTGAACTTTCTAATTATAAGGGATGAAATACTATATAGTGCTTCAATACGTATTATGATATAATCATTTGTATATGCATAAATTTGTACATGACAATTTTATTTTAACAAATTGAGCAAAAATAATTAACGTAAAACACTTTAGATTCCTAATAGATATCACAAAATATAACAATACTATTTTGTCAAATTCAAGTTAGTCATTAAATAAATTTGTTTATATCCCTAGGCTTAGAAAAATTGTAAAATTATTATTAAAGACGACATCAATGTCAAAAGAATCAGACTCCCATCAACAAACATGCCTAAAAGATTACATAGAATAGTGTAAGCATTGACGGAATTAACTTAATTTCACATTTATGACAATCTATAGAGATTGTTGACAAATATGCACTATTATATTGTGTATACTCATGACATGTTTTGGTATATGTAATATTAAAATATACCTTTAAATGAGCCAGTAGTGGGGGAAGATGTTAAGAAGTCATAGGCATATCCAAAGTTCTCAGCTGGTTTAAACATATCTGTGTGTGTGTAAACTGGTATGAAGGGAACAATACAGTCATTAGTACTATGTCCAGCAAATTTTGGATCATTCTTGGGTCCACCATATTCACTATTTGGATACTGTTGTAGCCATTGTTCAAAGATGGAGTCTATCATTGTGTGGTGATTGATAAACACTGGATCATTAGGTGAGGCAGCTACATTAGCCATTGTGCCTTCATTTAGTGTACCACTCTTAATTAAATCCACATTACTAAAGTTGCCTATTCCTAGAATGATGTGCACCTGTGTGTATGTGTGTGTGTGTATGTGCGTTTGTGTGTGTGTGTGTGTGTGTGTTGTGTGTGGGTGGGTGTGTGGGTGGGCGTGTAAACAATAAATTTGATCTCTATAATATATAAAAGCTTTCACTTACTAAGTTGTGCAAGTGATGAGCAATTCCATCACCAGAGTTGATCTCTAGATTTTCAAGATCACCACTAGGATTAGGTTCAAATCTCTCCAAAACATTGCTGAAAGTATTTCCAGAATATTTATTATAATATGGTCCATTACTGTATGAACTAAGGCTTAAAGTTCTACTGATGGTTTGTTGACTAGGCACTTAGAGTATGTATCAGCACATTGTGTGGGTGAAGAACAACGAATAATTGGCCTTATACCATCAGGATCAGTATGATTACAAGTTTGATGCTCTTTTGTACTGTCAGAAGGAAACCAACAAACAGTGTTCCAATTGTTTCCTCCATAATATTTACTGTTTACAGTACCGTCATTAGCATTATTACCAAGTTTGTTTATTGAGAATATACTTGTTCGATCATTAGTATTAGTCCAGTTCCAATATCGTGCAGTGAAACTTGGATCATCTAGTAATAGTTGCATTTCATTTTCAAACCATAACAAAAACAGACGATGCCATGTTAGAAATCCAGTTGAGCATAATCATTTGCTAATAAAGTGTTCATATAAATGATAACTTACATGAGTACATTGTTATAACATACCTGATCCTGTAATGGTATAGTTATCATCATTGTTTTTAGCAACATAATGATGCATCCATGTAAACATGTCATAGATAGAAATGTCTACAGCTTTTGCATTAAATGCGTTTCCATCAGCCTCGTTAAAAAGAAGTATGACATAACGACTTTCGTTTACATGCTTTGATCTGTTCAACTTACGATTATACTCCTCCCATTCCGAGTCACTCATATCCATGATATTTTGACGATGTCGTAACGGTGATGACTTCGTGTTGCAGTCGTTGCCTTCATAACCAAATTTACATTCACCACAATCGTAACCAGAATAGTTTCCGTTACATTGACACGTTCGGTTAAAGAAATAGGAAGGCCAGTTTAGACGTGGATCATTGCTATTATCAGGATATTGAGTGTAACAATACGATGACACAGGACGACATTCCCCACGACCTAAGTTACTTCCACATGCAGTTTAGGCTCCTTTTGGAACGGGACAACATGTACGGCTTGTTAAACTCTGAGTAGTAGCGCAGTCTTTGGGTATTTGAGCTTGGACCAAACAACAGCTTAAAATTACCGACAGCAATAACCAGAACGTTCGTCCCATGATAAATCAACTGACTGAATCAGTTGTCTATTCAATTTAACAGTATACTGTGAGCTATAACGTCGAAGGATGCTGTAGTTTATATATATATATATATATATATATAGACGTTTATAAACGTTCGTAGAACGCCCTATTTCCGCTTGTTATTGTTATTCTATACTTTAATTACTATAGATATTGTAATATTGATTTTCTACAATTTATAGCAGTACAATGTATTGTCCAAACCTATAAGCTAGTATATATACTTTCAGAAAGATATGTATGTCATATGTACATATATACTGATTGATAGGTATGTAAGGATCCTTCATATATAATACACTTTTAAAGCATTTGCTGTTTTGATTACTAATTACTATGGAATTACAAAGGTAACGTACATAGATATTAAAATGAAAAGTATATGCTAACATAGGCTGCAGTCATTGCATTTTTTAAAAAATCATTTAATTGATATGAGTATTGTCATTGGCAATCTTGATGCTGTCTTTGATGAGGATGGTAAGCCCCTATGAATATTTTACTAATGATAATATTAACTTTTTAGATGACAACAATCCTAATATTGTCAAAAATATGATTATGAAGAGACAATCTGCGTTGCAAGGGAACCAACCCAAATTTTAAATATCCATAAAGAGAATGCTTTTTTATCTGCATTATTACTTAATGTAACAATATCATCACAGAAATCACACTGATATCCTCCAGGTATGAATATAATATGAATTCTCTCCATGATTGTACTGATTAAAGGGGTGTCCTCTTTTGGGTACTGATTAATTTAATAGACCCTTTTATAAAGGATACCCTTTATATTGATGAGGATTTGTTCTAGTCCGACACTAATACTTTAGTGTATTATAAACCCTCTATATTGAGGACACTTGTTCTAGTTCCATACTAATACTTTAGTGTATTTTATAACCTCTATATTGATGACTCTTTATACTAAAACATTGCAGATGTTCATGATTATATTTTAACATCCTCATTTAGGCTGAACCATCCTCCATCCGGCGTCCATCCTGTACCTCAAAAGCTCCACCTGGAATCAGGTTAAGTCTGTCACGTAAAGCAGTACTGAACATTACATGTCTGTAGTAGCAATGGTATTAAACAAAGAACATTGCACAACTGATGTTAAAATTGATTTAAAATAAATTCATTTTGAACTTAAATTTATTTTAATTTTGTTTTTTGAGAGTTTCACAGCAGCACAGCTGCTAATGCTTCAGTTTCTGGTAAATGTCAATACCATTGAGGTAGAACCTCATTAAGAAACTCATTATTGTCATGTAATAGGATAGGAGTGTGGTTCATCGGGGAGAATCCCAGGACAAGTGTCCCAATCTGTAATGTGATAATTAGTGGGTGTGGCTTATCTGTTGTCACTTATTCTTCTGGGAAAGTATTCATCTGTTCAGCAGGAAATACTTCAACTTCCAATTTGATAGTTGTAATGAGCTAAGGTTGAGGTGTGCCTCAGACTTAATTATCAGGAGTTATAATGACATTTATTGATATACCTAGCAAAGGGCTACTGTAACTATGGCATCTATTATTAACTGTTCAGATATTGAGTATCTTGTCACTAGCTAAAATAGTTACATCTGCAGTACACTGTGTAGGTTTCATGTGATAGTGATTTCTCTTGTGCTATGAGTATTAATTAATATTAGTTCAGTATCACTTCTTTTAGTCTGTACCTTTCCAGTTAAGAACCTCCTTTCTGTTGTATTTTATATTACTAATACATTTTATCATATCCTTGTTAACCACATTATTTGGATCATCATTTTTAAAAAGTATACCATGCATTTTTATTTCTTGTTTAGAAGAATAACACAAAAAAGACTTAAAATCTTAATTCTAGTTACTGCATAGTTCATGTCCATGCCTATCCAAATGACTAATGGCTTTATTTAGCTTCATTAGTACCCATATAGTATATACTATATCATGTGGTGTGATGCATCATTTTTATGTACATAATTATGTATGTACATTCAAAATAGTATTTTATAGAAAACGGGAATATAGGACAAAGTTAATTGAAAACTAACATGGCAAATTTATATTGATTGTTAAGGCAGTATCAGCTACTATCAAGGTCAAACTAGATATTAAGTTCACACATTTTAATCTTCATGCACTCCTTCATTTTCATTGAGGTTAGAAAAAGCTGTGAGAGCATGATTAAAGATGACATC
Organism: Xestospongia muta; assembly: GCA_963693285.1. Classification (NCBI taxonomy): domain Eukaryota; kingdom Metazoa; phylum Porifera; class Demospongiae; order Haplosclerida; family Petrosiidae; genus Xestospongia; species Xestospongia muta. The sequence continues at coordinate 6,155,823 of OY848924.1, forward strand.
AAAGCAAAAAGAATCAGCCCTCCATTGACATAAATGCCTAAAGAATGAAATAATAACTTTTACCTTTGTGATAACACTTTTTACACTAATTATTGTAGAGATAGTTGATACTTAGCACACCATACCGGCCACCCAAACATCAGTTCGCTTTTATTGGGGCTTGCTCAGGCTTGTCCCAAATTATATGTTGTGATGTAATTATTTGTTGTGTGCATAAGTTTGTACACAATTATTTTTATTTCAAACTAAAAGATTGAGTAAAAATATTCAAGGTAACCACACCATAAATTGCTAAAAAAGTCACTAAACATAACAAGAGTTTGTATCTAGTTCATGAAGGTTACTAAATTAAAAGTTCACTTATATCCCTAGACTTAGAAAAATTGTAAAATTATGATTAAAGATGACATCAATGTCAGAAGAATCAGACTCCCATTAACAAATATGCCTAAAAAAATAAATAAAACATTGAATTAACTTAATTTGACACTTATGATAACTATAAAGATATTGAATGGTTAATAAATACGATATTATTGTATACATCACATGCTATGTAATATTGAAATTAGATCACCAGTGATCATGGAGTACCTTTAGATGAGCTAGTAGTAGACCCAGTGGATCCAGTACTAGGAGTACTAGCAGTAGTAGGTCCAGTACTAGGAGTATTAGCAGTGGTAGGTCCAGTAGTGGGAGTGTTAGAAGATGTTAAGAAGTCATAGGCATATCCAAAGTCTTCAGCTGGTTTAAAAATATCTGTGTGCGTGTAGACTGGTATGAAGGGAACAATACAGTCATTAGAACTGTGTCCAGCAAACTTTGGATCATTATTAGGTCCACCATATTTACCCTTTGGATACTGTTGTAACCATTGTTCAAAGATGGAGTCTATCATTGTGTGGTGATTGATAAACACTGGATCATTAGGTGAGGCAGCTACATTAGCCATTGTGCCTTCATTTATGCCATTTTTTGCATTGCTAAAGTTGCCTATTCCTAAAATGATGTGCACCTGTGTGTGTGTGGGTGTGTGTGGGGGTGTGTGTATGTGTGTGTGTGTGTGTGTGTGTGTGTGTGTGTGTGTGTGTGCAAACAACAAAGATGATTTCTGTAACATATAAAAGTATTCACTTACTAAGTTGTGCAGGTGACGAGCAACATCATCATCAGACTTGATCTCTAGATTTTCACGATTACCTTGAGGATAAGGTTCAAATCCTTCAAGGAAATTGCTGAAGGTATTTTCAGAATATTTATTATAATATGGTCCATTACTGTATGAACTCAGATTTAAAGCTCTACTGATGGTTTGTTGACTAGGCCACTTAGAGTATGTACCAGCACATTGTGTGGGTGAAGGACAACGAATAATTGGCCTTATACCATCAGGATCAGTAGGATTACAAGTTTGACGCTGTTTTGTACTGTTACGAAACCAACAAACACTCTGCCAATTGTCTCCTCTATAATATTTACTGTCTACAGTACCATTATCACCATTGCTACCAAGTTTGTTTAATGAGAATATACTTGTCCGATCATTAGTATTAGTCCAGTTCCAATATCGTACAGTAAAACTTGGATCTTCTAGTAATATTTGCATTTCTCTTTCAAACCACAACAAAAACAGACGATGCCATGTTAGAAATCCAGTTGACTCATGAGCATAATCATTTGCTAAAGTGTTCATATAAATGATAACTTACATGCAGTACATTGTTATAACATACCTGATCCTGTAATGTTATAGTTATCATCATTGTTTTTAGCAACATAATGATGCATCCATATAAACATGTCATAGAGAGAAATGTTTGCAGCTTTTGCATTAAATGCATTTCCATCAGCCTCATTAAAAAGAAGTATGACATAACGACTTTCGTTTGTATGCTTGGATCTGTTCAGCTTGCGATTATACTCCTCCCATTCCGAGACACTCATGTCCATGATATTTTGACGTTGTCGTAACGGCGAGGACTTCGTGTTGCAGTCGCTGCCTTCATAACCAAATTTACATTCACCACAATCGTAACCAGAATAGTTTCCTTTGCATTCACACGTTTGGTTAAAGAAATAGGAAGGCCAGTTGAGACGTGGATCATTGCTATTATCAGGATATTGAGTGTAACAATAGGATGACACAGGACGACATTCTCCACGACCTAAGTCACTTCCACATGCAGATGAGGCTCCCGTTGGTCTGGGGCAACATGTACGGCTTGTTAAACTCTGAGTAGTAGCGCAGTCTTTGGGTATTTGAGCTTGGACCAAACAACAGCTAACAATTGCCGACAGCAGTAACCAGAACGTTCGTCCCATGATAAATCAACTGACTGAACTAGTTGTCTATTCAATTTAACTGTATACTGTGAGCTATAACGTCGAAGGATGCTGTAGTTTATAGACGTTTATAAAAGTTCGTGCAACTCACGCCCTATTTCCGCTTGTTATTGTTGTTCTACACTAATTACTATATATATCGTAATATTGATTTTCTACAATTTATAGCAGTACAATGTATTGTTCAAACCTATAAGCTAGTATTTATACTTTCAGAAAGATATATATGTCACATATACATATACACCAATTAAACAGTGCATGCATATTGATTGACATAGTACAATCCTTCATATATATGTAATATACATTTTTAAAACATGTGCTGTTTTGATTACTAATTACTATGGAATTACTAATTACTATTACTAATTACTATGGATTTACTATGGAATTACAAACGTCATGTATATAGGTGTAAAAATGACTTCTTAAAAAGAACATGTGTGTTGTTATAACATAAATTTCATAGTGACAGCCTCACACAAAGAGATGTTAAACAGAACCTTCATTGACAGATTAGTATATATATTTGAAATAAAAAACAATGTGATGTTTGCTTTTTTCAGCATCTTATCTTGTATTTATGTAACCTAATTGCATTTGATCAGATTGTTTAAATCATTTACAGTGATATGTACTAATAGGGACCAATAAGAGCCCAACAATTTCCATATAATAATTATTTTTGAAATTTTGAGCTGTAGATATTAATTTGAATACACTTATGAGAATACTAAATGTCATGAGGTTTAAAACTATGAATTTGTTTAATATATGATATCAATGAAAAGCTATATTGTATATGCATGTGTGCTAAAAATGAATATAACAATTAATCTATAATTATATTAAGCATTAGTTTTATATTTATAAAGACAGTATGTACATGGAAAGAGATTCTTACATTGTATAGATATTATACCTTAATACTAATTTAACTATGTATAATAAAGCAAAATATAGTTCATATTACTGTAGATATGTAAACAATATACTCTCTGATTAACTATAGAATTAACATCAGGTTTATTTAGTTACTCATTGCATTCATTAACTACATATGAGAGTACTAAAAGCATTCATATTGTTTTCATAGTGACAAAGTGATATCTCAATAATCCCAGCATTCACAAGTGTTGGCTAACATAATAATACACATTACATATTAGTCAGTTATATGCTCATAATTAAACTATGTTATATGCTGTATTATCAAGTAAGCCATACCACTGCCTATTAAGGATCAATTCAATGGCATAACATTCTTTCTTTTGGTTCTTTCTGGATCTACACAAGTAACTATTGTCTTGACGCTAGTGATAGATGTGAATACTATAAATAGGAACACATGAATAATTGTGTATTACTAAAAGACAATATACCTTGAGAAGCATCTTTGCATATAATCATGTATACATGTATATGTATTTAGTTTGACAGTGTCCTTTAATGTTATTTATCATGATAGTTATATGTTCTTATTCAATAATATTGTGTACTATGTCAATCAATATGTTAGTTGTATGGTCAACAACATGACTGCAGAAAGAAGCAATTCAATCATTTTGTGTTATAATTAATTAAAGTAAGTGGTAATACCCTAGAAGCAACTCATTAACCACAGTGATTACTGTCAATACTACAATTTGCATAGGTCACACATGGATTTTACAATAAATGGTTTCTTAGTAACTGTATAGTAACACAGATATGTACATGTCTTATGACTAATAGTATATTGTGTAGATATAAGGTAATATTATAGTTTATATTATAGCCATCTAGTCATAATACATTATGACTTATAATTGTTTCAGCATAAGATTCTTGAAAATCATCTTGTCAGTCAATTTTAAATTCTTAGATGCTGTAAAGAACCACAAACATTTGTACTACTTGTCATGTAGCAAATATATATATATATATAGATAAAAAAGCTTGCATGATGTTTGTTATATGTCTTGAGAAGATATGTATTATAAGTGAAAGATGTGTGTTGGAGATGCAGACTTAAATTAGGAACAAAAGTGTGCTATAGAATTGAGATTGGTCTAGTGCTAATTATAGCTAATGTTATTGTAGTACTATATTAAACTTACTTAAGCTACAGGATATTAGAGCATCATAATGAGTACTATTACAATGGCTTCCACTCCAAATGATCATATTCAATTAACAAACTTTTCACTACCAGTAGTTGTCTATCAATATTCTTTTATGATAATGAGAAAGTTAACATTGTAAACATTATGTTCAATTAAGTTTATCATTCATCGTGGTCATAATGTATTTCCAATCAAACCTTTATTACTAGGCATAAATATGTACACAACAATTACTGAACTAAGTTGATAAGTTTAGTCAGTCCTCAACCATAGGTTCTATGAACATGCAATGTAGCATGTATTTTTTCATCAACAAAAGATTATAATCTATGCTGATGCCATTACAATGAATGTGCTGGGTAATTAATGATATACATATATAAGAATTTGATGGAGGGTACTTGGAAGATAATTGAGGTCCATCTGTTACTAAAATGTATATGCTAACAAAACCTAATAGATGGTACATACCCTTAGACCAACTCCAATGTTCAATTCAGTAATTAATATTTATAACATGTGTGGTCAGTGTCAAATAATGGGCTTCACAAGTTAAACCTGTGACATTCTTATGTAAGTCAGTTTCAAAAGTTTTTGTGATAAACTTTTGCCTGTATAATGATGATACCACAGATTCAATAATACAAAACTCTTCCAGCTTGAATAGACTTCTGCAATTAAAAGAATGTCCTGAATCATGAGGGTATACCTTACATAATTGAGTCGTGACAGCTTACTGTGTACAAAACAAAGTTACTATTCAAGCAAATTCTAAACATTACTGTGGTATATCTAGAGATATAATTATATAGCACATGAATTATCTAATTTAGTACGTTATGGAGAAGACAAGTAACATTGTCTTTAGGATCTACTCTTCAAAGTTTAAATTTGGATTTGGGTTAGATATAAATAATTCCATCCACGAAATTATTAAAAACGTTTTGCAGTTATAATTACTTGTTGAATGATTTTATATACCATGAGCTATAGATTCTATACCAGACAGGCTGAGTTAAATAGTCATGTACATGACCATATTAATGTTCATTGATAGTTTTCATTCAACGTCTCCATATGACAAGACTTTCATCAATTAAAACACAGAAAGACCAGTTTAGTCATTTGAAATAAAAACATTCTTTTAGCTTCAAAGAACTAAAAAACACCATTAACTACTTGATCTATAAAAGAGATATACTTTGAAAGTCATAAAAATTAACCATAATTTAGAAGTAATTATAGTTATTGCCACAGCTATAGTTTGCAACAGTTGTAATATTCAATGTACAACTTAATGACATAATATCTGTATTGAACCTATAATGTATGTAGTTAGTGTTGGGATAGTATGATTTATATATACAAAGTATAAATAACTGATTGACAGTATTAAGAAATATATTATATTTTACATAGCAAATAGACATTATAATGACATGTGACCTGTGTCCTCTTTGTGGTTTAATAATGAAATGAGTACTATTTGACATTCCACTTTATTGAGTTAATATATCTTATGTGTCAGCTGCAAGTATGTGGTTTTGGTTTTTCAGTTAATAAGAATACATAGGAACAAATGCTACATTAAGCTATGGCAGTCCCTTTTTAAGATAGGGCATACCCTGTTTAACCATTACTTAAATATAGTCCAATCATATACAGAGTACTTTAGTTTCAACATCTCTAGACAGAGCTTTCTAGGAACATGATAAACCACATTACTTATAATAGCTACATTTTAGAAACATGTTAATGGTCATAGCCTGCTTATTTAGTGATGCAGCTGGCAAAACTAGTATAATTCCATGTTCAGTCTGTGGATACAAATGTAGACAAAACAATAGCAGAGATAGTACCCTATATGACAATAAACTAAATATCCAAGCAGATATGAGAACAATAAACCTAATTATCTATTATAACATAATGCAGTTTATAGTAAGCACCATAATATTGACGTACTGTACTACAATGTGTTGGAGTACTTAATTATTATATAAATAATGACCTCCTCTCAAATTAACTAACAGTGTGGATCAAACTCAATAGATACATTAAAGTCATTTGACATATTCACTGATGTCACTTCACTGTAATGAATGTGTTTGATTTATTTAATGATATATATGAATTCTAGGAAGAGTACTTGGTCCAATATTTGAAGAACATTTGTTCCTGAAATTATGTCGTAACATAACCTAACAAAAGGTACATACTCTTGAAACAACCACACACAATGTACACTTCTTATTAATTTCACAGTCTAAAGCTAAATATAGAGCATTACCATCTTCCTTAAAATTTGTGATAATTCACCTGTATTTTGATGACATAATAGGTTCAATAGTGGAAAATCCATCATTACCTAGATACTATTAACAATACATTTCCATGTAATGGCACTATTCATTATAAATGGATTCGCTTTCATTACCATTTTTTGAATTATTTGCATGTATTTAAACTCAGTATTTTTGTCAGTAAGGAAGGCTGCAACATAAAATCACAAGGTATTGTAATACTTTAACAAATAACAATGATTAGACCATTAATGCAAACGATTTCAAGTCTGCTTTATCATTCAGTACAAAAATCAAGGATGCATAAGTGTGAATATCAGTTGATACATACCTTATATAGGAACAACCTATATAGATGTACCGGGGTATTTACATTGTTCTCTAAATACATGTCTATTAATAACATCAGTTAATTCACACTTGTGAATCATACTATCTCAAAACTAATCAGATACATTGTGCACGTGGATTACTGGATATTGCATCATTATAGTTAGATAACATTTGTTTCTATACTGTCCTTTATGTTATTATCAATTAAAGACCAATACAATGCAATTACAGCTGGTGTCATAGAGACATATTAATTAAATAAGAATGTAGTTCTCTACAATATTATATGAAAGACAGTTGACTTCACATGTCATTTTATAATGTCCTATTCACAAAATATATGTGTATATACCTCTTCAAAGTTGATAATTGTAGCCAACTCTCAAGCATATACCTAAACTTTCTATAACAAATAAAGTACATTGATTACAGGACCTACTCATACAAGTAATAAAGGGTACATTTTGTGCAGGTATAGTTAATGTTTAAGAATTAATAGTGGCAAAACAACAATTTGACATGTAATATTGTCTATGTTAGACACTAATAGTAGAAGACAAATGTATTAACAATGATAACAGTGGTTTGGGATTGGATTATTCACAATAACACATACACACAGTACATAATTTTTGTATATAATGCATAGGTGTGAATTACAATGGTACATACCCTATAGGAAAACCTACAGAGCCATACTACATTGTACATAGTGAATACACATTATAATAACATATACATAGTCCACTGTCCTCTTTATACTTGAATGATTTAATAGAGTAATGAAATTTCACACTATTAAATTAAAAATGATATACCCTTGCTGGTGCCAGCTGTGTTGTTCTTGTGTTCAGTTGATAAGATGTGAAGAAGGGCATTATGCTAAATCAAAACACCCTCTTTAAAATGGGACACATCCTGTATAACTCTTGTCTACATATATGTTTGTGGAGAACATAATAAACTACATCACTTTACTGAAGAGTATTCATCAACTAAATCCTTGCTATATATCATATTGGCAGATCCTGAGGTTGGCAAGCTTACTGTGAAGATGGACGTACTGTTTACAAACTATTGTTCTATTTTGCTAACGTTTGATACTAAGATTAATATGGCTTATATGTTTTATTATTATATATACCTACAACTAGCACATTGACTTTACTGGTACTTATATACTTGAGGCATAATGACTTCCATATAAGGTATTATTATAATATCCATGGATTACTATGTAAATACAGAGTACATATAACTAAGGTACTGGTTTGCATATGTGTATCATCCTTGCTATTGTCTTGTTTACATGTCATCATGTTCTCCTAGAATGTTCTGTCTAGAAATGTTGAAACTAATTCACAAATGTTAGGACTATAAGTAGGTAAGGAATACATAGACTATACCCTCCCTTGAGAAGGGATTGTTTTGACTTAATACAAATTGTTCCTGTGTATTCTCATCAACTTACCACTAAAACCTCATTGGGACAAGGTAAGACATTTAGTCATGTTGATCAATATCATTATTCTATATAGCATAAAGAGGACAGTTCTCTTAATATGTGTCTCTTAATATCATCAGGTAATTCACACATGTGAATCATACTATCTCAAGACTAATCAGATACATTGTGGATGGCTAGATATAGTATCATTATACTTAGAAAACATACGTTCCATTACTGTCCTTCATGTTACTATCAATTAAAGATCAAAACCGCACAATTAGAGCTGGTACCAAAGAGACACATTAATTCAAAAAGAATGTCAAATATAGTACTCTACATATTGTATAATTGACAGTTGACATCACACGTCATTTTTTAATGTCCTATGCACAAGATATGTGTAACAATTTCTTCAAAGTTGATAAGCTAAGTATAGTGAACTTTGCAGTATGTATATAAACTTTCTATAGCACCTACTGCATGCAAGTAATAAAGAATACATGTTACAAGTATAGTTAATGCTTAGGAATTAATAATGGCAAAACAACTTCTTGACATATAAATTGTCTATGTTAGACATTAGTGGTAGAAGACAAGTGTATTAACAATCATAACAGTGGGTTTGGAATTATGCATAATAGCACATACACATAGCATATAAATTTTGCATATAATACATGGGTGTGAATTACATTGGGTACATACCCTATGAGGACAACCTCTTAACCGCAATGATTTCTATCACAATATGTTTGTCACAGCCTTCACATCCAATAGTTGTTATTTCTAGTAATGTATTATATTTATTAATACATTACTTGATTTAAACACTATGAAATTGGTACACCCAATATTACTAAACACACCATTACATTAACCAGATGTTGTTACAAATGATGAGGAATCTGAGGATATAAGTGATATTAAGTATACAGTGAAACATAATAACACAGTTCCTCTAAAATGTTGCCATTGTACATATGTGCTCATTAAATAATTGTTAAAAGTAAATAAACAACTGTAGCATACTCAAACCACTTAGTATATGTGCATGTGTTTGACCTACAATTATTGAGGGACCACTTGTCTACTGCGCCTTGTTCCTACTACACTGTAATATGTAGATATACCCATAAACTGCGAAGCTTATGGTAAGCCTACATCCCTAAAAAGACATGTTAGATCTATATGGAGTACATATAACTAAGATACTAGTGTGCATTTGTGTATGTGTGTATCATCCTTACTATTATCATTTACTCAAAAAGAATGTCAAATATAGTACTCTACAATATTGTATAAATGACAGTTGATATCACTTGCTATAGAAAGTTTAAATATATGCTGGAAAGTTCACTATACTTAGCTTTTGAAGAGGTTGTCACGCATGCATTTTGTGCAAATGCAGTACATTGATAACAGGGCCTACTGCATCCAAGTAATAAATGATACATGTTGTAAGTATAGTTAATATTTGGGAATAGTGGCCAAACAACTTATTGCTATATAATATTGTGTATGTTAGACACTAGTATTAGAAGACAAATACATTAACAGTCAAAACAGTGGGTTTGGGATTGTGAATAGTAGCACGCACAGTATAAATTTTGCATATAATACATAGGTGTGAATTACAGTGGGTACATACCCTATAGGAACAACCTCTTAACCACAGTGATTTTTATCATAACTTCTTTGTTACAGCCTTAATATTACAATAGCTTTTATTTCTAGTAATATATTATACTTGTAAATACATTACTTGTTTTAACACTATGAAATGAGTATACTTAATGTTACTAAACACATCATAACATTAACCAGATGTTGTGAGAATATCACGTTTCTTGACATTTAAATCATATGAGTACACTTACAAAATTTAACTACACGCTGTCATACTGTTAAAACTAGTATAGTGACATTTAATAATTTAATAATAAATTTGATCTATACCTACTCAGTCTCAGCCTTAGATATATGAAAACATTGTGTCTCTAGGTGCTCCTATTCATATACAAGGTTGGCATTGGGCTCCTGTGATCTCTTACTTTAATTATATGCACATGTCACCAAATTATCCATATAAAACCATCAATAGAACCATATTTTCAATGACGAATTAATACTGCACCTGAGACCCTAAACTCTAAAGCTTGAAAAATAAATGTATTGATTTCATGTAGTATTCCAACACTGACTCTCTATTTTATACATACATACATAATAGCTAATCAATTGAGTTTATTCACAAAAAGCAACTTTAAGGCTTCTTGTTTATAGATTCAGCAACAGGCACAACACATTTAACAGGACATTAATACTGTACACCAGAGACCATGACCGAACTTCTTAACTCTAAAGCTTAGAATTTAAATGTATTAATTTCACCCAATAGTCCAGTATTGGCTTTTTATCCACTTAATGATATTGTGTATACATGTGCATGTATATATATATATATATATATATTATATATATATATATATACATACATAGAAAACCCAATAACTTGATTTTACTTACAAGAACAATTTAAAAAGGCTTCTAGTTTAGAACTACACTAAGAACACAAATTAATAATCAATCATTATTTGGTTATAGGGGTCAGAGTGGAGGAGTCATTGAGGGAGAAATTTCGTATGTTCCAAAAGTGAGTATCATTCAAATGATACAGGTAACTTGTAACACAATTCTTTTCCTGAAGCTCTTTGGTATTGCTGTTCTATGTATATGTTATCCTACTTAGCAATTATTTAGATTGATAAAATCAATTTCAATTAATAATTACAAAATGTGGCTTAATGTATGGTTGAGTTGTGAATGTAAGATACCATATTGAATTAAAGATATCGATTTTTAGCTTTTCTGCTATTTTAGAGTAGAATAGGGGTGGTCAAGCATGACAAACAATGGGTGGGTCGCCATGTTCTATCATAACCAACAGGTGGCTAGCAAGTTGGTAATTGTTATCAGCATGTTATAACATGCTGATAACAATTACCAACTTGCTAGCCACCTGTTGGTTATGATAGAACATGGCAATTATAAAAGGAAAGCCAATAAAGAAAGACTGGCCACTAAGATCGTCAGTTCACAACTGAGTATTCAAAATAATGAAGTCAACCAGCAATCCAATTCTTTTCCTGAGGTTTCTTGCAATAGTCGGTATAGTCTTTTTAATACTTCCAAGTGTTAGTTCTGAGAGGGTTGCAAAACGATCCGCACGTTGGGATGCCTATTTAGGACGCATCATTCGTCTTCGACAACGCAGGAATACTCAATGCAGTCAATTGTGGCAAAGTGAAGTTGATCCTGGATCAGTCACATGCAAATTAACCAACCTCCTCGAATACGATGCTTTGAGGAGACGTGTATCCAACAAACTTTATCAACCTCAAAACCAAGGAGCCTGTGGCAGCTGTTGGGCTTTTGCAGCCACTCATACTTTTACAGATCATCTTCGATTACGAGTATCTGGCAACACAAATCTACAATTAGCTCCCCAATATCCTACAGCATGCTTTGTAAACAGTTTAGCTAATGGGTGCTGTGGAGCTGCACTTCATGCTGGATTTGAAATCTTTAAAAATACTGGTACAGTAACAGAACAGTGTTCTCCTTATAATTTAGGAGAGTACCGTTGCCGCGATAGCTCATTTAGACGTCCAATATACAACTATTGTCCATCTTCTTGCAAAGACGGATCATCATTTCAACCAAACAATCGACGTCTTCTTAATTATAGAGAATTGAAAGGTGACGATGAAGTTATTTCTGCACTTAAACTAGGTCCTGTAATTGTAGCAATAATAGTCGTCCCATCCTTTCGCACGTATCGCTGTGGTATATACTGCATTACACCATACGACCGCCAATATATACGTACTAATAATTTTGAATTTCTGCCTAAGCACGCTGTCGAAATCGTAGACTATGGAACTTCGTCTGGAGGTATTGATTTTTGGGTTATTAAAAACAGCTATGGTGATAATTGGGGAGAGAATGGTTATTTCCGAATCATCAGAGGAGAAACAATACTATTAGAGTATGCTACTCCTGTACTAACTGGAGACAATAACAACAGCCCAACCTTTATTAGCAGTATTAGAACCTGTTCTGCACGAACAGAACACAATATCACGGCTGATGAATTGGTAATGGCTGCTATTGATCATGTAATTGAAGAACTTAATGAATCTAAGCCAATCCTTTGCTGGGACAATAGGACAAGTGCTAACTATTATGCCTTAGCTACTAACAGTCAAATAAAGAATAATGCTACAGAGCAGGTCGTTGCAGGTGTAATAGTAACATTGCAACTTATTCTAGACGTTAAGGGTTGTTCTAGTTCAAAGACTACAGCAATGGTTAATGCTACTGTCTTTGTTGATCTCGACAACAGCTTCAATCTTACACGTTACTCTTACACAAGAAGTGGTCCAGTACAGAACACTAGAAGTGATGCTGTTGGTCTCAATGTCCACGTGTTACTCCTTGTGACAGGGCTGGTTGTCTTTCTGCTAGCGCTGTTTAACATTTAAACGTTTAAGAAACCATTGATGTAGGTGGTAATTACACACCCTAGTGTAGTTTAGTCTTTGAGTGACACTGATATACACATACACAGTTTCCTTTATTTTTTAGTATTGCATTTTCTTTTTTGCTCAAATATTGATTTACCTAACTTAGGCTCAGTTTAGACTTTATTTTAACATTGGTTATTGTGTATCTCCTTGTAACAATACCTTTTTTTTGATTAAATATTCATAAGGTGCACATACTGTATACGTAATGGGTGGAGTGATATATTAACTTCAATATGTATTGGACAATAAATGTCTCACAACCTCATGACTAACATACTATCAATAGACTGAAGTGTATGCTATGTTATCATCTCTCAGTATTATTTACTATCACAGTAAAATTAATATTTGATTCACTGCATTAATTGATTTGTTAATATTTCCATGACTATATAATATCCTCTTAAACTTGAGAGTATGTGCATGTGTACTTCAGTTTCAGAATAAAGTTCTTGGCATTAGTCTTGTAAACCAAATTTCAAATTCTAGGTACAGAGCCACGAATTTATACTATAATTCATGAACAGTATTAAGAAATATATTACATTGTACATAGTGAATCCACATTATAACAACATATATAGCAAACTGTCATTTTTATAATTGAATTAATGTGTACACTGTAAAAATTGATTTGTTGATTTAACTAATATATTGTTATACAGGTTGTGTGTAGCAAACTTAATATGATGTAAAAGTAAACCTAACACTATTTTACCACTTTACTGAAGAGTGCTCATCAACTAAATCCTTGACAGCATGATGGCAGGTCCTGAGATTGGCAAGCTTACTGTGAAGATTGATGTACTTACTGTTTACAGACTATTTTTTTTCATTAAATTTTGGTTTACTGAGTTTAATATGTCTTCTATGTTTTATAATATTATAATATATACCTACAAATAGTACATTGACTCTACTGGCATTTATATATCTGAGGCATAGTGACTTGTATATAAGATACTATATCCATGGATTAATATGTAAATACTATGCTAGATCTATATGGAGTACCTATAACTAAGGTACTAGTGTATAGACCTTATGTGTAGGTAGTTACTAACAGACACCACAGGTTTGATGACAATAGTCACTCCATTATATATTAGACATAATTATTGTGTCACTATTCTTAGTCTTATTGGAAAAGTAATATGAGTACAAGTTAATCAGCAATCTCCAATAAGATATATCTTGTGTATAGGACATTATATAATGACATGCATTGTTAACTGTCCTTAATACAATATTATAGAGTACTCAGTATTTGACATATTGATTAATATGTGTCTCTAGAACTAGCTGTAATCATTTAGTTCTGCTCTTTAATTGATAGCAACCTGAAGGACAGTATTGAAGCAAATGCTATCTAGTATAATGATGATATACAGCCATCCCTGACAAGTCTTGAGATAGTATGATTCACGAGTGTAAATTAATATTAACTGATGACATTAAAAGTCATGTAATTAGTGGACTGTCCTCTTTATGCTTCATAGAATAGTAATATTTGAGACTATTGAATGTTTTACCTGGTGTACATTTAGCACATTAACTTAGTAAAATTAATTATGTAAAGATTTAAGGTTTGAGAATTTAGCTTACGTTTGGTCCATTTGCTGCATGTTCACTTTGCTCAGCAAAATGATAGCAAGTTTCTAGCTCTTTATGGTACCAGAAATCAGTATATAGTCCAACACTACAATGGCCAGTAAGACTGCATCGAGAATCTCAAATAGAAATGCTGAATTGATATAGTATATTACCACGGTGTCAGTACTTAAATCTAACTGTATATATATATGTTACTGCAATTTCTAAGTAACCATTGTGAAGGTTGTGGTTGAGTGAAGATTACTAGGTAGGGGATGTACCATACACAAATATTTATAAATGCTAATATAATTAGATTTTTGAGGTAACCTGAGACCACGCTAACGATCAACCAAGATTAGAGAAGATTGACAACAACTTATTTACAAGAAAGGAATGACTAGCTCGACACATGCTCTGAGCGCATGCTCACAAAAAACATAAGTATTACATAATCATTACATAATTAATAATAAGTAATTAAACTCACAAATTATTACAATTTTAGAGAACACAAAGCTGTTATAATTATTATTCCAGGACTGTTTTCTGCACAGTTGTTGAATGTTACAACTGTTGTAGCTATAGCTATAACAGCAATAACTATAATCATTTCTAAATTGTCTTTAATTTTATACTTTACTCAAGTATTAGCACATTGTACAATAACATAAATAATTATCCAAACTAAGAACAGAACCATTAAATAACTAATCTTAATGTACAGATTGAGACCAGTATGTCTTCCAATTGTGGACAATCTTTTTTATATATTGTATTACCATTTCAGTATTTGAGTACACTCAGACATACATTCTTATCAACTGAAGACCAAAATCACATAAAAGTACAGCTGGCCCCAGAGATCTAAAGTCGTATTAATTTAATAAAGAATGTCAAGTATATTACTCTTAGATTACAAAAATTAATTATTCAAACTTGAAAAAGGACAGTTGACAAAACATCTCATTATTGCAATCTCTGTTTGACCACTTCCTTTGTACAGTAATTAACTTTCTACTCTGTCATAGTCATGCATTCACAAGACTAACCACATATAAGTAGTAGATAATATGCATAATAAAGTAACAGTTTCATCAAACGTTTGACTGCTGTCAGCCACTACTTGCTTGAAAAGCCTATACATTTACCACATATAGTTAATATATTAAGTGAACATTAAAGGTTTAAGAATGGATCTTATATTTTGTCCATTTGCCGCATCTGGAAAGTGGTAGCAAGTTTGTGGCTTCTCATGGCACACAAATCCAACATAAAGCCAATAAAACTATGGTCAATAATGGTGCCATTACAAGGAAGTATAGTGTTGTTAATCCAGGAACGTTCTTAATATTACAATGATGGCGACATCAGTATGCACAGTACAATTTATATCCATCATGCATGCATTTGTTTTATAAAGTAATTTATGAGACAGCAATACTATTACATTTAAACTAGCATAGGCTTGCTGTTATTTATAGATATTTGTACTGTGGGAATCTATTATTTAACAAAAAATAACACAAATAAATTATTATCAAATAACTTACTAAAGTTAACAATTAAATAATTAAGGTTTAATTGTTATGTTAATGACAACTGGCTAGACTAATAATAACATGCAACCTATAATTAATCTGTTATATGCTGTATCATAAAACAACCCATAGCTTTGTATAGGCATCAATGACGTGATGTCTTTCTTAAAGAAAAAATGTTAACACAGAAACATTGTGTTCATAACTTTATGACTATGTGGTTATAGTAATCATACTATGGATCAAAGTCATAGATATAAACAAGTCTTTAAACACCAATGTAACTCCAATGAATGTCCTTGGTTTGCTTAATAATATATAGGAATTTGAAGAAGGGTACTTGGAACAAAATTTGAGGACAATCTGTTTTTAAAAGGTATGTGTTAACACAACCTTACAGATGGTACATACCCTTGAACCAACCACAATATACACTTCTTATGTATATGTGTGGTTAGTGTCAATTCATGGACTTCACAGTCTAAACCTATACCACTATCTCTCTTAAAGTCATAATTCTATTTGTGATAATTCATAAATGAATTCACTTTCATCACCATTTCATGAATTACTTGCATTTATTTGCATTTACTTTATTTAGTTCAGTACTATCTTAAGTATGAAAGGCTATTAAAATTACAAACTATAATTAATTAATACTTAGGAATTAATAGTGGCATAACAACATATTGACATACAGTTTTGTCTATATTGTGATAGTTCACCTGTATTCTGATCACATCACATGTTCAATAATGGAACACTCATCATTACCTGGATATGATTAACAATACTACATTTTCATTATAAATAGATTCACTTTCATTACCATTTTATTTAATCATATACAGGAATTTTAAAAAAGGTATTTGGAACAGTATTTGAGGACAATCTGTTCATGAAACATGTGTGTTAACATATCCTTATAGATGGTACATGCTCTTGAACCAACCATTTCTTCTGTACATGCTTGATTAGTGTCAATTCACAGACTTCACAATCTAAACCTATACCACTATTACACCATCTCTCATTAAGTCATAATTCCATTTGTGATAATTCACCTGTATTCTGAGTACTTCCAAGTCCCACATAAACCACCGTTAAAACCTCTTAAAAGAAGACTTATAAAAGCAGATACCTCATGTGAAAACATGCTTTCTGTGTAAAATTATTTTTTTATTAGACTTCTACCTTTGTAGTTATAATTACATAAAGGAAGAAAAAGACAGAAGATCATGCCATCCCCACAATAACAGTATTACCATCTGTCTGATGGCCCATCTTAAGAAGGGACTTATAACTTTGCGAACATCACTTGTTCTTATGCTGTTATTTCAATTCTAGTTACTATACAATTATTTCAATTCTAGTTACTATACAGTTCATGCCCATGCCTATCCAAGGCTTTATCTAGTCTCATTAGTGCACATATAGTACATACTGCATTGTGTTTAATTGAAAACTAACATGGCAAATTTAAATTGATTGTTAAGGCAGTATCAGCTAGTATCAAGGTCAAATTAGATATGAAGGTCACACATTTTAATGATCATGCACTCCTTCATTTTCAATAATGTTAGAAAAACTGTGAGAGCATGATTAAAGATGACACCAAAGCAAAAAGAATCAATCCTTCATTGACATAAATCCCTGGAGAATGAAATAATAACTTTTATCTTTGCAATAACACTTTTTACAATAATTATCATTGAGGGAATTGATACTTAGCACATTAAAGGATAGCAAATTACCTTTAGATGTGCGAGTAGCATCACTGGTAAAAGTTGGTTTAGTAGTGCCACCAGTAGAAGATGGTTTAATAATATAATAGCAGTAGCAGTGGAGATGCTAGGAGCAGTAGTGGAAGCAGCATCAGTGATGATTTATCATTTTGTATACTAGTTTAGGCAACTGCTTTGGATATTAATGGCAATAATGTTTTGTCACTCATTTAATTTATCCTCAAAATCTCCACTTTTGTCTCATACCTCCAAACTATCAAACATTTTAATAAATTAATCTACTACATTATATGGTATGTACGGAAGCCGCAGACGGATATTCCTATTCCTATTTCTAATTTCTTCAGCTCACCAATTAAAGATGCAGTTGATGGGTTCCAATTCCAATATACAACCAAAATCAGGAGCCTATCCTAACTGGAAACAACTTGCTGACGCTCGATTCTAAGCAAGGCCCTTGCCACATGCGTTCCGCGTTTTATTAAGTAACAAGAAAAACCAATAAATGGCGCACGTCCCAAAAATAGAATTAGGAATAAGAAATTCGAACCTCGTCAACTGGGTCGTTAAATGGAATTTTTTAATACGCGAAGGTGCGTGGAAGATATAGGAAATAAAAAATTGGAACGTCTGTCTGAGTACGGAAGCCTCAGACGAACATTCCAATTCCTATTCCCTTTATCTTCCACGCGCTTTCGCGTATTAAAAAATTGGAATTAAGAATAAGAAATTAAACTCATCAACTAGGTCGTTAATTGGAATTTTTTTAAACGCGAAGGTGCGTGGAAGGTATAGGAAATAGGAATTGGAATGTCCGTCTGCGGCTTCCGTATCCGTCTGAGGCTTCTGTAGGCTTCCGTATCTGAGGCTTCCGTAGGTATAGCATTATTAATAATATGATGCTAGCTAGTACTATAACATGTGATTATGGAAAGTTTGTGTGTCACTGATACCATTAGATGCATGTTATGGACCATGAGTTTATCATGGATTGGCAGATCATGTGACCTAACTGTTAATCTATAGATTGTTACGCAAAAATACAATCATTCTACATTATACAGTGGCAATGCTGCTGTATATATTTTGTCTATGGTGTTGTTATTAAAAGAATATAAAAAAGAATAATTATGAATGGCATACAAATAATTTGTAATAAAACATTCATAGTTATTACTAATCTAAAGAACAGAACTATTATCTTCATCTTCAGATTACAGGCTATCCTCTTCATCTCCGATATAATGATACCACTCAACTACTTAGGGCAGTAGAGAGTGCTATGAACATGAGAGAGTAGAATTTGCTATGGCACTTCATATTCATACATATCATAATGATATACACTATGTGTGTGTGTGTGTGTGTGTGTGGCTTTATCTAGATCTAACCACATTAGTACTTGTAGAGTAGGCTAAACACAGGGCATTTTAGGGTGAGCCTGAGCTTCTGCGTGTAAGTCATCACATGCTGTATTTGGTATGCATCGAAGAATACTGAAAGATTATTTTTAAAAAAGCTATGATGTTACACTGAATTTGATGTACAAAATGACAAAGACAATACCAGCCACAAAAACATCAGTCTGCGTTTATTGGGGCTTGCTCAGGCTTGTCCTAAATTATATGCTATGATGAAGTTATTTGTTGTGTTTGTACACAATAATTTTTACTTCAAACAAAAGAATTGGGCAAATAATATTCAAGGTAACCACACATAAATTGTTAAAGAAGTCACTAAATATAACAAAGTTTTTATTTAGTTCACTAAATTTAATAAGTTCACTTTTATTCCTGGACTTAGAAAAATTGTAAAATTATTATTAAAGATGACATCAATGTTAGAAGAATCAGACTCACATCAACAAATATACCTAAAAGAATAAATAGAACATTGAACTTTGGCAGGATTAACTTAATTTGACACTTATTATAACTATAAAAAAGAAGTTAATATTGAATGATTAATAAATAAAATATTATTGTACACATCACATGGTATGTAATATTGAAATTAGATCACCAGTGATCATGGAGTACCTTTTGATGAGTCAGTAGTGGCAGTAGTAGATCCAATAGATCCAGTACTAGGACTTCTAGCAGTAGTAGATCCAGTACTAGGACGTCTAGCAGTAGTAGATCCAGTACTAGAAGTTTTAGCAGTAGTAGATCCAGTACTAGGAGTACCAGCAGTAGTAGATCCAGTACTAGGACTTCTAGCAGTAGTAGATCCAGTACTAGAAGTTTTAGCAGTAGTAGATCCAGTACTAAGAGTACTAGGAGTAGTAGATCCAGTACTAGGAGTATTAGCAGTGGAAGGTCCAGTAGTGGGAGTGTTAGAAGATGTTAAGAAGTCATAGGTATATCCAAAGTCTTCAGCTGGTTTAAACATATTCATGTGTGTGTAGACTGGTATGAAGGGAACAATACAGTCATTAGAACTGTGTCCAGCAAACTTTGGTTCATTATTAGGTCCACCATATTTACCATTTGGATACTGTTGTAGCCATTGTTCAAAGATGGAGTCTATCATTGTGTGGTGATTAACAAACACTGGATCATTAGGTGAGGCAGCTACATCTCCCATTGTGCCTTCATTTAGTGTACCACTTTTAATTTGAGCCAAATTGCTAAAGCTGCCTAATCCAAGAATGATGTGCACCTGTGTGTGTGTGGGTGGGTGCGTAACAAAAAGCTGACTACTGTATTACATAAAAGCATTCACTTACTAAGTTGTGCAAATGACGAGCAATGCCATCACCTTCTTTAATTTCTAGATTTTCAAGGTTACCACTAGCAGTATAATTAGGTTCAAATCCCTCCAGGAAATTGCTAAAAGTATTTTCAGAATATTTATTATATGGTTCATTACTGTATGAATCAAGTTTCAAAGCTCTATTGATGGTTTCTTGACTAGGCCACTTAGAGTAGTCATTAGCACATTGTGTGGGTGAAGGACAACGAATAATTGACTGTATGCCATCAGGGTCAGTAGGATTACAAGTTTGATTCTTTTTTGTACTGTCACGAAACCAACAAACACTCTTCCAATTGTTTCCTCCATAATATTTACTGTTTACAGTACCGTCATTACCATTACTACCAAGTTTTTTAACAGAGAATATACTTGTCCGATCATTAGTATTAGTCCAGTTCCAATAATGTACAGTAAAACTTGGATCTTTTAATAATACTTGCATTTCTCTTTCAAACCACAACAAAAACAGACGATGCCATGTTAAAAATCCAGTTGACTCATGAGCATAATCAGTTGCTAAAAATTGATACACAATAAAATAATTGTTAACATATACAATTATGTACAACATACCTGATTCTTGCTTATCATATTTCTCCTTATTATTTTTAGCAACATAATGATGCATCCATACAAACATGTTATAGAGAGAAATGCTTACAGTTTTATTGTCAAGTACTACAACATAACGACTTTCCTCTGCATGCTTTGATTTGTTTATCTTGTTATTATAATCCTCCCATTCTGAGTCAGTCATATCCATTATATTTCGACGCTCTCGTAAGTCTGATTTCGTATTACAGTCGTTTCCTTCATAGCCAAATTTGCATTCACCGCAATCGTAACCAGAATAGTTTCCATTACAGTGACATATTTGGTCAAAGAAATAAGAAGGCCAGTTGCGACGTGGATCGCCATTATTAGGATATCTGATGTAGCATTGTGAAGACACGGAACGACACACTCCACGACCTAAATTATTTCCACATCCAGTTGTTGCTCCTGTTACACCAGTTGGAACTGGGCAGCATATACGGCCTGTAGTAGCGCAATCTTTGGGTATTTGAGCTTGGATCAAACAACAGCTTGCAATTATCGACAGTAGTAACCAGACCATTTCCAATTTTCTTCCTTTGACAAATGAAGTAACGAACTCACTTATTTATTGATATTGTAAGCTATATATAACGTCGAAGGATGCTGTAATATAATTATGTAGACGTTTATGGACGTTCGCGGAACGCCCTATTTCCGCTAATTATCGTTATTTAAACTTAAGTACTATAGATATTGATTTTTATAATTACAACAGTACAATGTATTGTCCAAACCTATAAGCTAGTGTTTAGACTTTCAAAAAGATATACACGTCATATGTACATGACATGTACTCTGATTGGAAGTTGTATGCAGATATCCTGTGCCGTTTTGATTACTAATTATATACTATGGAATTACAAAGGTCATGTATATAGTTAAAAAAGGACTTCTTAAAAAGGATATGTGTGTTGTTCTATCATAAATTTCACAGTGGTAGCCCTTACACAAAATTTAGCATTTATGATAATTCTTTTATTAGATGTCTAACAGAATATTGCTCTGACAATTAACTGCACAACTGACAATTAGTACATATATTAGAAATAAAAACACTATGATGCTTGATATTTTCAACATCTCCTCTTGTATTGTGTAACTTAATTTTCAATTGACCATGGATTAATTAAATCATTTACAACGGTATGTACTTATAGGGACCAATAAGAGTCCAACAGTTTCCATATAACATAGAATTTTGTTAGTTTTAAGCTTGTGAGGAAGTAGATATTAATTTGAATAAACTTACAAGACTAGAATAATGAACATCATGAGGTTTAAAATCATGAATTTTGTTTAATATATGATATTTAATGAAAAGCTAGTGCTCATGTACATATGCTAACAATGATATATAATTATTATGATTATAATTATATTAAGAATGTATAATAAAGTAGAGTACAGTTCATATTGCTATAGTATTATAAACTACATACTATTTGATTTACTATATAGAATTAACGTGAGGTTTAATTTATTTAGTTACTCAGTGCATTCACTAACACACAAGAGTACAAGAAGCATTAATCATAGCAACAAAGTGATATCTTAATAGTCTTAGCATTGATAATAGTTGGCTACCCCTAATAATACATGATACATATTAGTCAGTTATATGCTCAGAACTACACTATGTTATATGCTGTATTATCAAGCCATAGTACTCCCTATGTGTTGCAATCAATGCCATAACATTCTTTATTCTGGTTCTTTCTGGATATGACCGTGTGAATACTATAGTGACACATAACTGTGTGACTGTGTGCTATGGTGTGCCATTTGTGTCATAATTGATTTACTCATAATGCTCATTATTTGGTAAATAAATTGTGATTTACTAAATAATGCATAATTTATTAAATAAATCAGGGGTTATTTAGTAAATAATGACTTATTTAATATATCATGATAATTTTACAATTTTGACACAAACGGCGACCTATAACCATTTGTATGCATGATTTATGGTATATCATGATAATTTTCCAGTTTTGACACAAACGGCGCCCCATAGTGTGCTACTACAAGACAATGTAAGAGAAACATTCTCTGAATAATTATAATCATGTATACATGTACATGTATTTGGTTTAACAGTGTCCTTCAATGTTATTTTATCAAGATGGTTATTATGTCTTATACAATAATGTAATGTATTATGTCAATCAATATATTAATTGCATGGTCAACAATATGATTGTGCAAAGAAGTATTAATTATTTTGTGTTATAATTATAATACATGTATAAAGATCTTTTAAATAAAGTTGTGATAATCCCTTAGAAGCAACTCCTTAACCACAGTCATTAGTGTTAATGCCACAACTTGTACAAGTCACATACAGTTTTTATAAGACATGGTTACTTAGTAACTGTATAGTGACATACTGTATAGATCTCTAATAGTATTGTATACATACAGAGGTGTAGTGTAACACTACAGTTAATATTATGACCTGCCCATAATGCATATTTTTATGACTCATAATTAAGTTTCAGCCTGATGTTTATCTTATAATTCTCAAATTAACTACCAGTTTACCACTTGTCTGTATTCTTAATGGTAGAGACAAAGTTAACATAGCGACATTGTTCATAAGGTTATGATTGATAGTGTATGTATGGTCATAGTGATCATAGTGTGGATCAAACTCAGTAGATGTATTAAAGTCATTATACATATACACTGATGTCACTGCAATGAGTGTGCTTCATTTATTTAATAATATATAGAAATTTTAAAGAGTATTTGGAACAATATTTGAGTAACATCTGTTCCTGAAAAGTATGTGGTGACAACCTTTTGTGATGGTACATACCCTTGAACTGACCACAATGTACACTTTAATGTATATATGTGGTCAATTCATGGCTTTACAGTCTTGATAGTCTAAAATTGTACATTAATACACTAGTTTCCTTAAAGTCATAATACAAATTCATAATACTTTGTGATAATTCACCTGTATTCTGACGATATCACAGGTTCAATAGTGGAAAGCTCATCATTACCTGATTACTATTAACAATACTACATTTCCATGTAATAGCACTATCTTATTATAAATGGATTCACTTTCAATATCTTTTCAGAATTATTTATACATATTCCAACTCTGAATTGTCTTCAGTAAGGAAAGCTGTAATATAAAATTACATAAGGAAAGCTGTAATATAAAATTACAAGGTATTGTAATAATTCAACAATTAACAATGATTAGATTATTAAATGCAAACAATTTTAGGCCTGAGTTATCACTCAGAACAAAACGTAATTAAGGTTTCCATAGTAGCACAGACAAAAACACTATTTGCTGGATTGTTGTAGCATTTAGTGATAGATAATTGTCATGAAAGTAATAACTTGTCCAACTTGGAAAGACTCTCACAATTTAAGAGAATGTCCAGTATCTTACATATAATAATTAACTAGAGCTCTTGATACATTCAATAATCTGGTAATAACCACATACACCACACCACAAGAACAAAATGTACAACAACCTCTTCAAAGTTGGTAAGTACATTGATATCAAGGCCTACTCATGCAAGTAGTAAAGGACACATGTTACAGATATAGTTAATGCTTAGGAATTAAAGGCATATGACATAACAACTTACTATTGTCTATGTTAGACACTAGTAGTAGAAGACAAAAGTATTAACGGTCAAAACAGTGGGTTTGGGATTGTGCACAATAGTACACACAGTATATAAATTTTGCATATAATGCATAGGTATGAATTACAGTAGATACTCTATAAGAGCAACCTCTTAACCACAACGATTTCTATCACAACTTGTTTGTCATAACCTTCACATACAATAGTTGTTACTTCTAGTAATGTAGTAGACTTATTATGTGGAGTTATAAATATTGTAATACAAGTACACATGTATGGTATATAATTTCATTTGTAAATAGAACAATCGAGCACTTTTAAGAATACTTATGCATGCACACACAGACACGGACACACGCACATGTACACACACACACACACATACATGCACACAATACTTTGGAGATGTAGTGAATGGACAATATCTAAAATCCATTCTTAATCCCTAAACTTTACTCAATATATAGTAAACTTTTGTGCTAAATGTATAGACATTACTTTTAGATAGGTCCTGACAACCACTAAGATTTTTATGACAATAGTCACTCTATTATACATCTTACTAGTCATATGTGGTTAGTCTTGGGAAAGCATTACTCTGACAGAATACAAAGATAATCACTTGTGTATAGTAGATATTACAATAATGATATCTATTCTCAACTGTCCTTTTACAGCTTGAATAATTAATTTTTGTAGAGTACTATAATTGACATTATTTATTAAATTAATATGACTAACACCAGCTGTACTTAATGATAGAGACAAAGTTAGCACAGTAAGATAATGTTCATAAGGTTATGTTTATAGTGTGAATCAAACTCAATATATAATAAAACATTATTATACACTGATGTCACTACTGTGATTGTGTTTGGTTTATTAATAATATATAGGAATTTAAAGAAGAGTACTTGGAACAATATTTGAGGACCATCTCTTTCTGAAAAGTATATGTTACATAACATTACAGATGGTACATACCCTTGAACCAACCACAATATACATTTCTCATATAAAGTATTGGTAAGGGTACCTATGCTATAGTAACAATGTCTTAACCGCAGTGATTTCTATCACAACTTGTTTGCCACAGTCCACATATAGTAGTTCTAGACAGAGTATTCTAGGATCATGGTAAACCACATCACTTATAATTACCAGAGTTAACATTAACAGCCTAAGCTAAATTTCAAGCATGTTAATGGTCATAGACTGGTTTTTGTCAGATATGACTCAAAGTTAAGTTTATAAATAGAATCATGAACAAGACAGTAATAGAGATATTGCCCTTTTTTAATGATTAGCTGGAATAACTATTAAATCCAAATAGATATGACAAACAAAACCTAATTATTGATGATTACATAATATTTTTTTATAGTAACTATTGACCTTACCTTATGTCTTTATTCTTAATGATAAAGACAAAGTTAACATTGTAACATAATGTTCATAAGGTTATGACTGATAGTGTATGTATGGTCATAGTGATCATAGTGTGGATCAAACTCACTAGATGTATTAAAGTCATTATACATATACACTGATGTCACTGCAATGAGTGTGCTTCATTTGCTTAATAATATATAGAAATTTTAAGAAGAGTACTTGGAACAATATTTGAGGATTTGTTAGTCTAAAATAGTACATTAATACACTAATTTCCTTAATAATTCAATTTCATAATACTTTGTGATAATTCACTTGTATTCTGATGATATCACAGGTTCAATAGTAGAAAGCTCATCATTACCTGATTACTATTAACAATACTACATTTCCATGTAATAGCACTATCTTATTATAAATGGATTCACTTTCAACATCTTTTCAGAATTATTTATACATATTCCAACTCAGAATTATCTTCAGTAAGGAAAGCTGTAATATAATATTACAAGGTATTGTAATAATTCAACAATTAACAATGATTAGATTATTAAATGCAAACAATTTCAGGCCTGAGTTAATCACTCAGAACAAAACGTAATTAAGGTTTCCATAATCCCTAAATCTTCACTTAATATATAGTAAGCTTTTGTGTTAAATGTATAGACATTACATTTAGATAGGTCCTGACAGTCACCAAGATTTTTATGACAATAGTCACTCTATTATACATCTTACTAGTCATATGTGGTTAGTCTTGAGAAAGCATCACTCTGACAGAATACAAAGATAATCACTTGTGTATAGTAGATATTACAATAATGATATCTATTCTCTACTGTCCTTTTACAGCTTGAATAATTAACTTTTGTAGAGTACTATAATTGACATTATTTATTGAATTAATATAACTAACACCAGCTGTTCTTAACGATAGAGACAAAGTTAGCACAGTAACATAATGTTCATAAGGTTATGTTTATAGTATAAATCAAACTCAATATATAAAAAACATCTTTATACACTGATGTCACTACTATGATTGTGTTTGGTTTATTAATAATATATGTGAATTTCAAGAAGTGTACTTGGAATGATATTTGAAGACAATCTGTTCCTATAAAGTATATGTTACATAACATTACAGATGGTACATACCCTTGAACCAACCACAATGTACATTTCTTATATAAAGTATTGGTAAGGGTATCTGTGCTATAGTAACAATGTCTTAACCACAGTGATTTCTATCACAACTTGTTTGTCACAGTCCACATATAGTAGTTATAGACAAAGCATTCTAGGAACATGGTAAACCAGATCACTTATAATTAACAGAACAAAGCCTAAGCTAAATTTCAAGCATGTTAATGGTCATAGCCTGTTTTTTGTCAGATAAAATAATAAAAGATATAGTACCCTATATGATGATTAGCTGGAATAACTATTAAATCCAAACAGATATGACAAACAAAACCTAATTATCAATGATTACATAATATATTTTATAGTAACTATTGACATACCTTACAGTACAATAGAGTATATAATTAGTTCATACATAATGATCTCCTCTCAAATTATATTCTTAATGTTAGAGACAAAGTTAACATTGTAACATAATGTTCATAAGGTTATGATTGATAGTGTATGTATGGTCATAGTGATCATGGAGGGGATCAAACTCAGTAGATGTATTAAAACAATATTTGAGGAACATCTGTTCCTGAAAAGTATGTGGTGACAACCTTTTGTGATGGTACATACCCTTGAATTGACCACAATGTACACTTTAATGTATATATGTGGTCAATTCATGGCTTTACAGTCTTGATAGTCTAAAATTGTACATTAATACACTAGTTTCCCTAATGTCATAATTCAATTTCACAATACTTTGTGATAATTCACCTGTATTCTGATGATATCACAGGTTCAATAGTGGAAAGTTCATCATTACCTGATTACTATTAACAATACTACATTTCCATGTAATAGCACTATCTTATTATAAATGGATTCACTTTCAATATCTTTTCAGAATTATATATACATATTCCAACTCTGAATTATCTTCAGTAAGGAAAGCTGTAATATACACTTACAAGGTATTGTAATAATTTAACAATTAACAAAGATTAGATTATTAAATGCAAACAATTTCAGCCCTGAGTTATCACTCAGAACAAAACGTAATTAAGGTTTCCATAGTAACACAGACAACACACTATTAGTTAGATTGTTGTAGTAGAAGACAAATGTATTAACAGTCATAACAGTGGATTTTGGATTGTACATAATAGCACACACAGTATATAAATTTTGCATATAATGAATTGATGTGAATTATAGTGGATATATACCCTATAAGAACAACCTCTTAACCACAATGATTTCTATCACAACTTGTTTGTCACAGCCTTTATATACAATAGTTGTTACTTCTAGTAATGTAATATACTTATTATGTGGAGTTATAAATATTATAATACAAGTACACATGTATGGTATATAATTACTTTCACTTGTTAATAGAACAATTTAGCAGTTTCAAGATCAGTTTTAAGAAATAACAATATGAGAATTGACATTGTGGGTATAAATGATGTACACACAATATTTATTGGACATATAGCAAAAGAACAATACCTAACATCCATTCATAATCCCTAAATCTTCACTTAGTATATAGTAAACTTTTGTGCTAAATGTATAGACATTACATTTAGATAGGTCCTGACAGTCACCAAGATTTTTATGACTATAGTCACTTCACTATACATCCTACTAGTCATATGTGAATAGTTATGGGAAAGCATCACTATGACAGAGTACAAAGATAAACACTTGTGTATAGTAGACATTAAAATAATGATATGTATTCTCTACTGTCCTTTTCAAGCTTGAAAAATAATATTTGTAGAGTACTATAATTGACATTCTTCATTGAATTAATACAACTGTCTGGCACCAGCTGTATTTATTTGGTTTTGGTCTCAGACATTGATATAGTAATACAAAGTTTCTATAAGTATATCTATGGAATAGATCATTTGTATCATTGAAGCCAAACGTGACACATACAAGAAGAAGCCAAACATAAAAAGTTGTATGGTAAAATGATGAAATCATCTTGCACTTTTAACTTTTTTTTGAGTTTAAGTTTTCTCTCTTTACCAGTTGGTTTTATGATTTATTTATCTTATTAGATGATAAAATTCACCAATGATTTATCTTTGAGACTCAAGATGCTCCTTTGAAAGGACGAAATTCAAAATTTGCTGTCTTGTTGATAATATAAAAAACCGAAAAAGAGTGTTCTGAGCTTATGACACCTCCATTTGTGACAGTGAGGTCTCATGCACATGGCCTTAAACAGAATGTAAAAATGATTTAGATTAGTCACCAAAGTACTAAGGAGTGCTACAGTCAACATTGCTCGTGGAAAATATGCTCAGCAGTATTGTTAACACTATAACAACACTATAGTTATAACTAAGACCACAATATCATATTACTTAGAAATAATACAATATATATAAAAGGTTGTGTAGTCCATTAAAGAAAAGCTATGATTATGATTATAAAAGTTAATCATTTGGAAATAGGAAATGGACGTTACAATAATAACATGTATTGTGAATTGTTCATTTTAAGCCTAAACAATTTTCTAGAGTACTATATTTGACATATTGTCATTGAATTAATTTGTCTCTCTAGAGGCAACTATAATTATGTGCTTTTGGTATTCAGTTGATATGAATGTGAAGGAAAGTACACATAACAATGGTATGATAAGAAGTTATAACAGTTCCTTCTTAAGATGAGTCATACCCTACATAACTCTCTACTTATATATACTCCAACCATTGTGTGAACTATTTTAGTTCAACATCTCTAGACAGAGCATTCTAGGAACATGATAACTTACATCACAATACAGTATCGTTCATCAGCTAAATTTTGGAGCATGTAATGGTCATAACCTGTTTAGTCTGTGATTTTGACAGTAAATGCAGACCAACAAACTGAACATGACAGAAACAAAGGTGGAAAATGTAGAGAGATGGCTCCATTTTCAGTCTGTAAAAAGAAATGAAAACAAGACAATAGCAAAGATAGTACCCATTATGATGATAAGTTGGAATCACTATATATATCTATGCAAATATGACAGACAAAAGCTGATCATTAACAAGTATCTATTTTCAGTGGTAAGCTATCAAGTTGGTAATAATAATTCTATCAGCTATATAATTAACAATAGCTAATGTTATAATATAGTAAGGATTACACTATTGACATAAGATAGTAGAGTATCATAATAAACATTACAGTACATGAGAGTATATAATTATTTCATACATAATGACCTCCTCTCAAATTAACTAGCAGCTTACCTTATGTCTATATTCTTTAATAATAGAGACAACATTATGTTCATAAGTTAATGATCATAGTAAGAATCAAACTCTATATATTAAAACATCTTTATACACTGATTTCACTATTATGAAGTGTTTGGTTTATTAATAATATGTAGGAATTTGAAGAAGGGTACTTGGAACAATATTTGAGGACCATCTCTTCCTAAAAGTATATGTTACATAACCTTACAGATGGTACATTAATAATACTACATTTCCATGTAATAGCACTATCTTATTATAAATGGATTCATTTTCAATACCTTATTCAGAATTATATATACATATTCCAACTCAGTATTATCTTCAGTAAGGAAAACTGTAATATAAAATTACAAGATATTGTAATAATTTATTTAACAATGATTAGATCATTAAATACAAACAATTTCAGGCCTCAGGACAAAAATTAATTAAGGTTTCCATAGTAAAACAGATGAAGACGCTATTTGTTGGATTATTGTAACATTTAGTGATAGATAATTGTCATGAAAGTAATAGTTTGTCCAACTTGAAAGGACTCTCACAATTTAAGAGAATGTCCAATATCTTACATATAATAATTAACAAGAGCTCTTGATACATTCAATGATCTGGTAATAACTACATATACCACACCAAAACAAAAAAGGAAAAACAAGATGTACAACAACCTCTTCAAAGTTGGTAAGTATTGTCAACTCTCAACCATATTACACTTAAACTTTCTATAGCAAATACAGTACATTGATAATAAGACCTACTCATGCAAGTAGTAAAGGACACATGTTACAGATATAGTTAATGCTTATGAATTAATGGTATAACATAACAACTTACTTTGTCTATGTTAGACACTAATAGTAGAAGACAAATGTATTAACAGTCAAAACAGTGGGTTTGGGATTATACACAATAGCATACACAGTATATAAATTTTGCATATAATACATAGGTGTGAATTACAGTGGATACATACCCTATAAGAACAATATCTTAACTACAATGATTTCTAACACAACTTGTTTGTCATAAGCTTCATATACAATAGTTGTTACTTCTAGTAATGTAGTAGACTTATTATGTGGAGTTATAAATATTGTAATATGAGTACACATGTATGGTATATAATTGCTTTCAATTGTAAATAGAACAATTCAGAAGTTTCAAGATCAGTTTTAAGAAATAACAATATGAGAATTGACCTTGTGGGTATAAATGATGCACACACAATACATATTGGACATATAGCAAATGGACAATACCTAACATCCATTCCTAATCCCTAAATCTTCACTTAATATATAGTAAGCTTTTGTGCTAAATGTATAGACATTTTGTTTGTCATATCTGTTTGGATTTAATAGTTATTCCAGCTAATCATCACATAGGGCACTATCTCTGCTATTGTCTTGTTCACAATTCTATTAATAAACTGAACTTTGAGTCGTCTCTGACAAAAAACAGGCTATGACCATTAACATGCTTGAAATTTAGCTTAGGTTGTTAAATGTTAACTTTGTTAATTATAAGTGATCTGGTTGATCACATTCCTAGAATACTCTGTCTAAAGATGTTGAAAATAAGGTATTCCACAAACAGTTGGTTTGTATGTAGGTAATGGTTATGTAGGGTATGTCCTATCTTAAGATGGGATGCAACTTAGTGTAACATTGTTCTTAATACATTCTAATCAACTGAAGACCAAAACTACATGATTACAGCTGGTGTCAGAGAGACATATAAATTCAATAAAGTGGAGTGTCAAATAGTAATCTATTTTATCACTAAACATGAAGTAGACACTTTTTACTTATCATTATAATGTCTATTTGCTATGTACAATATAGTATATAATTCTCAATATAATAACTATTTGCTATGTACAGTGTGATGTATCTCTTAATATTGTCAATCAGTTATATATACTTGTGAATCATATTATCCCAAGACTAACCACATATACTATATTGTTACTATAGGATATGTACCCATACAAATACTTTATCGTTGTATATATACAAAATTTATATGTACACGTACAATCCCAAACCCAGTTTTATGACTGTTAATATGATTGTCTTCTACATAGTTAGTATAGCTAATATTGTATATGTCAATAAATTGTTATGCTACCATTAATTTCAAAGTATTAATAATAGTCTAATTATTGTTAGTTATTAAAATAATAATAATGTGAGCCATCTCCCTATATTTTCCAGCTTTTTTGTCATGATTAGTTTTGCTGGTTTGCATTTACTG
Source organism: Xestospongia muta (assembly GCA_963693285.1). NCBI lineage: Eukaryota > Metazoa > Porifera > Demospongiae > Haplosclerida > Petrosiidae > Xestospongia > Xestospongia muta. Next base: position 6,188,867 of record OY848924.1, read on the forward strand.
ACTAAACAGGCTATGACCATTATATGCTCAAAAATTTAGCTGATGAATGATACTGTATTGTGATATAGGTTATCATGTTCCTAGAATGCTCTGTCTAGAGATACACCCCAATATTGACATACTGTACTACAATATGTTAGAGTATATAATTATTTCATATATAATGACCTCCTCTCATATTAACTACCAGTTTACCTCTTGTCTATATTCTTAATGTTAGAGACAAAGTTAACATTGTAACATAATGTTCATAAGGCTGTGACTGATAGTGCATGCATGGTCATAGTGATCATAGTGTGGATCAAACTCAGTAGATGTATTAAAGTCATTATAGATATACATTGATGTCACTGCAATGAGTGTGCTTCATTTATTTAATAATACATAGAAATTTCAATAGTGGAAAGGTCACAATTACCTGATACTATTAACAATACTACATTTCTATGTAGTGGCTCTATCCATGCCATTACAAATGAATTCACTTTCAATACCTTTTCCAGAATTATTCATACATATTCCAATAATGATTAGATCATTTAATGCAACAATTTTAGGCCTGAGTTATCACTCAGAACAAAAACAAATTAAGGCTTCCATAGTAACACAGATGAAGACACTATTTGTTGGATCATTGTAGCATTTAGTGATAGATAATTGTCACATAAGAACTATTGCCATTTTATAGGTTGTCCAACTTGGAAAGACTCTCACAATTTCATAAAATGTCCAATATCTAACAAATAATAATTAACAAGAGCTCTTGCATTAAAAGTTATAAACATTATAATACAAGTACACACACACACACACACACAATTGTTAATGGAACATGCAGGAAAATGACAACACCTAACATCCATCTTAAACCCTAAATCTTAACTTTATATATTAATTTTAAGTTTTTGCTTTCATGATTCATTGATCATAATTATTAGATGATAAAACTCACCAATGATTTATCTTTGAGACTCAAGATGCTCCTTTGAAATGAGGAAATTCAAAAGTCATTGTCTTGTTGATAGTATAAACAACCGACAAAGGATGTTCTGAGCTTATGATACCTCCATTTGTGACAATGAGGGGTCATGCCCATGGCCTTAAATAGAATGTAAAATGACTTAGATTAGTCACCAAAGTCCTAAGGAGTGCCACAGTCAACATTGTTCATGGAAAATATGCTCACCAGTATTGTTAACACTATAACAACACTATAGTTATAACTAAGACCACAATATCCTATTACTTAGAAATAATACAATATAGATAAAAGTTGTGTAGTCCATTAAAGAAAGCTATGAGTAAGATTATGAAGTTAATCACTTGCACACAGGAAATGAATGTTACAATAATAACATGTATTGTGAATTGTTCTATTTAAGTTTGAAAAAGTACACATAACAATGCTATGTTAAGAAGTTATAACAGTCCCTTCTTAAGATGAGTCATGCACTACATAGCCCTCTACTCATATATAGTCCAACCATTGTGTGAACTATTTAGTTTCAATATCTCTAGACAGAGCATTCTAGGAACATGATAACTTACATCACAATACAGTATCATTCATCAACTAATTTTGAGCATGTAATGGTTATAGCCTGTTTAGTCAGTGATTTTGACAATAAATGTGGACCAACAAAACTAAACATGACAAAAACAAAGCTGAAAAATGTAGATAGATGGTTTCATTTTCAGTCTATGAAAACAAATGTAAACAAGACAATAGCAGAGATAGCAGAGAAAGAGAGAAAAAGAGAGAGGGAGAGAGAGAGAGAGAGATGACAGTTTATTTTTTAGGAGATCACAGATTTTCTCACAGATAGTGATCTAGATGCTAATGTGGCAAAGCTGCTATAAAGAGACACAGACATTTTCACTTGTCATGTAAGAAATATATTAATTAAAAATTTTCGAAGATCTTTACTATATGTGTTGACTGGATGTACATTGCATAGTCAAAGATGTAGATAGGAGATACACAGTTAAAATTAGAAATAAAAGTGTACTATTGGATGACATATAGATCTATGAACCAGAAACAAAAAAAGTGTAAGTAAAATTTTAGATTGCTGGCTAGTTGTCACAATGATGAATTTGTAGGCATGGCAGTTAAAACATCTCAAACAAGCCCAAAGTAAAAATGGTAGTTTGAACATTCTATATAGTAGTCACAATATCATGAGCAAAAAGTTTTGTTGCAACAGTTGTATGCTCTAAACCTTGTTTTTCTATACACAAAGCTCATGATCTCAAGGACAGAACTATTATCTCTCTTCCTCTTCAGATTACTGACTATTCGCTTCACCTTAAATATAATGATACCACTCAACTACTTAGGCTTGCAGAAAGTACTGGTCTACATGTGTGTAAGTAGACTTTGCTATTACAGTTTGTAGTGGTTGTAAAAAGAATCAGCTTTCCATTGACATAAATGTCTAAAGAATAAAATAGTAACTTTGACCTTTGTGATAAAACTTTTTACAATTATTATAGAGGAAGCAGGTACTTAGTATATGCTTCTTTACTAACCATCAACTCACCATCACTTATCACACTAAAACCTATCATATACCATCAGTCACTTATTTTATCTCTGTATTATTTATGTACTTTAATGCCTTACTTCTGTATTTCTAATTATTGTCCTATTCAGTTTGTGCCCTTTACTAGCAGCTGCTATTGGGATTCATTTTGTCAATAAAAAAATTAGCACATTAAATGATAACAAATTACCTTTAGATGAGCTAGTAGTATAACTGATAGAAGAGGGTGGCTCAATAGTGCCACAGGTAGAAGATGTCTTAATAGTGCCATTAATAGAGAGAAGATGCTTCAGTGCCACCAGTAGAAGATTTAGTAGCACAGCCAATGGTAGTATACTAGGAGCAGCAGTGGAAGCAACATCAGTAATGGTATATCATTTTGTATACTACTTCAGGCAGCTGCTTTGGATATTAATGGAAACAATGTTTTGTCACTCATTTAATTTATCCTCAAAGTTAGTCTCACACCTCAAGATTATCAAACTTTTCAAGGAATTAATCTACTACATTGTATGGTATGGAGTATGGGATTACTATAATAATATAATACTAGTACTATAACATATGTTTATAGGAACACTTGGCCTGGTATGTGTGACTGATACCATTAGATGTTTGTGATGACCCATGAATTGATCATGGATTGGCAGATTATGTCATAATTATTGATGTACAGTGTTAGGCAGAAATACAATCATTTTACATTGTACAGTGGGCAATGTTGCTATGTACTGAGAGTAGAATTGCTAGGATAATTAATATACATACTATCCTAATGACATACTCTCTCTCTCTCTCTCTCTCTCTCTCTCTCTTTCTCTCTATGTATATATGTATATATATATACATGCATGCATGGTTTTATCTAGCCACATTAGTACCTGTATTGGCTATATAGTACTATCTGCAAAGTTAATGCAAGACAGTCTGAGCTTCTGAATGTCACACATGTTCCATTTGGTATATACTGCAAAATACTGAAAGATTATTAAAACAGCTGGATGATGTTACACTGAATGTGGTGTACAGAATGACAATCAACCATGCCAACCACACAAGCATCAACTAGCTTATATCATGGCTTGCTCAGGCTCACCCCAAATTATATGTTATGATGTAGTTATTTGTTGTGTACATAACTTTGACACAGAATAATTTTTATTTCAAATAAAAGAATTGGGCAAAAATATTCAAGGTAACCACACCATAATTGCTAAATTGCTAAAAAAAGTCACTAAATATAACAAAACTATTTTATCTAGCTCATGAAGTTCACTAAATTAAATAATTTCACTTTTATCCCTGGACTTAGAAAAATTGCAAAATTATTATTAAAGATGACATAAATGTTAGAAGAATCAGACTCCCATCAACAAATATACCTATAGGAATAAATAGAATATTAAGCATTGACAGGATTAACTTTAATTTAACCTTATCATAAGTCTACAAAGAGAAAAGTATGATTGAATTGTAAGTTAGATAAGTGCATACAATATGATGTTGACACTGAAGTATATATATATATATACATACCTTTAAATGAGCCAGTAGCATTAGTAGTAGGTCCAGTAGTGGAAGATGTTAAAAAGTCATAGGTATATCCAAAGTCTTCAGCTGGTTTAAACATATTCATGTGTGTGTAGACTGGTATGAAGGGAACAATACAGTCATTAGCACTATGTCCAGCAAACTTTGGTTCCATCATGGGTCCACCATATACACCATTTGGATACTGTTGTAGCCATTGTTCAAAGATGGAGTCTATCATTGTGTGGTGATTAATAAACACTGGATCATTAGGTGAGGCAGCTACATTTCCCATTGTGCCTTCATTTAGTGCACCACTCTTAATTAAATTCAAATTACTAAAGTTGCCTATTCCTAGAATGATGTGGACCTGTGTGTGTGTGTGTGTGTGAGTGGGTGGGTCGGTGGGTGTGTGTATGCGTGAACAACAAATATGATCTCTATAATATATAAAAGCATTCACTTACTAAGTTGTGCAAGTGACGAGCAATGTCATCACCGTCTTCACCATTTTTAATTTCTAGATTATCAAGATCACCACTAGGATTAGGTTCAAATCCCTCCAGGAAATTGCTAAAAGTATTTTCAGAATATTTATTATAATATGGTTCATTACTGTATGAACTCAAATTTAAAGCTCTATTGATGGTTTCTTGACTAGGCCACTTGGGGTAGTCATCAGCACATTGTGTGGGTGAAGGACAACGAATAATTGGCCTTATACCATCAGGATCAGTATGATTACAAGTTTGGTTCTTTTTTGGATTGTCACCAAACCAACAAACACTCTGCCAATTGTCTTCTCCATAATATTTACTGTCTACAGTACCATTATCACTATTATTACCAAGTTTGTCTAATGAGAATATACTTGTCCGATCATTAGTATTAGTCCAGTTCCAATATCGTACAGTAAAATTTGAATCTTTGAGTAATATTTGCATTTCTCTTTCAAACCACAACAAAAAAAGACGATGCCATGTTAAAAATCCAGTTGATTCATGAGCATAATCATTTGCTAAAAATTGATACACAATAAAATAATTATTAGCATATATAATTATGTACAACATACCTGATTCTTGCTTATCATAATTCTCCTTATTATTTTTAGCAACATAATGATGCATCCATACAAACATGTCATAGAGAGAAATGTTTACAGGTTCATTATCAAGTACTACAACATAACGACTTTCCTCTGCATGCTTTGATTTGTTTATCTTGTTATTATAATCTTCCCATTCTGAGTCAGTCATATCCATTATATTTCGACGCTCTCGTAACGGTGATTTCGTATTGCAGTCGTTTCCTTCATAGCCAAATTTGCATTCACCGCAATCGTAACCAGCATAGTTTCCGTTACAATGACATATTAGGTCAAAGAAATAAGAAGGCCAGTTGCGACGTGGATCGCCATTATTAGGATATCTGATGTAGCATTGTGTAGACACGGAACAACATACTCCACGATCTAAATTATTTCCACATCCAGTTGTTGCTCCTGGTACACCAGTTGGAACTGGGCAGCATATACGGCCTGTAGTAGCGCAATCTTTGGGTATTTGAGCTTGGATCAAACAACAGCTTGCAATTACCGACAGTAGTAACCAGAGCATTTCTAAATTTCGTCCTATGACAAACAAACTAATGAAATCAGTTATCTAGTGAATTTAACTATATACTGTATACGCTTATGGAGGTTCTCGGAACGCCCTATTTCCGCTTATTATTGTTATTTAAACTGAAGGACTATAATATTGTAATATATTGATTTTTATAATTACAACAGTACAATGTATTGTCCAAACCTATAAGCTAGTATTCAAAAAGATATATATACACATCTTATGTACATATATTTATATATATATATATTCTGATTGGAAGTTATATGCAGATGCCCTGTGCTGTTTTGATTACTAATTATATAATATGGAATTACAAAGGTCACGTATATAGCTCAAAAAGGACTTCTTAAAAAGAATATATGTGTTGTTTTATTATAAATTTCACAGTGGTAGCCCTCACACAAAGATTTACCATTAATGATAATTCTTTTATGAGATATCTATACAGAATATTGCTCTGACAATTAACTGCACAACTGACAATTAGTACATACATTAGAAATAAAAACGGTGTTGTGTTTGATATTTTCAACATTTCATCTTGTATTGTTTAGCTTAATTTTCATTTGACCACAGATTAGTTAAATTATTTACAATGGTATGTACTTATAGGGACCAATTACTTTGTTAATATATGATAATAATGAAAAGCTAGTGCACATGCACATGTTATAATAATAATAATAATAATAATAATAATAATAATAATAATAACGACAACAACAACAATAACAATAACAACAATAATAATAGTAACAGTAGTAATTGTTTAGTAGCAAGAATAATGGATAGGATCAAAGGATATAAAGAAAAAATAATTTAAGATGAAATAAGATTAGAAAGATAATTGACTTTCAGCTGCCTGAAGGTCAAAAGGGGAGTCCATAACTGGTCGAGAGAGTGAGGATCTTGCTCCTCTAATACACGTGATGGAGGATCTCAAAGTGGATAGCTAATGCGACATCTAATCAGTCCCATCGACATACTAAAAGGAAAATGGTTCTTCTCTGCCAACATAGAGGCAATTTGTTTATAATAAGTAGTAGCAGCCTTACCCATCCATTCGGAAGAAGAGAAAATAATAATGATAAAATAATAAAATAATAATAATAATAATAATAATAATAATAATAATAATAATAATAATTTTTTTAATAACAACAACAACAATAACAATAATAACAATAATAATAGTAACAGTAGTAATTGTTTAGTAGCAAGAATAATGGATAGGATCGAAGGATATAAAGAAAAAAATTTAAGATGAAATAAGACATGCGCATGTACTATAACAATGATATATAATTATTATAATCTATCATTATATTAAGAATGAGGTTTTGGAATTATAAAGAGTATTTCTGTATAGGAGGAGCTTCTATGTCATATACATATCATATCTTATTGCTAACTTTGTATAATAAAGTAGAGTACAGTTCATATTGCTATAGTATTATAAACAACATACTATTTGATTTACTATATAGAATTAACATGAGGTTTAATTTATTTAGTTACTCAGTGAATTCATTAACTACACACAAGAGTACAAAAACCATTAATCATAGCAACAAAGTGATATCTTAATAGTCTTAACATTCATAATAGTTGGCTACCCCTAATAATACATGATACATATTAGTCAGTTACATGCTCAGAACTACACCATGTTATATGCTGTATTATCAAGCCATAGTACTGCCTATGTGTGGCAATCAATGGCATAACATTCTTTATTCTGGTTCTTTCTGGATATGACCATCTGAATACTATAGTCACACATGACTGTGTGACTGTGTGTTACTACAAGACAATGTAAGAGAAACATCCTCTGCATATAATCATGTATACATGTACTTGTATTTGGTTTGACAGTGCCCTTCAATGTTATTATTTTATCAAGATGGTTATTATGTCTTATTTAATAATGTAGTATATTATGTCAATCAATATGTTAATTGCATGGTCAACAATATGACTGTGCAAAGAAGTAATTCAATCATTTTGTATTATAATTATAATACATGTATAAATATCATTTGTAAATGAAGTTGTGATAATCCCTTAGAAGCAACTCCTTAACCACAGTAATTAGTGTTAATGCCACAACTTGTACAAGTCACATACAGTTTTTATAAGACATGGTTACTTAGTAACTGTATAGTGACATACTGTATAGATCTCTAATAGTATTGTATACATACAGAGGTGTAGTGTAATACTGTAGTAAATATTATGGCCTGGTCATAATGCATATTTTTATGACTCATAATTAAGTTACAGCCTGACATTCATCTTATAAGTTCTTTGCCATATATGTTGACTAGATGTATATTATGTAATGGAAGATGTACTTAAGAGATACAGAATTACAATTAGGAACAAAATGTGCTATAGAATCGAATTCATTGGCATGGACCTACTAACCAGAATCAAAATAAAAGTGTAAACAGAATTTTAAAGTGTTGCTGGCTAGTTACTCACAATAATGAAGTTGCTATGCATACAGTCTTAACTTGATTTAGATAAATCTGGTTTATATTCTTCTCTCAGTAGCAAAAGTAAGTTCCTTCAATTAACAATTTGACATCAGTTATCATTTCATTACATTAATAATTAATGAATAATATAATATACAACATAATGATATAATATCAGCATGCGCACCTATATTGTATGTGTTTAGTCTTGGGATAGTATGATTCACAGGTATAAAGTATATATAACTGATTGAGAGTATTGAGAGATATATCACACTGTACATAGCAAATAGACATTATATTAACAATTGTATACTATATTGTACATAGCAAATAGATATTATCATGACATGTAAGCTGTGTGATCTTTGTGTTTTAATGATAAAACAGAGTACTATTTGACACTTCATTGAATTATTGAATTAATATGGCTCTCTGATACCAGCTGTGGTTTTAGTCTTCAGTTAATAAGAATGTATTAAGAACAATGTTACACTAAGTTGTATCGGTCCCTTCTTAAGATGGGACATACCCTACAATACTACTACCTACATATAGTCCAACCATTAGTTGAGTACTTTAGTTTCAACATCTCTAGACAGAGCATTCTAGGAACATGATAAATCACATCACTTAAAATTAACAGAATTAACATTTAACAACCTGGACATGTTAATGGTCATAGCCTGTTTTTGTCAGAGATGGCTCAAAATTCAGTTTATTAATATAAAGAATTATAAACAAGAAAATAGCAGAGATAGTAGTACCCTATATGATGACAAGCTGGAATCACTATATATCCGAGGTAGCTATGAAAACAATAAACTTAATTATCAATGATTACATAATTCAGTTTATAATAAGCACCCATATTACTGACACATTGTACTACAGTACATTAAAGTATTTCATACATATTGACCTCCTCTAAAATTAACTAGCAGTTTACCACTTGTCCATATTCTTAATGATAGAGACAAAATTAATATTGTAACATAATGTTCATAAGGTTATGACTGTTAGTGTATGTATGGTCATAGTGATCATGGAGTGGATCAAACTCAGTAGATGTATTAAAGTCATTATACATATACACTGATGTCACTACAATGAGTGTGCTTCATTTATTTAATAAAATATAGAAATTTTAAAGAGTACTTGGAACAATATTTGAGGAACATCTGTTCCCTAGAAGTATGTGGTGGCAACCTTTTGTGATGGTACATAACCTTGAACTGACCACAATGTACACTTTAATATATATATGTGGTTTATTCACGGCTTTACAGTCTTCGTAGTCTAAAATTGTAGATTAATACACTAGTTTCCTTAAAGTCATAATAAAATTTCATAATATTTTGTGATAATTCACCTGTATTCAATAGTGGAAAGCTCATCATTACCTGAATACTATTAACAATACTACAAATTCTATGTAATAGCACTATTCCATTATTAATTGATTCATTTTCAATATCTTTTCAGAATTATATATACATATTCCAACTCAGAATTATCTATAGTAAGGAAAGCTGTAACATAAAATTACAAGATATTGTTATAATTTAACAATTAACAATGATTAGATCATTAAATGGAACAATTTCAGGCCTGAGTTATCACTCAGAACAAAACATAATTAAGGTTTCCATAGTAACACAGATGAGAACATTATTTGTTGGATTATTCTAGTATTTAGGATACATAATTGTTACGTAAGAAATAGGATATCCAACTTGACAAGACTCTTACAATTTAAGAGAATGTCCAATATCTTTCCTTTAATAATAAATAAGAGCTCTTGATACATCATTAATCTGGTAATAACTACATAAATCACACCAAAACAAAAAAAGAAAAACAAGATGTACAGCAACCTCTCAAAAGTTGGTAAGTATAGTCAACTCTCAATCATATTATACTTAAACTTTCTATAGCAAATACAGCACTTTAGTAACAGGACTTACTCATTCAAGTAGTAAAGGACACATGTTACAGGTATAGTAAATCCTTAGAAACTAATGGTATGATATAACAACTTACTTTGTCTATGTTAGACACTATTAGTAGAAGACAAATATATTAACAATCATAACAGTGGTTTGGGATTGTGCACAATAGCACACACAGTATATAAATTTTGTATATAATGAAATGATGTGAATTATAGTGGATATATACCCTATAAGAACAACCTCTTAACCACAATGACTCCATTGCAACTTGTTTGTCACAAGCTTTATATACAATAGTTGTTACTTCTAGTAATGTAATAGACTTATTATGTGGAGTTATAAATATTATAATACAAGTACACATGTATGGTATATAATTACTTTCACTTGCAAATAGAACAATTCGGCAGTTTCAAGATCAGTTTTAAGAAATAACAGTATGAGAATTGACATTGTGGGTATAAATGATACACACACAATATTTATTGGACATATAGCAAAAGGACAATACTTAACATCCATTCTTAATCCCTAAATCTTCACTTAATATATAGTAAGCTTTTGTGCTAAATGTATAGACATTACATTTAGATAGGTCCTGACAGTCACCAAGATTTTTATGACAATAGACACTCTATTATACATCTTACTAGTCATATGTGGTTAGTCTTGAGAGAGCATCACTCTGACAGAATACAAAGATAATCACTTGTGTATAGTAGATATTACAATAATGATATGAATTCTCTACTGTCCTTTTACAGCTTGAATAATTAACTTTTGTAGAGTACTATAATTGATATTATTTATTGAATTAATATGACTAACATCAGCTGTACTTAATAATAGAGACAAAGTTAGCACAGTAAGATAATGTTCATAAGGTTATGTTTATAGTGTGAATCAAATTCAATATATAAAAAACATCTTTATACACTGATGTCACTACTATGATTGTGTTTGGTTTATTAATAATACATAGGAATTTCAAGAAGTGTACTTGGAATGATATTTGAAGACAATCTGTTCCTGTAAAATATGGGTTACATAACTTTACAGATGGTACATACCCTTCAACCAACCACAATATACATTTCCATATAAAGTATTGGTAAGGTTATCTATGCTATAGTAACAACTTTCACAGTGATTTCTATCACAACTTGTTTGTCAAAGTCCACATATAATAGTTCTAAACAGAGCATTTTAAGAACATGATAAACCACATCACTTATAATTAACAGAGTTAACATTTAACAGCCTAAGCTAAATTTCAAGTATGTCAATGGTCATAGCCTGTTTTTTGTCAGATATGACTCAAAGTTCAGTTTATTAATAGAATTGTGAACAAGACAATAACAGAGATAGTACCCTATATGATGATTACCTAGAATAACTATTAAATCCAAACAGATATGACAAACAAAACCTAATTATTAATGATTACATAATATATTTTATAGTAAGCATCACACTATTGACTACTGTACTACAATATGTTAGAGTTAAGAAATTATTTCCTACAAAATGACCTCCTCTCAAATTAACTACCAGTTTATCACTTATCTATATTCTTAATGATAGAGACAAAGTTAACATAGTAACATAATGTTCATAAGGTTATGACTGATAGTGTATGTATGGTCATAGTGATCATAGTGTGGATCAAACTCACTAGATGTATTAAAGTCATTATACATATACACTGATGTCACTGCAATGAGTGTGCTTCATTAATTTAATAATATATAGAAATTTTAAGAAGGGTACTTGGAATAATATTTGAGGAACATCTGTTCCTGAAAAGTATATGTTGACAACCTTTTGTAATGGTACATACCCTTGAACTGACCATAATGTACATTTTAATGTACATATGTGGTTAATCATGGCTTTACAGTTTAAGTAGTCTAAAATTGTAGATTAATACACTAGTTTATTAAAGTCATAATACAAATTCATAATACTTTGTGATAATTCACTTGTATTCTGATGATATCACAGGTTCAATAGTGGAAAGCTCATCATTACCTGATTACTATTAACAATACTACATTTCCATGTAATAGCACTATCTTATTATAAATGGATTCACTTTCAATATCTTTTTACAATTATTAATACATATTCTAACTCAGAATTATTTTCAGTAAGGAAAGCTGTAATAAAATTACAAGGTATTGTAATAATTTAACAGTCATTACATCATTAAATGCAAACAATTTCAGGCCTGGGTTATCACTTAGAACAAAACTCAATTATGGTTTTCATAGTAACATAGATGAAAACACTATTTGTTGGATTATTATAGCATTTAGTGATAGATAATTGTCATGAAAGTAATAGTTTGTCCAACTTGAAAGGACTCTCACAATTTAAGAAAATATCCAATATCTTTCCTACAATAATTAACAAGAGCTCTTGATACATTCAATGATCTGGTAATAGCTACATACACTACACCAAAACAAAAAAGGAAAAACAAGATGTACAACAACCTCTTCAAAGTTGGTAAGTATAGTCAACTCTTATCCATATTATACTTAAACTTTCTATAGCAAATACAGTATATTAATAACAAGACCTACTCATGCAAGTAGTAAAGGACACATGTTACAGATATAGCAAATCCTTAGAAACTAATGGTATGACATAACAACTTACTATTGTCTATGTTAGACACTAGTAGTAGAAGACAAATGTATTAACAATCATAACAGTGGTTTGGGATTGTACATAATAGTACACACAGTATATTAATTTTACATATAATGCATAGGTGTGAATTTCATAAGGTTATGATCATAGTATGAATCAAACTCAATATATATAAAAACATCTTTATACACTGATGTCACTACTATGATTGTGTTTGGTTTATTAGTAATATATAGAAATTTCAAGAAGTGTACTTGGAACAATATTTGAGGACAATCTGTTCCTATAAAGTATGTGTTACATAACATTACAGATGGTACATACCCTTGAACCAACCACAATATACATTTCTCATATAAAGTATTGGTAAGAGTACCTATGCTATAGTAACAATGTCTTAACCGCAGTGATTTCTATCACAACTTGTTTGTCACAGTCCACATATAGTAGTTATAGACAGAGCATTCTAGGAACATGGTAAACCACATCACTTATAATTAATAGAGTTAACATTTAACAGCCTAAGCTAAATTTCAAGTATGTTAATGGTCATAGCCTGTTTTTTGTCAGAGACGATTCAAAGTTCAGTTATTAATAGAATTGTGAACAAGACAATAACAGATATAGTACCCTATATGATTACCTGGAATAACTATTAAATCCAAACAGATATGACAAAACCTAATTATCAATGATTACATAATATATTTTATAGCAACTATTGACATACTGTAGTACAGTACATTATAGTATATAATTATTTCATACATAATGACCTCCTCTTAAATTAACTAGCAGTTTACCACTTGTCTATATTCTTAATGGTAGAGACAAAGTTAACATTGTAACATAATGTTCATAAGCTTATGACTGTTAGTGTATGTATGGTCATAGTGGAGTGGATCAAACTCAGTAGATGTATTAAAGTCATTATACATATACACTGATGTCACTGCAATGAGTGTGCTTCATTTATTTAATAATATATAGAAATTTTAAGAAGAGTACTTGGAACAATATTTGAGGAATATCTGTTCCTGAAAAGTATATGGTGACAACCTTTTGTAATAGTACATACTCTTGAACTGACCACAATGTACACTTTAATGTATATGTGTGGTCAATTCATGGCTTTACAGTTTAGGTGGTCTAAAATTGTAGATTAATACACTCATTTCCCTAAAGTCATAATTCAATTTCATAATACTTTGTGATAATTCACCTGTATTCTGATGATATCACAGGTTCAATAGTGGAAAGCTCATCATTACCTGAATACTATTAACAATACTACATTTCCATGTAATAGCACTATCTTATTATAAATGGATTCACTTTCAATACCTTTTTAGAATTATTTATACATATTCCAACTTAGAATTATCTACAAAAAGAAGTTGTAATATAAAATTACAAGGTATTATAATAATTTAACAATCAACAATTTTTAAATCATTAAATGCAAAAAATTTCAGGCCTGATATATCACTCAGAACAAAACGTAACTAAGGTTTCATAGTAAAATAGATGAAGACACTATTTGTTGGATTATTGTAGCATTTACTGATAGATAATTGTCTAATTGTTATGAAAATAATATGTTGTTCAACTTGGATAGACTCTCACAATTCTATAATCTGGTAATAGCTACATACACTACACCACAACAAAAAAGGAAAACAAGACATACAACAACCTCTTCAAAGTTGGTAAGTATAGTCAACTCTCAACCATATTATACTTAAACTTTCTATAGCAAATACAGTACATTAATAACAAGACCTACTCATGCAAGTAGTAAAGGACACCTGTTACAGATATAGTAAATCCTTAGAAACTAATGGTATGACATAACAACTTACTATTGTCTATGTTAGACACTAGTAGTAGAAGACAAATGTATTAACAATCATAACAGTGGTTTGGGATTGTGCACAATAGCACACACTGTATATTAATTTTGCATATAATAATTGGTGTGAATTACGGTGGATATATACTCTATAAGAACAACCTCTTAACCACAATGATTTCTAACACAACGTGTTTGTCACAACCTTCACATACAATAGTTGTTACTTCTAGTAATATAATAGACTTATTATGTGGAGTTATAAATAATGTAATACAAGTACACATGTATGGTATATAATTATTTTCACTTGTAAATAGAACAATTTAGCAGTTTCATGATCAGTTTTAAGAAACAACAGTATGAGAATTGACATTGTGGGTATAAATGATGCACACACAATACATATTGGACATATAGCAAATGGACAATACCTAACATCCATTCTTAATCCCTAAATCTTTCTCTTAATATATAGTAAGCTTTTGTGCTAAATGTATAGACATTACATTTAGATAGGTCCTGACAGTCACCAAGATGTTTATGACAATAGTCACTCTATTATACATCTTATTTGTTATATGTGGTTAGTCTTGGAAAACCACGACTATGACACAGTACAAAGATAATCACTTGTGTATAGTAGATATTAAAATAATAATATGTATTACAACTGTCCTTTTCAAGCTTGAAAAATTAATATTTGTAGAGTATTATAATTGACATTCTTTATTGAACTGATATGACTGTCTGACACAAGCTGTACTTATTTGGTTTTGATCTTGAGTTGGTAAGAATGTATTATCATGTCAGTGTCTGAGTACATTCAGATATTGATATAGTAATATAATATTACAATAATATTACAATAATAAGATGTATTGTCAACTATCCTTTACAGCTTGAAAAATTAATTTTTGTAGAGTACTATAATTGGCATTCTTTATTGAATTAATACAACTGTCTGGCACCAACTATACTTTTTTGGTCTCAGACATTGATATAGTAGTACAAAGTTTCTATAAGTATATCTATAGAATAGCTTATTTGTATCATTAAAGCAAAACATGACACATACAAGAAGAAGCCAAACATGAAAAGTTGTATGGTAAAATGATGACATCATCTTTTTGCATTTTTAACTTTTTTCTTTTGAATTTAAGCTTTCTCTCTTTACCAGTTGCTTTCATGATTCATTTATCTTAATAGATGATGAAAAACACCGAGGATTTATAACAACACTATAGTTTTAACTAAGACCACAATATCATATTAGTTAGAAATAATACAATATACATAAAAAGTTTTGTAGTCCATTAAAGAAAACTATAAGTAATATTATAAAAGCTAATCACTTGTACATAGGAAATGAACATTACTAACATGTATTGTGAATTGTCTGTTTTAAGCTTGAACATTTTCTAGAGTACTATATTTGACATATTGTTATTGAATTAATATGTCTCTCTAGAGGCAAGTACAATTATGTCCTTTTGGTCTTCAGTTGATATGACTGTGAAGGAAAGTACACATAACAATGGTATGATAAGAAGTTATAACAGTTCCTTCTTAAGATGAGTCATACCCTACATAGCCCTCTACTCATATATAGTCCAACCATTGTGTGAACTATTTTAGTTTTAATATCTCTAGACAGAGCATTCTAGGAACATAATAACTTACATCACAATACAGTATCATTCATCAGCTAAATTTTGGAGCACGTAATGGTCATAGCCTGTTTAGTCAGTGATTTTGACAGTAAATGTAGACCAACAAAACTAAACTTGACAGAAACAATGGTGGAAAATGTAGAGAGATGGCTCAATTTTCAGTCTGTAAAAAGAAATGTAGACAAGACAATAGCAGAGATATGGTGATAAGCAGGAATCACTATCTATATCTATGAAGATATGACAGACAAAAGCTAATCATAAACAAGCATCTATTTTCAGTAGTAAGCTATCAAGTTGGTAATAATAGTTCCAACAGCTACACAATTAACAATAGCTAATGTTATAATATAGTAAGGATTACATTATTTACATAGAGTATCATAATAAACATTACAGTACATTAGAGTATATAACTACTTTATACATAATGACATCCTCTCAAATTAACTAGCAGCTTACCTTATGTCTCTATATTCTTTAATAATAGAGATAAAATTATGTTCAAAAGTTTATGATCATAGTATGAATCAAACTCTAATTATATAAAAATATCTTTATACACTGATGTCACTACTATGAATGTGTTTGGTTTATTAATAATAAGTATGTAGGAATTTGAAGAAGGGTACTTGGTACAATATTTGAGGAACATCTGTTCCTGAAAAGTATATGTTATATAACCTTACAGGTGGTACATACCCTTGAACCAACCACAATGTACATTTCTTATATTTATGTATGTATGTGGTCAATCATTGGTTTCATAGTCTAAACCTTTACTATTATTATACTAGTTCTCTTAAGGCCATTATTCAGTTTCATAAAATTTAATTAATTTATCTTTGTACTGATAATAACACAGGTTTAATAGTAAAAGGTTAATCATTACCTGGATAGTATTAACAATACTACATTTCATATAATGGCATTGTCCATTATTAATAGATTCACGTTATTACTATTTTAATAACTAACAATAATTGGACTAGTATTAATACTTTGAAATTAATAGTAGCTAGCATAACTATTTTTTGACATATACAGTATTACTTATACTATATACTAACTATGTAGAAGACAAATATACTAACAATAATAACAGTGGGTTTGGGATTGTACATGCACATATAAATTTTGCATATAATCAACAATAAAGCATTGATGTGGGTACATACCCTATAGTAACAATGTCTTAACCACAATGACTTCTATCACAACTTGTTTGTCACAGACTTCACATACAATAGTTTATTGTTACTTCTAGTAATCATATAGCATCTTAAAAATGTATATATATAATATAAATGTATTATACTCGTGTGGAGTTAGTATAAGGTACTGGTATTAACATGTACAAATGACATAATTACTATCATAACTGTTCACTTGTAATGAAATGAATTCATATTGTTATTGAATTAATATGTCTCTCTAGAGACAACTACAATTATGCCCTTTTGGTCTTCAGTTGATAAGAATATGAAGGAAAGTACACATAACAATGCTATGATAAGAAGTTATAACAGTTCCTTCTTAAGATGAGTCATACCCTACATAGCCCTCTACTTATATAATCCAACCATTGTGTGAACTATTTTAGTTTCAATATCTCTAGACAGAGCATTCTAGGAACGTGATAACTTACATCACAATACAGTATCATTCATCAGCTAAATTTTGGAGCATGTAATAGTCATAGCCTGTTTAGTCAGTGACTTTGACAGTAAATGCAGACCAACAAAACTAAACATGACAGAAACAAAGGTGGAAAATGTAGAGAGATGGCTCCATAAAAGAAATGTAAACAAGACAACAGCAGAGATAGTACCCTATATGATGATAAGCAGGAATCACTATATATATCTATGCAAATATGACAGACAAAAGCTAATCATTAACAAGTATTTATTTTCAGTAGTAACTATCAAGTTATAGAAACATAATAGTTCTAACAGCTACACAATTAACAATAGATAATGTTATAATATAGTAAGGATTACACTATTGACATAAGATAGTAGAGTATCATAATGAACATTACAGTACATTAGAGTATATAATTATTTCATACATAATGACCTCCTCTCACACTAACTAGCAGCTTACCTTATGTCTCTATATTCTTTAATAATAGAGACAAAATTATGTTTATAAGTTTATAATCAAACTCTATATAAAAACATCTTTACACACTGATGCCACTACTATATGTGTTTTGTTTTATTAATAATATATAGGAATTTGAAGAAGGGTACTTGGAACAATATTTGAGGAACATCTGTTCCTGAAAAGTATATGTTATATAACCTTACAGGTGGTACATACCCTTGAACCAACCACAATGTACATTTCTTATATTTATGTATGTATGTGGTCAATCATTGGTTTCATAGTCTAAACCTTTACTATTATTATACTAGTTCTCTTAAGGCCATTATTCAGTTTCATAAAATTTAATTAATTTATCTTTGTACTGATAATAACACAGGTTTAATAGTAAAAGGTTAATCATTACCTGGATAGTATTAACAATACTACATTTCATATAATGGCATTGTCCATTATTAATAGATTCACGTTATTACTATTTTAATAACTAACAATAATTGGACTAGTATTAATACTTTGAAATTAATAGTAGCTAGCATAACTATTTTTTGACATATACAGTATTACTTATACTATATACTAACTATGTAGAAGACAAATATACTAACAATAATAACAGTGGGTTTGGGATTGTACATGCACATATAAATTTTGCATATAATCAACAATAAAGCATTGATGTGGGTACATACCCTATAGTAACAATGTCTTAACCACAATGACTTCTATCACAACTTGTTTGTCACAGACTTCACATACAATAGTTTATTGTTACTTCTAGTAATCATATAGCATCTTAAAAATGTATATATATAATATAAATGTATTATACTCGTGTGGAGTTAGTATAAGGTACTGGTATTAACATGTACAAATGACATAATTACTATCATAACTGTTCACTTGTAATGAAATGAATTCAGTTTCAAGATCTGTGCTAAGAAATGTATGAAAATTGACATAGTGGTATACAAACATTAGTCACACACACAATTAGTACCTGAGTTCATATACCCTATATTTGTGTGTGTGTGCTTCATTATAACAAAGTATTTACAAAATGATCTAAGGATATCATTATTGTATCTTTCACTAATCCTTAACTGACCAATCAAATGTCTTGTTTAGCTATTAGTCTCCAATGCAAGCTTCAATATGACAATGGTATCTTTCACTCTTTACACAGTAATGAACATGTATGGTTCTAAATTATACTGATCATTCACAGGCTTCAATATTAGAAGCCTTCATGGATACTATTAACAATACTACACTTCTTTGTAATGGTATCATTATAAATGGATTCACATTCTTTATCATTTGGGAAAGACTTGTAATTTCGTTTCAATGACTGCAGTTTGAAGGACTTTCTGAGGACTTCTAAGAACACATGATATAAACCACAAGATCATATGACTGTATTAACTTTTATATCATATTACTGACAGTAGTAGATAAGGCAATTTGGTAAATTATATGAATATGCTTGTACAGATTATGTACGACAATATAGTATAATTTTTATTCTGATATTGTAATGTAATGTAGTTGATTCATGTACTATGAAATTGACAGCTGCTGTATTTATATAGTTAATTACCACAAAGTAACATTAACCAGCTATTGAGTTACATATAGTGACAACTTTGAAATTTAGTTCATGTTCACAAGTAAACTAATGACATTAAATTATCATAATGTCATAATGGTACATTGCATTTAGCGTCAGATTGTTAACATTATATTAATAAATTTAATCTACACCTATACTCAGCTCCAGACTTAGATATATAGTGTCATCAGGAACCTATGCATGGTTATGGACCCCTGTGATCATTTACCCATACATGGTTATGGACCCCTGTGATCACTTACTTCAATTATGTGCTCATCTCACCAATGAACAGACACAATGCTTTAAATGACAAATTAATACTATATACTCGAGACCCTAGCTAAACTCTAAAGCTTAGAACCTATTCAACCTAAATGTGTTAATACCAAGTAGTGGCTCTCTATCCACTTCAATATACATATATATATATGTATATGTATACAACATTATAACCAACCACTTCAGTTTACCTTGAAGAGACAACTTTAAAAGGCTTCTTGCTTGCAATACATGTATATATATAACTACACTACATAATGGGTGTGATCATTGATTAATTACAATTCCCAAAACTAAAAGACGATGGCTGCTAGAAATCTCACATTTGATGAGTTATTAGAAGAGAAACCAAGTCTTGACGAGTTATGTGAACATGTTCGCATTGCTGTTAAATGGCGCCAGTTAGGAATCCAACTAAAACTAGATTATACTCAGTTAGATGTCATTGATGCTGAACAGCAGAGTTTCAATGACAAAACTTCAAAGATGTTCCATTTGTTGCTCACTACCAATCCTCAAACTACAAGAAGACAAGTTTTGGAAGCTCTTAGAAAGATATCTGTTAGTGAAAATGCTTTAGCTAATGACTACGAGAAATGGTTGTACAACTCTGCTGGTAAGTAAGATTATTATTCTAAGTACTAGTATTAAGGCACAGAAAATTTTATTCATGATTCCCTTACTGTAGTTGAATCTATTATTCAATTTTATCATATTACTCTATTACAATATCCTGTGAAAGTAGCACAATACTTATTTAGTGAGAGATGCATCAATGAAACAAGACTTGATGAGATAGAGACTTTAGAAACTTCATTAGAAGAGAAGAAGACGAATCTGTTATCAGCAATACACACAACAGTATCATCAGATTACAATATGTTAAAAGTATTAGCTAAAGCTCTGTCTACATTTGAAATGAAATGTCTTCCAAAGATAACAGCACATGACATGAGCACAGTGAATCCAAGAAAACGACTGCGAGAAAGTGAAGAAGACATAAAAGATTTGAAACCAAAAAAGGAGAAATGTGACTTAGAATTTGACCAAACTGTTAGTAAATGTGGTAAGACGTCAATTGAAAACTACATAATGTATTAAAATAATATGATTTTTAGCTGAAGACAAACAGGTTACTGAAGTAGCTATCAGTCATCATCATGAGATAAGTCGTGAGGATTGTGCTAGTGATATTTTACGTTGTCATTATAGCACTCTCTCTCAGTCTCTTCAATATCCAATTCGTGTAGCAGAGCTGCTTTCCAAAGAGAAGGTTATTTTAGAAAACACTCTTTCTGTTGTGAGGTCTACTTCACCTGAAAAAGCATGCTTAGTCCTGTTAAGAGCTGTACGTCATGCTGTTCATACCAGCCATCGTAACCTGGACACATTTGCTAGTGTTCTATTTCAATTTCCCAGCAATGTGCCATGTGCTAAAGCTATTTATAAAGACTATGGTAAGTATGTACCATAAACTGGTATTATAATTAAAAGAACATTACTTTTGGCAGTGAAAGCTTTTTCTGAAAACAACAGTCCAGTAACTGGTATTGACAGACCTAGTGAAGGTACATGTACTTTATTAATCTAAAGCCTTCTATTCATTGAAACAAAATATATAACTCATAGCAAAAACATTTCTGAATCATTTACCATATATAGTTGTCATATACCACAAGGCATATTAATATCTTAATGATAGATCTGTTTGTATAATTTCAGATGAAACTTCAGTGAGATATCCAGTACAGCTTCCTCGAAAAATGAGGTCTGTGTTTGGGGCAATTAAAAGAGATTTTGCAATAGCTTTCAAAAAAATTCGAGACGCTATCAACACAAATCCTCCACCTCTAAACAAACTAAAGCTATTTCTTCAAGATGGTTACCCTCACCTCCAACCTCAATTAACTCATTCTGATTCTATTGACCATGTTCTAAATGTTGTGAGAAATCAATGTACACTTATTGATATCACTTGTTTGGAGAGTATTGTACAAGGATTTGATATCAAAGAAGCTGAGATACATGTACAAGAATATAAGGATAAAGTTCAGTCTTTCTGCAAGGAAACAAAAGCTTATCTTTGCCTGGGTGAAAGTTTCAAAGAGACTAAAACTCCTTCATTTCTCCAATGTGAGACAATGATTGTTGTCTTGGACTGGAACCCAATGAATGTCACATTGGAAGAAATTAAAGATCTTCTTTCAGAATCATTCGACAGAAATGTAGAGATTCGATGTCTAGCAGAGGATGAATCTATCACTGTCACTTGTTTTTTTCCACTCAATCTAACATCTGTACTTATTGCAAAAGCTCAGGAATCTCTTGAAGCATTAAGGCAGAAAGGGCTAATTAAGCTAGTTGTTGGCTATTGTACCATTTATGATAAGCATAGAAGAGATGAGGTACAAAATCTTAGATGAAGTCATTCCTTATGAATGTTTTGATATAGGAACTTCAAGTTATTGTAGAAGAGAAGACAAAAGAGTTGAGAAGTCAACTGGAATTACAAAAGACTATCAGCAGGAAACAGAGCATGGAAATGGAGAGAGAAGGTATATATAATTTGTGTTACAACTCACAATACAGAGTATAGACAAATCTTTTTTGATGACACTAACAAGATAATTAATTAATGCTCATTGAAAGTGCAGAT
The DNA here is from genome assembly GCA_963693285.1 of Xestospongia muta. Lineage (NCBI taxonomy): Eukaryota > Metazoa > Porifera > Demospongiae > Haplosclerida > Petrosiidae > Xestospongia > Xestospongia muta. Next base: position 6,211,854 of record OY848924.1, read on the forward strand.
TGTATATTTACTATGTATTACCTGTATACATTGAACAGACACCCACACACACACACACGTGCACACCCACATATATATATATATATATACCCATATATACACACACATGCACACCCACATATATATATATATATATATACCCATCTATACACACACGTGCACACCCACACACATATATACACTTACTGATAGATAGATAAATAGATTATATTGTTATCTATTTCATTAATGAATTCTTCAGTCATTCAAATAATTTTGCCTTATTATAGTTACTAAGGAAACTTCTGAAATGAAACAGGAACTAGAAAGACTACAAGAGATAATTACTTCATTGACGTTGCAACTAAGAAGTAGAGAGGAAGACAATGAGAGGTTGAAAGGTAACTCATACACATATATATAATTAAATAATGCTCATTGAAAGTACAGACTACATATTTAATATGTATTCCATGTATACATTGAACACAATAATGTAAACCATGTCCATGTGCATACAGAACTGAAGATACCACTTTGTCTCTGTGAATGTTGGGAAAGATCTCACACGCACGCACATACACACACACATACATATACACACTGTGATATTATTGTTAACTATTTAATGAACTCTTCAGTTTGTCAACAGGAAATAGAAAGACTACAAGAGATAATTACTTCATTGACATTGCAACTAAGAAGTAGAGAGGAAGACAATGAGAGGTTGAAAGGTAACTCACATATATACATATTATCATATATACAATAATATAGCTTTACTGTCAAGACTTAAGGAATCAGGTTCTGGTCATGTACATGATCAAGAAGTTGAAGAGACTAGCCAAGAAAAAGAATCTACACCATCCATCAGTGAAAAGACCAGTAATAATATAATATAGAGTATATATATATGTGTGTGTGCATATAATATATATATATATATATATATATATATTATACCACACTATCTGTAACTGTCCAACATGATAGTTCTTGTTTGTTTCTTGAATGATGATCATCATATATAGTTCTGTTTAATTGACAAATATCTAACTTTGCTTTCTGACTTGTGTGTGCCTTTTAAATAAAATTGCATTAGAATATAAAATACAAACAAACACAACAAAAATCAAATATGACTATTTCAGGCAAATCACATAATTGCCTAAATTTGGAATGTTTTTGGTCAGTATCTTTAATATGATTTCTTATAACTTCACATTATTCTCATAAGACTTCACAATCATTAATTATAGTTATGAACTTCAAACTGTGTACTTGACAAAATCGTTCATGCTTTGCTGAGTTTCAGTGTTAGTAACAATGTAAGATTGATTACTTTTATGTTTAATCTTTTGTCTTTGTAGTAGTTGTGAATATTGCCAGTCAGTATATAAGTAATGTCAGAATAATTTTCAGAGCTACATTGCCCTAGCCTTCTTGTAAACTGGCTTGTCTGTTCAAAATACCTGTCCATCACAATAATAATACACTTTGTTATTATAGTAACAATATATCCCTACTTTTATCAATCAACCAGAGTACAGTCACATTTTTAGCGTTACCAATTTTTTTTAATGGTAGGAAACACAGAACGTGTTCAGTGGAATAGTGATCGAATTTATCTCATCTCACCTACGATTAAGGATTGTGAAGATGTCATGACTGAATTAGCAAAACAACAGCAGACAAGAAAAAAGTGGACAATTTATCTTTCTAAGTCATCTATAGTTGGAAGTACTCAAACAGTCATCAACTATCTCAATAAATGTGTTGTGAGAGAACTTGATATAAGTGATACTCTATTGGACAGTGATTGCGTTTCTGCATTGTCAGAGGTACTGACCACTAATAAGACATTGTTGGCACTACGACTTAACTCTTCTCCACTTTCTGGTGGTATTAAACTAGTCAGTGATGCTTTACGTACTAATACATACCTTGCAATATTGGCGTTGAGGGATGATACGATAACAGATAAAGATATAACTCATTTATCTGACATGCTAGCTGTCAATGAGACACTAAAGGGGCTACATCTCCACAACTGTCACATCACAGATGAAAGTGTCCAATATATCATTGAGAAACTCACAAACAATAAAAGACTAAAAGTATTAGATCTCTCAGATTGTCATATCACTGACAATGGTGTTCGATACATCTCTGATGGACTCACTTTGTGCAAAAGACTTCGAGAGCTACAACTTGCCAACTGTGATGTTTCCGATAAAGGCCTTCAATATATGTCTGTAGAACTTGCTAAAAGTCAATTGCTTACAACTTTGGATATTAGCAATAATCCTTTGATCTCTTCTGGTGCTATAGCTGATCTAATAAATGTTACTACATCATTGACAGAGTTACATCTCATTAATACTTCAATGAATGAGACTGACATCTATACCATTTGTGATGCACTAGCTACCAACAAGACCATAAAACGACTATCATTATCCAAACAATGTGAAAAACTTCTTGAAACGTTTCACAATTATGAGTCCATTAAAGACAGGGTTGTCTTCCAATAGATTGTGTTGTCTGGTTCTATATTTTTGCTATTAAGCATTCTTCTTTATATTATGTTGTATGTGTCATTGTTTATAGAATTAAGAGATTAAATATTTAAAACATTTTAATAACATGTCATGCATGTCAATCCCAAAATGACTGGTATAATGATCAAAATGCCATATATTAGAGCCATATATAGTATTATAATGACAATGGTGTGAACATCCAATAATGAGAATTTTGTTTCAACTTTGTAGTGGATGGTACAGCAGTATACACATAAACAAGAAGACTTTAATTCATGATTATACTATAACCAAGACTATACACATAATGAGGTGGTACCAATATTAAAGTATGGATATAATTAATATAATTATTATAACATCAAAGCTATAACTGTGTTGTGAGTGGTGCTATTACTAATGGGTTAAATGGATATATGGATATAATATAAATTGCCTGTCAACTAAATCATATATCGTGAACTATAGATTTATTATCAGACCGATTGACTTAACTAGATACATACTACAATGTTATTACAAATGGGTTAAGTACATATTAAACAAAGAAACATTAATTACATATTTTGTGGAATTATTTACTGATAGTTTTACTTTCAACATCTCTGTATGACAGAGGACATTCTCAGAACACGTCAGTTAAAGCACAGAAAGACTAGTTTAGTAAATATATAGGACTGATTTGAAAAAGTCGGTTCAACACTTTAAAATCCACTGAACTCTCTATAATTGTGGACTGAATTAGTTTTTGTAGGACAATACAAACTAAAGGATTGTCTACAGTTAGGAGACATACTGGCCTCAACAAATTAGTTTGGACATTATTGTGTTTTTGTACAATATATTAATACTTCATTACAGCATATGCAATTAATTATACTTTTGAAGTACTTTCCAGTAGCTTAGAACAGTTGTAACATTCAATAACTGTGCATAGAAGAGTCCTCTAATAACATCTTTTTGTTGTCCATTTTATTGTATATGTAGTATTATGTACATACATTTTGTGTATGGGACATTCCCTGGTGACAACTCCTTAACCACAGTGATTACTGTCTTTGCCACAACTGTACTAGTTTTCACAATGGTTACTTAGAAATTGTAGTAAACATACAGTTATATATACTTATGTACAGACATTATGTAGATATACTATATGTATTCAGCATATTTATTTGTGGTTACTGACATAATATTTTTGAATTATACTGGATTTTCAGTACTGTGAAAAGCCACAAACATCAAGTTAATCACTTGTCCATAGGAAATGGACATTATAATAATGACATGTCTTGTCGATTGTCCTTTTAAGCTTGAACAATTTGTAGAATGCTATATTTGACATATTCTTATTATTGAATTTATATGTCTCTCTGGAGTCAGATGTACTTATATGGTCTTTGTCTTCAGTTGATAAGAATGTAAAGGAAGGTACACATAACAAATAAGGTTAACTTCAACTACATTGATACCAGCTGTACTTAAGTGGTTTTGTCTTTGGTTGATTGGTTGTAAATGTAGTTTCAAGATCAGTTTTGAGAAATAACAGTACGAGAGTTGACATTGTGGGTATACATTGTGGGTGCACACACACACACACACACACACACACACACACACACACACATACACACACAATACTTACTGGACATACAGCAAATGGACAACATCTAACATCCATTCATAAACCCTAAATATTCATTTAGTGTATTAACCTTTTGTGCTAAATATATAGACATTACATGTAAATTGCTACAGTCAGCATCAGGAGTTTTATGACTATATTCACTCCATTATACATCTTAGTAGTTATATGTGGTTAGTCTTGGAAAAGCATGACTATGACAGAGTATAATGATAATCACTTGTGCACAATAGATATTACAATAATGATATGTATTGTCAACTGTCACTTTCAAGCTTGAAACATTTATAGTACCCTATATGATGATTAACTGGAAACACTATTATATCCAAACAGATATGATAAACAAAACCTAATTATCAATGATCACATAAAAATATATTTTATAGTAAGCTCTACACTATTGACATATTGTACTACAATACATTAGAGTATACAATTATTTCATATATAATGACCTCCTCTCAAATTAACTAACAGTTTACCACTTGTTTATATTCTTAATGGTAGAGACAAAGTTAACATTGTAACATAATGTTCATAAGATTATGACTGATAGTGTATATATGGTCATAGTGATCATAGTGTGGATCAAACTCACTAGATGTATTAAAGTCATTATAGATATACATTGATGTCACTGCAATGAGTGTGCTTCATTTATTTAATAATATATAGGAATTTTAAAAAGAGTACTTGGAACAATATTTGTGGAATATCTGTTCCTGAAAAGTATATGGTGACAACCTTTTGTGATGGTACATACCCTTGAACTGACCACAATGTACACTTTAATGTATATGTGTGGTTTATTAATAGCAAATAGAGTACATTGATAGCAATACCTACTTGTGCAAATAGGAAAGGATAAATGTTGCAGATATAGTTAATGCTTAGAAATTAATGGTATGACATACATAACAACTTACTATTGTCTATGTTAGACACTAACCGTGGTTTGGGATTGTACATAATAGCACACACTGTATATTAATTTGCATATAATACTAGGTGTGAATTATAGTGAGTACATAACCTATAGGAATGTACATTTTAATGTATACGTGTGGTCTATTCATGGCTTTACAGTCTTGTTAGTCTAAAATTGTAGATTAATACACTAGTTTCCTTAATGTCATAATTCAATTTCACAATACTTTGTGATAATTCACTTGTATTCTGATGATATAACAGGTTCAATAGTGGAAAGCTCATCATTACCTGATTACTATTAACAATACTACATTTCCCTGTAATAGCACTATCTTATTATAAATGGATTTACTTTCAATATCTTTTCAGAATTATTCATACATATTCCAACTCAGAATTATCTACAGTAAGGAAAGTCGTAATATACACTTACAAGGTATTGTAATAATTTAACAATTAACAATGATTAGATTATTAAATGCAAACAATTTCAGGTCTGAGTTATCACTTACAAAGAAAATTAATTAAGGTTCCCATAGTAACACAGATAAAACACTATTTGTTGGATTATTGTAGCATTTAGTGATAGATAATTGTCATGTAAGTAATGGCTTGTCCAACATGGAAAGACTCTCACAATTTAAGAAAATATCAAATATCTTACATATAATAATTAACAAGAGCTCTTGATACATTCAATGATCTGGTAATAGCTACATACACCACACCACAACAAAAATGGAAAACAAGATGTACAACAACCTCTTCAAAGTCGATAAGTATAGTCAACTCTTAACCATATTATACTTAAACATTCTATAGCAAATACAGTACATTGATATCAAGGCCTACTCATGCAAGTAGTAAAGGACACACGTTACAGATATAGTTAATGCTTAGGAATTAAAGGTATATGACATAACAATTTATTATTGTCTATGTTAAACACTAGTAGTAGAAGACAAATGTATTAACAGTCAAAACAGTGGGTTTGGGATTTTACATAATAGCATATATAGTATATTAATTTTACATATAATACATAGGTGTGAATTACAGTGGAATACATACCCTATAGGAATAACAACACTATAGTTATAACTAAGGCCACAATATCATATTACTTAGAAATAATACAATATACATAAAAAGTTGTGTAGTCCATTAAAGAAAAGCTATGATTATGATTATAAAAGTTAATCATTTAGACATAGGAAATGGACATTACAATAATAACATGTATTGTAAATTGTCTGTTTTAAGCTTGAACAATTTTCTAGAGTACTATATTTGACATATTCTTATTGAATTAATATGTCCCTCTAGACCCACCTATAATTATGTGCTTTTGGTCTTCAATTGATAAGAATGTGAAGGAAAATACACATAACAATGCTATGTTGAGAAGTTATAACGGTTCCTTCTTAAGGTTGCTATTATTCATTTTTATTCACCAAATAAAAATATGTGATAATGCCAGACATTTCAATAGTCAGAGCGACTATCTTCATCAGTGGCTTAAATCATAAAAAGTAAAAGTAAAAAGCTCCTATTTGGTGAATAAAAATGAATATTAGCAACACTAATTTACCCAAACACCCAGGTCTCTTTCTCAGTTACTTCTTAAGATGAGTCATATCCTACATACCCCTCTACTTATATATAGTCCAACCATTATGTGAACTATTTAGTTTCAACACCTCTAGACAAAGCATTCTAGGAACATTGTAACTTACATCACAATACAGTATCTTTCATTAGCTAAATTTTGGAGCATGTAATGGTCATAACCTGTTTAGTCTGTGATTTTGACAATAAATGTAGACCAACAAAACTAAACATGACAGAAACAAAGGTGGAAAATGTAGAGAGATGGCTCCATTTTCAGTCTGTAAAAAGAAATGTAAAGAAGACAACAGCAGAGATAGTATCCTATATGATGATAAGCAGGAATCACTATATATATCTATGCAAATATGACAGACAAAAGCTAATTATTAACAAGTATCTATTTTCAGTAGTAAGCTATCAAGTTTGTAATAATAGTTCTAACAGCTACACAATTAACAATAGATAATGTTATAATATAGTAAGGCTTACACTATTGACATAAGATGGTAGAGTATGATAATGAACATTACAGTACATTAGAGTATATAATTACTTCATACATAATGACCTCCTCTCAAACTAACTAGCACCTTACCTTATGTCTATATTCTTTTAATAATAGAGACAAAGTTATGTTCATAGGTTTATGATCAAACTCAATATATATAAAAATATATTATGCACTGATTTCAATACTATATGTGTTTGGTTTTTTAATAATATATAGGAATTTGAAGAAAGGTACTTGGAACAATATTTGAGGACCATCTATTCCTGAAAAGTATATGTTACATAACCTTACAGATGGTACATACCCTTGAACCAACCACAATGTACATTTCTTATATTTATGTATGTATGTGGTCAATCATTGGTTTCATAGTCTAAACCTTTACTATTCTTACACTAGTTCTCTTGAAGTCATAATTGAGTTTCATAACATTTAATTAATTTATCTTTGTACTGAAAATAACAGAAGTTTAATAGCAAAAAGTTAATCATTACCTGGATATTATTAACAATACTACATTCCATATAATGGCATTGTCTGTTATTAATAGATTCATGTTATTACCATTTTAATAACTAACAATAATTGGACTATTATTAATACTTTGAAATTAATGGTAGCATAACAATTTATTGACATATACAGTATTAGCTATACTATACACTAACTGTGTAGAAGACAATTATATTAACAATGTTATTGCAAGGAGACGTATTGACAGCTGAATATCAGAATCTATTATAAAATCTATTGTGGAATCCAACTGATGGATTCTCTATGCTAATCTCCCAATTTCTATCTCCTTTCAAATTACACCTAGTCCCTCAAAACACAGAATGGAGGTATTTCATACTCAACTCAAGATACATAGTCTCAGACTCTCCAACACTAATAGAGTACATATCTGGATGTGTGGAATCTATTCTAAAACTAATAGTTTTAACACTGACAGTTTATTCAAGACAAGGAGGACATATTAAAACAACAAAGTTCACAAACATCCATTATGATGATGACTTTGAGGCAGTGCATTACATCCTGGAAGGAAAGTTTCACTGATGACATTTTCATAATCTGGACATATGGTTGGATGACTTTGAGTTTTTCCTCATATCAGATAAAATGATTATAATGGCGTACAAATAAATCATAAGAAAATATTCATAACTATCATTATTTTCAAGCACAAAATTGCCATCACTCGTCCTTCTTATCTTTCAATTACTAGCTATCATCTGCAGCTCCAAAATAGGTATACAACTTAACTACTTAGGATTGTAGAGAGTATATATGTTCTTCATCTACAGTTCAAATAGTTATATCTGTACAAATGCATGTGACATATACAAAGCTCATGATCTGAAGGACAGAACTACTATCTCTCTTCAACTTCAGTTTACTGGCTATCCTCTTCATCTATAATCTATAATGGTTCCATTCAACTACTTAAGATAGTAGAAAATACTGGTCCACATTTGTGTCCATACAGTTTGTTATGGCAGTTCATCCATACTTATCCTATGATATACTCTCTGTATGGTCTTATTTAGTCACAATTCTAACCACATTATGTGTTGTGACATAGTCATTTGTTACATAATCAACACACAACAATTTTTATCTTAGATAAATGAATTGGACAAAAATATTCAAGGTAAACAACACAATAAATTGCTAGAAAGTCACTAAATGTAATGATATCGTTTTATCTAGTAAAGTACCACATTCCCTTTTATCCCTGGACTCAAAAAAATTGTAAAAGTCACTAAATGTAATGATATTGTTTTATTTAGTAAAGTAACACATTCCCTTTTATCCCTGGACTTAGAAAAATTGTAAAATCACAGTTAAAGATGACATCAATGTTAGAAGAATCAGACTCCCATCAACAAATATACCTAAAAGAATAAATAGAATGTTGAACTTTGGCAGGATTAACTTAATTTGGCATTTATTGTAAGTCTATAAAGAGAAGGTAAGATTGTATGTTAGATAAGTAAGTATGACATGATGTCTATATTGAAATATAGATACCTTTAAATGAATCAGTAGAGGAAGATGATATGAAGTCATAAGAATATCCAAAGTCTTTAGCTGGTTTAAACATATCCATGTGTGTGTAGACTGGTATGAAGGGAACAATACAGTCATTAGCACTATGTCCAGCAAACTTGGGATCATTAATAGGTCCACCATATTCACCATTTGGATATCGTTCAAGCCATTGTTCAAATATGGAATCTATCATTGTGTGGTGATTGATAAACACTGGATCATTAGGTGAGGCAGCTACATCTCCCATTGTGCCTTCATTTAGTGTACCACTTTTAATTAAATCCACATTACTAAAGTTGCCTATTCCTAGAATGATGTGCACCTGTGTGTGTGTGTGTGTGTGTGTGTGTAACAAAAATCTGACTACTGTATTACATAAAAGCATTCACTTACTAAGTTGTGTAGATGACGAGCAATGTAATCACCGTCTTCACCTTTCTTAATTTCTAGATTATCAAGATCACCACTAGGATTAGGTTCAAATCCCTCCAGGAAATTGCTAAAAGTATCCTCAGAGTACTTGTTATATGTTTCATTGCTGTATAAACTCAAGGTTAAAGCTCTGTTGATAGTTTCTTGACTAGGCCACTTTGGGTAGTCATCAGTACATTGTGTGGGTGAAGGACAACGAACAATTGGCCTTATACCATCAGAATCATTAGGATTACAAGTTTGATGCTTTTTTGTACTGTCACGAAACCAACAAACACTCTTCCAATTGTTTTCTCCATAATATTTACTGGTTACAGTACCATTATCACTATTACTACCAAGTTTTTTAACAGAGAATATACTTGTCCGATCATTAGTATTAGTCCAGTTCCAATATTGTACAGTAAAACTTGGATCATTTAGTAATATTTGCATTTCTCTTTCAAACCACAACAAAAACAGACGATGCCATGTTAGAAATCCAGTTGACTCATGAGCATAATCATTGGCTAAAAATTGATACAGAGTAAAATAATTATAAGCATATATAATTATGTATAACATACCTGATTCTTGCTTATCATATTTATCCTTATTGTTTTTAGCAACATAATGATGCATCCATACAAACATGTTATAGAGAGAAATGCTTACAGGTTTATTGTCAAGTACTACAACATAACGACTTTCTTCTGCATTCTTTGATCTTATTATCTTGATATTATAATCCTTCCATTCTGAGTTATTCATATTCATTATATTTCGACGTTCTCGTAACTTTGATTTCGTATTGCAGTCGTTGCCTTCGTAACCAAATCTGCATTCACCGCAATCGTAACCAGAATAGTTTCCGTTACAATGACATATTTGGTCAAAGAAATAAGAAGGCCAGTTGCGACGTGCATCACCATTATTAGGGTATTCAGTGTAGCATTGTGAAGACACGGAACGACACACTCCACGACCTAAATTATTTCCACATCCAGTTGTTGCTCCTGTTACACCAGTTGGAACTGGGCAGCATGTACGGCCTGTACTAGCGCAATCTTTGGGTATTTGAGCTTGGATCAAACAATAGCTTGCAATTACCGACAGTAGTAACCAGAGCATTACCAATTTTCGTCCTGTGATAAACGAACTAACGAAATCAGTTATCTAGTGAATTTAACTCAATACTGTAAGCTATAACGTCGAAGGCTGCTGTAATATATAGACGTTTACGGACGTTCGCGGAACGCTCGTTTCCGGTAATATATATATAGTCGTTTATAGACGTTCGCGGAACGCCCTATTTCCGCTTATTATCGTTATTTAAACTTAAGTGTTATAGATATTGTAATATATTGATTTTTATAATTACAACAGTACAATGTATTGTCCAAACCTATAAGATAGTGTTTAGACTTTCAAAAAGATATACATGTCATATGTACATGACATGTACTCTGATTGGAAGTTATATACAGATACCCCGTGCTGTTTTGATTACTAATTATATATATACTATGGAATTACAAAGGTCATGTATATAGTTAAAAAAGGACTTCTTAAAAAGGATATGTGTGTTGTTCTATCATAAATTTGACAGTGGTAGTCCTTACACAAAATTTAGCATTCATGATAATTCTTTTATGAAATGTCTAACAGAATATTGCTCTGACAATTAACTGCACAACTGAGAATTAGAACATGTATTAGAAATAAAAACACAGTGATGCTTGATATTTTCAACATCTCATCTTGTATTATGTAACGTAATTTTCAATTGACCATAGATTAATTAAATCATTTACAACGGTATGTATACTTATAGGGACCAATAAGAGTCCAACAATTTCCATATAACATAGAGTTTTGTTAGTTTTAAGCTTGTGAGGAAGTAGATATTAATTTGAATAAACTTACAAGACTAGAATAATGAACATTATGAGGTTTAAAATCATGAACTTTGTTTAATATATGATATTAATGAAAAGCTAGTGCTCGTGTACATGTGCTAAAAATGATATATACTAATTATGACTATAATTATATTAAGAATGAGTTTTTAGAATTATAAAGAGTATTTCTGTATGGGAGGAGCTTTTATGTCATATACATATCATATCTTATTGATAACTTTGTATAATAAAGTAGAGTACAATTCATATTGCTATAGTATTATAAACTACATACTATTTGATTTACTATATAGAATTAACAAGAGGTTTAATTTATTTAGTTACTCAGTGCATTCATTAACTACACACAAGAGTTAATCATAGAAAAAGGTGATATCTTAATAGTCTTAGCATTCATAATAGTTGGCTACCCCTAATAATACATGATACATATTAGTCAGTTATATGCTCAGAACTACACTGTGTTATATGCTGTATTATCAAGCCATAGTACTGCCTATGTGTGGCAATCAATGGCATAATATTCTTTATTCTGGTTCTTTCTGGATATGACCATGTAAAAACTATAGTCACACATAACTGTGTGACTGTGTGCTACTACAAGACAATGTAAGAGAAACATTCTCTGTATGTAATCATGTATACATGTGCATGTATTTGGTTTGACAGTGTCCTTTCAATATTATATTGTCAAGATGGTTATTATGTCTTATTTAATAATGTAGTGTATTATGTCAATCAATATGTTAATTGCATGGTCAACAATATGACCGTGCAAAGAAGTAATTCAATCATTTTGTGTTGTAATTATAATACATGTATAAAGATATTCTTTTAAATGAAGTTGTGATAATCGCTTAGTGGCAACTCCTTAACCACAGTAATTAGTTAGTGATTATTGTTAATGCAGGTTGCAGGTAATAAACTAATATGATGTGAAAATAGACATAACATTGTTTTGATTACTAATGTACTATTGTTTATGTAGCTATTAGTACATCAGTAATAAAAACAGTGTTTTGTTTACTTTTACATCATATTAAGTTTGCTACATACAACCTGTATAACAATATAGTAGTTAAATCAACAAATCAATTTTTACAGTGTACATACAGAGGTGTAGTGTAATACTGTAGTTAATATTATGGCCTGGCCATAATGCATATTTTTATGACTCATAATTAAGTTACAGCCTGACATTCATCTTATAAGTTCTTTGCCATATATGTTGACTAGATATATATTATGTAAGGAAGATGTATTTAAGAGATACAGAGTTAAGATTAGGAACAAAATGTGCTATAGAATTGAACTCAATGGCATGGACCTACTTAACCAGAATCAAAACAAAAGGGTAAAAAAAATTTTGTAGAGTACTATAATTGACATTATTTATTGAATTAATATGATTGACACCAGCTAGACTTAATAATAGAGACAAAGTTAGCACAGTAATATAATGTTCATAAGGTTATGTTTATAGTATAAATCAAACTCAATATATAAAAACATCTTTACACAATGATGTCACTACTATGATTGTGTTTGGTTTATTAATAATATATATGAATTTTAAGAAGTGTACTTGGAATGATATTTGAGGACATTTTGTTCCTGTAAAGTATATGTTACATAATGTTACAGATGGTACATACCCTTGAACCAACCACAATATACATTTCTCATATAAAGTATTGGTAAGGGTACCTATGCTATAGTAACAATGTCTTAACCACAGTGATTTCTATCACAACTTGTTTGTCACAGTCCACATATAGTAGTTCTAGACAGAGCATTCTAGGAATGTGATCAACCACATCACTTATAATTAACAGAATTAACATTTAATAGTCTGAGCTAAATTTCAAGCATGTTAATGGTCATAGCCTGTTTTTTGTCAGATATGACTCAAAGTTCAGTTTATTAATAGAATTGAGAACAAGACAGTAACAGAGATTGTACCGTATATAATGATTAGCTGGAATCCTATTATATACAAACTGATATGACAAACAAACCTAATTATTAATGATTACATAATATATTTTATAGTAACTATGACATACTGTACTACAGTACATTAGAATATATAATTATTTCATACATAATGACCTCCTCTTAAATTAACTAACAGTTTACCACTTATCTCTATTTTTAATGGTAAAGACAAAATTAACATTGTGACATAATGTTCATAAGGTCATGACTAATAGTGCATGTATGGTCATAGTGATCATAGTGTGGATCAAATTCAGTAGAGTCATTATACATATACACTGATGTCACTCCAATGAGTGTGCTTCGTTTATTTAATAATATATAGAAATTTTAAGAAGGGTACTTGGAATAATATTTGAGGAAAATCTGTTCCTGAAAAGTATATGATGACAACCTTTTGTAATGGTACATACCCTTGAACTGACCATAATGTACATTTTAATGTATATGACCATAATGTAGGGATTGTGCACAATAGTACACACAGTATATAAATTTTGCATATAATGCATAGGTGTGAATTATAATGAGTACACACTCCATAGGAACAATGTCTTAACTACAATGATTTCTTTGTCACAGCCTTCACATACAATAGTTGTTACTTCTAGTAATGTATTATACGTATCAGGTGGAGTTATAAATATTATAATACAAGTACACATGTATGGTATATAATTACTTTCACTTGTTAATAGAACAATTTAGCAGTTTCAAGATCAGTTTTAAGAAATAACAGTATGAGTATTGACATTGTGGGTATAAATGATGTACACATACATGCACACATGCACATAATACTTACTGCACATATAGCAAATGGATAATGTCTAAAATCCATTCTTAATCCCTAAATCTTCACTTAATATATAATAAGCTTTTGTGCTAAATGTATAGACATTACATTTAGATAGGTCCTGACAGTCACCAAGATTTTTATGACAATAGTCACTCTATTATACATCTTACTTGTTATATGTGGTTAGTCTTGGGAAAGCATCACTATGACAGAGTACAAAGATAATTACTTGTGTATAGTAGATATTACAATAATGATATGTATTCTCTACTGTCCTTTTACAGTTTGAATAATTAATTTTTGTAGAGTACTATAATTGACATTATTTATTGAATTAATATGATTGACACCAGCTAGACTTAATAATAGAGACAAAGTTAGCACAGTAATATAATGTTCATAAGGTTATGATCATAGTATGAATCAAACTTAATATATAAAAAACATTATTATACACTGATGTCACTACTATGATTGTGTTTGGTTTATTAATAATATATATGAATTTTAAGAAGTGTACTTGGAATGATATTTGAGGACAATCTATTCCTCTAAGGTATGTATTACATAACATTACAGATGGTATATACCCTTGAACCAACCACAATATACATTTCTCATATAAAGTATTGGTAAGAGTACCTATGCTATAGTAACAATGTCTTAACCACAATGATTTCTATCACAACTTGTTTGTCACAGTCCACATATAGTAGTTCTAGACAGAGCATTCTAGGAATGTGATCAACCACATCACTTATAATTAACAGAATTAACATTTAATAGTCTGAGCTAAATTTCAAGCATGTTAATGGTCATAGCCTGTTTTTTGTCAGATATGACTCAAAGTTCAGTTTATTAATAGAATTGAGAACAAGACAGTAACAGAGATTGTACCCTATATAATGATTAGCTGGAATCCCTATTATATACAAACTGATATGACAAACAAACCTAATTATTAATGATTGCATAATATATTTTATAGTAACTATGACATACTGTACTACAGTACATTAGAATATATAATTATTTCATACATAATGACCTCCTCTTAAATTAACTAGCAGTTTACCACTTATCTATATTCTTAATGATAGAGACAATATTAACATTGTAACATAATGTTCATAAGGTTATGACTGATAGTGTATATATGGTCATAGTGATCATAGTGTGGATCAAACTCAGTAGATGTATTAAAGTCATTATACATATACACTGATGTCACTGCAATGAGTGTGCTTCGTTTATTTAATAATATATAGAAATTTTAAGAAGGGTACTTGGAACGATATTTGAGGAACACCTGTTCCTGAAAAGTATATGGTGACAACCTTTTGTGATAGTACATACTCTTGAACTGACCACAATGTACACTTTAATGTATATGTGTGGCCTATTAATGGCTTTACAGACTTGATAATCTAAAATTATACATTAATACACTAGTTTCCCTAATGTCATAATTCAATTTCATAATACTTTGTGATAATTCACCTGAGAAAGAGACCTGGGAGTTTGGGTAAGTTAGTGTTGCTAATATTCACTTTTTTAAAAAACCACTGATGAAGATAGTCGCTCTGGCTATTAAAACATTTGGCATTATCATATAATTTTGTTTGGTAAATAAAAAATGAATATTAGTAACGATAATTCACCTGTATTCTGATGATATCACAGGTTCAATAGTGGAGAGCTCATCATTACCTGAATACTATTAACAATACTACATTTCCCTGTAATGAGACTATTCGTTATAAATGGATTCGCTTTCAATATCTTTTCAGAATTAGTTATGCATATTCAACTCAGAATTAGCTTCAGTAAGGAAAGCTATAATATAAAATTACAAGGTATTGTAATAATTTAACAATTACAATGATTAGATCATTAAATCCAAACAATTTCAGGTCTGAGTTATCACTCAGAAAAAATTAATTAAGGTTCCCATAGTAACACAGATAAAACACTATTTGTTGGATTATTGTAGCATTTAGTGATAGATAATTGTCATGAAAGTAATAAATTGTCCAACTTGGAAAGACTTACAAAATTTAAGAGAGTGTCCAATATCTTACATATAATAATTAACAAGAGCTTTTGATACATTCAATAATCTGGTAATAACTACATACGCCACACCACAACAAAAAAGAAAACAAGACATACAATAACCTATTCAAAGTTGATAAGTATAATCAACTCTCAACCATATTATACTTAAACTTTCTATAGCAAATACAGTACATTGATAACAAACAAGACCTACTTATACAACAGTAAAGGACACATGTTACAGATATAGTTAATGATTAGGAATTAAAGGTCTATGACATAGCAACTTACTATTGTCTATGTTAGACACTAGTAGTAGAAGACAAATGTATTAGCAGTCATAACAGTGGGTTTGGGATTGTACATAATAGCACACACTGTATATTACTTTAGCATAATTATAATGCATAGGTGTGAATTACAGTGGATATATACCCTATAAGAACAACCTCTTAACCACAATGATTTCTAACACAACTTTTTTGTCACTTGTAATTGGAACAAGTCAGCAGTTTCAAGATCAGTTTTAAGAAATAACAGTATGAGAATTGACATTGTGGGTTCAAATGATGCACACACAATACTTATTGGACATATAGCAAATGGACATACCCAAGATTCATTCTTAATCCCTAAATCTTCACTCAATATATAGTAAGCTTTTGTGCTAAATGTATAGACATTACATTTAGATAGGTCCTGACAACCACTAAGATTTTTATGACAATAGTCACTCTATTATACATCTTACTTGTTATATGTGGTTAGCCTTGGGAAAGCATTACTCTGACACAGTACAAAGATAATCACTTGTGTATAGTAGATATTACAATAATCATATGTATTATCAACTGTCCTTTTCAAGCTTGAAAAATTGATATTTGTAGAGTACTATAATTGACATTTTTTATTCAATTAATTTGACTGTCTGACACCAGCTGTACTTATTTGGTTTTGATCTTCAGTTGATAATAATATCAGTGTCTGAGTATACTCAGATATTGATATGGTAACGTTGTGTGGTCCATTAAAGAAAACTATGATTATGATTATAAAAGTTATTCACTTGTACATAGGAAATGGACGTTACAATAATAACATGTACTGTGAATTGTCCGTTTTAAGCTTGAATAATTTTCTAGAGTACTATATTTGACATATTGTTATTGGATTAATATCTCTCTCTAGAGCCAACTACAATTATGCCCTTTTGGTCTTCAGTTGATAAGAATGTGAAGGAAAATACACATAACAATGCTATGATAAGAAGTTATAACAGTTCCTTCTTAAGATGAGTCATACCCTACATAGCCCTCTACTCATATATAGTCCAACCATTGTGTGAACTATTTTAGTTTTAATATCTCTAGACAAAGCATTTTAGGAACATGATAACTTACATCACAATACAGTATCATTCATCAGCTAAATTTTGGAGCATGTAAATGTCATAACCTGTTTAGTCAGTGATTTTGACAGTAAATGCAGACCAACAAACTAAACATGACAGAAAGAAAGGTGGAAAATGTAGAGAGATGGCTCCATTTTCAGTCTGTAAACAGAAATGTAAACAAGACAACAGCAGAGATAGTACCCTATATGATGATAAGCAGGAATCACTATATATATCTATGCAAATATGACAGACAAAAGCTAATCATTAACATTTATTTATTTTCAGTGGTAAGCTATCAAGTTGGTAATAATAGTTCTAACAGCTACACAATTAACAATAGCTAATTTTTTAATATAGTAAGGATTACACTATTGACATAAGATAATAGAGTATCATAATAAACATTACAGTACATTAGAGTATATAATTACTTCATACATAATGACCTCCTCTCAAACTAACTAGCAGCTTACCTTATGTCTATATTCTTTAATAATAGAGACAACATTATGTTCATAATGATGCCACTACTATATGTGTTGGTTTATTAATAATATATAGGAATTTGAAGAAGGGTACTTGGAACAATATTTGAGGAACATCTCTTCCTGAAAAGTATATGTTACATAACCTTACAGATGGTACATACCCTTGAACCAACCACAATGTACATTTCTTATATTTATGCATGTATGTGGTCAATCATTGGTTTCATAGTCTAAACCTTTACTATTCTTACACTAGTTCTTTTAAAGTCATAATTTTATCTTTGTACTGATAGTAATGAACATGCATGGTTCTAAATTGTACTGATCATCCACAGGCTTCAATATTAAAAGCCTTCTTGGATACTATTAATAATACTACACTTCTTTGTAATGGTATCATTATAAATGGATTCACATTCTTTATCATTTGGGAAAGACTTGTAATTTTGTTTCAATGACTGCAGTTTGAAGGACTTTCTGAGGACTTCTAAGAACACATGATATAAACTACAAGATCATATGACTGTATTAACTTATATATCATATTACTGACAGTAGTAGATAAGGCAATTTGGTAAATTATATGAATATGCTTGTACAGATTATGTACGACAATATAGTATAATTTTTATTCTGATATTGTAATGTAATGTAGTTGATTCATGTACTATGAAATTGACAGCTGCTGTACTTGTATAGTTAAATACCACAAGGTAACATTAACCAGCTATTGAGTTACATATAGTGACAACTTTAAAATTTAGTTCATGTTCACGAGTAGACTAATGACATTAAATTATCATACTGTCGTCAATGGTACATTGCATTTAGCATCAGATTGTTAACGTTATATTAATAAATTCAATCTATATATACTCAGCTCCAAACTTAGATATATAGTGTCATCAGGAACCTATGCATGGTTATGGGCTCCTGTGATCATTTACTTCAATTATGTGCTCATCTCACCAATGAACAGACACAATGCTTTAAATGACAAATTAATACTATATACTCGAGACCCTAGCTAAACTCTAAAGCTTAGAACCTATTCAACCTAAATGTGTTAATACCAAGTAGTGGCTCTCTATCCACTTCAATATACATATATATATATGTATATGTATACAACATTATAACCAACCACTTCAGTTTACCTTGAAGAGACAACTTTAAAAGGCTTCTTGCTTGCAATACATGTATATATATAACTACACTACATAATGGGTGTGATCATTGATTAATTACAATTCCCAAAACTAAAAGACGATGGCTGCTAGAAATCTCACATTTGATGAGTTATTAGAAGAGAAACCAAGTCTTGACGAGTTATGTGAACATGTTCGCATTGCTGTTAAATGGCGCCAGTTAGGAATCCAACTAAAACTAGATTATACTCAGTTAGATGTCATTGATGCTGAACAGCAGAGTTTCAATGACAAAACTTCAAAGATGTTCCATTTGTTGCTCACTACCAATCCTCAAACTACAAGAAGACAAGTTTTGGAAGCTCTTAGAAAGATATCTGTTAGTGAAAATGCTTTAGCTAATGACTACGAGAAATGGTTGTACAACTCTGCTGGTAAGTAAGATTACTATTCTGAGTACTAGTATTAAGGCATAGAAAATTTTATTCATGATTCTCATACTGTAGTTGAATCTATTATTCAATTTTATCATATTACTCTATCACAATATCCTGTGAAAGTAGCACAATACTTATTTAGTGAGAGATGCATCAATGAAACAAGACTTGATGAGATAGAGACTTTAGAAACTTCATTAGAAGAGAAGAAGACGAATCTGTTATCAGCAATACATACAACAGTATCATCAGATTACAATATGTTAAAAGTATTAGCTAAAGCTCTGTCTACATTCGAAATGAAATGTCTTTCAAAGATAACAGCACATGACATGAACACAGTGAATCCAAGGAAACGTCTTCGAGAAGATGATGAAGACTTTGAAGATTTGAAAACAAAAAAGAAGAGATATGGTTTAAAATCTGACCAAACTGTCAGTGAATGTGGTAAGAAGTCAATTGAAAACTACATAATGTATTAAAATAATATGATTTTTAGCTGAAGACAAACAGGTTACTGAAGTAGCTATCAGTCATCATCATGAGATAAGTCGTGAGGATTGTGCTAGTGATATTTTACGTTGTCATTATGGCACTCTCTCTCAGTCTCTTCGATATCCAATTAGTGTAGCAGAGCTGCTTTTCAAAGAGAATGTTATTTTAGGAAACACTCTTTCTGTTGTGAGGTCTAGTTCATCTGAAAAAGCATGCTTAGTCCTGTTAAGAGCTGTACGTCATGCTGTTCATACTAGCCATCGTAACCTGGACACATTTGTTAGTGTTCTATTAAAATTTCCCACCAATGTGCCATGTGCTAAAGCTATTTTTAAAGACTATGGTAAGTATGTACCATAAACTGGTATTATATTTAAAAGAACATTACTTTTGGCAGTGAAAGCTTTTTCTGAAAACAACAGTCCAGTAACTGGTATTGACAGACCTAGTGAAGGTACATGTACTTTATTAATCTAAGCCTTCTATTCATTGAAACAAAATATATAACTCATAGCAAAAAATTTCTGAATAATTTACCATACATGCTTGTCATATACCACAAGGCATGTTATCTTATTGATAGTTCTGTTTGTATAATTTCAGATGAAACTTCAATGAGAAATCCAATACAACTTCCTCAAAAAATGAGGTCTGGATTTGAAACAATTAAAAAAGATTTTGCAATAGCTTTCAACAAAATTCGAGAAGCTATCAACACAAATCCTCCACCTCTGAACAAACTAAAGCTATTTCTTCAAGATGGTTACCCTCACCTCCGACCTCAATTAACTCATTCTGATTCCATTGATAATGTTCTAAGTGTTGTGAGAGATCACTGCACACTTATTGATATCACTTGTTTGGAGAGTATTGTACAAGTATTTGATATCAAAGAAGCTGAGATACATGTACAAGAATATAAGGATAAAGTTCAGTCTTTCTGCAAGAAAACAAAAGCTTATCTTTGCCTTGGTGAAAGTTTCAAAGAGACTAAAACTCCTTCATTTCTCCAATGTGAGACAATGATTGTTGTCTTGAACTGGAACCCAATGAATGTCACATTGGAAGAAATTGAAGATCTTCTTTCAGAATCATTTGAAAGAAATGTGAAGATTCAACGTGTGACAGATGGTAACTCTATCACTGTCACCTGTTTTTTTCCACTCAATCTAACATCTGTACTTATTGAAAAAGCTCAGGAGACTCTTGAAGTATTGAAAGAGAAAGGTTTGATTAGGCTAGTTGTTGGCTATTGTACTGTTTATGATAAGCATAGAAGAGATGAGGTACAAAATCTTAGATGAAGTCATTCCTTATGAATGTTTTGATATAGGAGCTTCAAGTTATTGTTGAAGAGAAGACAAAAGAGTTGAGAAGTCAACTGGAATTACAAAAGACTATTATCAGGAAACAGAGGATGGAAATAGAGAGAGAAGGTATATATAATTTGTGTTACAACTCACAATACAGAGTATAAACAAATCATTTTAAATGACACCAGCAAGATAATTAAATAATGCTCATTGAAAGTACAGACTACATATTTAATATGTATTCCCTGTATACATTGAACACAATAATGTAAACCATGTCCATGTGCATACAGAACTGAAGATACCACTTTGTCTCTGTGAATGTTGGGAAAGATCTCACACACACACACATACACACACACACATGCATATACACACTGTGATATTTTTGTTAACTATTTAATGAACTCTTCAGTTTGTCAGGTAATTTTGCTTCTTTGTAGCTACTAAGGATACTTCTGAAATGAAACAGGAAATAGAAACACTACAAAAGACAATTACTTTGTTGACATTGCAACTAAGAAGTAGAGAGGAAGACAATGAGAGGTTGAAAGGTAACTCATACACATATATACATACATACTATCAGATATATACAATAATACAGCTTTACTGTCAAGACTTAAGGAATCTGTTTCTGGTCATGTGCATCATCAAGAATTTGAAGAGACCCAAACAAAGTCTAGCCAAGAAAAAGAGTCCACATTATCTATCAGTGAAAAGACAAGTAATAATATAATTAATTATGCTAATAGATTCCTGCAGTGTTCAAATTGGATGTTTGTTAAGCTATTGGTATAGATAAATACAAAGACTAGGGAGCCTATCCAATTATACATTATACCACTCTATCTATGACTTTTTTAATGGTAGGAAACACAGAACGAGTTCAGTGGGATAGTGATCGAATTTATCTCATCTCACCTACGATTAAGGATTGTGAAGATGTCATGACTGAATTAGCAAAACAACAGCAGACAAGAAAAAAGTGGACAATTTATCTTTCCAAGTCATCTATAGTTGGAAGTACTCAAACAATCATCAACTATCTCAATAAATGTGCTGTGAGAGAACTTGATATAAGTGATACTCCATTGGACAGTGATTGCGTTTCTGCATTGTCAGAGGTACTGACCACTAATAAGACAATGTTGGCACTACGACTTAACTCTTCTCCACTTTCTGGTTGTATTAAACTAGTCAGTGATGCTTTACGTACTAATACATACCTTGCAATATTGACGTTGAGGGATGATACGATAACAGATAAAGATATAACTCATTTATCTGACATGCTAGCTGTCAATGAGACACTAAAGGGACTACATCTCCACAACTGTCACATCACAGATGAAAGTGTCCAATATATCATTGAGAAACTCACAAACAATAAAAGACTAAAAGTATTAGATCTCTCAGATTGTCATATCACTGACAATGGTGTTCGATACATTTCTGATGGACTCGCTATGTGCAAAAGACTTCGAGAGCTACAACTTGCCAACTGTGATGTTTCCGATAAAGGCCTTCAATATATGTCTGTAGAACTTGCTAAAAGTCAATTGCTTACAACTTTGGATATTAGCAATAATCCTTTGATCTCTTCTGGTGCTATAGCTGATCTAATAAATGTTACTACATCGTTGACAGAGTTACATCTTATTAATACTTCAATGAATGAGACCGACATCTATACCATTTGTAATGCACTAGCTACCAACAAGACCATAAAACGACTATCATTATCCAAACAATGTGAAAAATTTCTTGAAACGTTTCACAATTATGAGTCCATTAAAGACAGGGTTATCTTCCAATAGATCATGTTGTTTAGTTCTATTTTTTTGCTATTAAGCATTCTTCTTTATATTATGTTGTATGTGTCATCGTTTATAGAAATAAGAGATTAAATATTTAAAACATTTTAATAACTTGTCATGCATGTCAATCCCAAAATGACTGGTATAGTGATCAAAATGCCATATATTAGAACTACACACATACATATGAACAAGAAGACTCTAATTCATGATTATACTATAACCAAGACTAATCAGATAATGAGGAGGTACTAATTAATATAATTATTATAATGTCAAAGCTATAACTGTGTTGTGAGTGATGCTATTACTAATGGGTTAAATGGATATAATATAAATTGCCTGTCAACTAAATCATATATCATGAACTATAGATTTATTATCAGACCAATACATACTACAATGTTATTACAAATGGGTTCAGTACATATTAAAACAAAGAAACATTAATGACATTAGTTTGTGGAATTATTTACTGATAGTTTTACTTTCAACATCTCTATATGACAGAGGACATTCTCAGAACACATCACTTAAACCACAGAAAGATAGTTTAGCAATTATATTATAGGACTGATTTAAAATAATCAGTTCAAGACTTAAAATCCACTGAGCGCTCTATAATTGTGGACTGAATTAGTTGTTGTAGGACAATACAAACTAAAGGATTGTCCACAGTTAGGAGACATACTGGCCTCAATAGTTTAGTTTGGACATTATTGTGTTTTTTTACAACATATTAATACTTCAGTACAGTATATTCATTTACTTATAATTTAGGAATGCTTTCCAGTAACTTAGAACAGTTGTAACATTCAATAATTGTGCATAGAAGAGTTCTTGTAATAACATCCTTCGTTGTCCATTTTATTGTATATGTAGTATTATGTACATACATTCTGTGTATGGGACATCCCCTGGTGACAACTCCTTAACCACAGTGATTATTGTCTTTGCCACAACTATACTAGTTTTCACAATGGTTACTTAGAAATTGTAGTAACATACAGTTATATATACTTATGTACAGACATTATGTAGATATACTATATCTATTTAGCATATCTATTTGAGAATATTGAGATAATATTTTTGGATAATTGATGGATTTCTAGTATTGTCAAAGCCAGAAACTTCAAGTTAATCATTTGTCCATAGGAAATAGACATAGGGGTAGTTCTTGGTGTAACTTGACTATGATGACATCATAATGAAATGACACTAGTGATGTCATCATATTGATGACATCACCTAAACCCTAAACCAAACCTAATGTTATTAACTCTATGACACATAGTGATGTCATCATAGGACATGTTGTTACATCATCAGTCAAGTTACACCAAGAAGCACCCACATGATAATAATAACATGTATTGTACAGGATTGTCTTCCAATAAATCAAGTTGTCTGCTTTAATTGATTTTTTGCTATAAAGCAATGTTCTTTATATTTTCAATATATTACTTATTTCATTGTTTATAGCATTCCAATTAAATAATGTGCCACTTAGTGGTCAAGGTGCATGCCAATACCAAATGAAGAGCAATATATAGTGAGGAGTGTGAGGGTTAAAAAGTGGCCATACTGAAGCCATCCACATGCCTCATGTTTCAGAAATTACATATCAGTTGTCAATGTCACGTAAAAAGATATTCTCTATTCCACACACACACAACCCAAACATAGTCTTAATTTATGACATAATGTTATTATTGCTAAATAACATTCAAGACAATTACTTTACAATTGAGTCTTAAAGATAAATGAATGATTGTACACAAATTAGAAATGGCAACGAATTTTGAACACACACACACAATGATGTCTTGTCATATTATCATTACTAGTTCAGTTACTATGGCTACCACTATAACCAGCACAGCAAACATAATCATAATCTTTAACCAAGAACCTGCAAATATAAATATATACAATATATAAATTAAATGCAAGGTTTTAACTGAGGCTAAGCATCTCTATCTCCCTCCCTCTCCCTCTCCCTCCCTCCTCTCTCTCTCTCTCTCTCTCTCTCTCTCTCTCTCTCTCTCTCTCTCTCTCTCTCTCTCTCTCTCTCTCTCTCTCTCTCTCCCTCTCTCTCTCTCCCTCTCCCTCTCTCTCTCTCTCTCTCTCTCCCTCTCTCTCTCTCTCTCTCTCTCTCTCTCTCTCTCCCTCTCCCTCCCCCTCTCTCTAAGGATGCTCTATTAACTAAACTGTATATCTAATTATATTTGTATAAAAGACATTGACACAATGACCTACTAAATAGACCAGTAAATGATATAAAGACTACCTTGTTTCTTTAATTCAGTTATACAACATCTCTTGTCAATGGACACACTTAATAACAATGGCTGTCCTTCTGGCAACTTAGGACTTGATATAAAGGAGAGATCAGTCACAAAACAAGGATGGACATTGTCCACCTTATACAATAGCTATAACATAAATGAATAAAATTATATTAAGCATACATTGTATTTGGTATGTCTATAATAATTGTCAGCAATAAATCTATTTATAGTGTATAATGACTGGAGTATATCAAAGGTACCAACAGTGCATTGTATCCTATATAAACATAACTGTGCTGTATGGGTCATACAGAACTGCAAGCATAGATATTTATATGCAAACACAAGTTTTGCTCAACATAAAGTTTGCAATGGAGTTAAGTAAGGACATCTTTGAATTATACTCCATTAATTAAAGCAAAGGAAGGCATTCCTCTTATAATTCTAAGAATAGTTTGTAAATGACTTGTATATATAATACAAATTCTTTAATTTGAGTCCCAATGACTTATAATTATGCTATACCTTTAAATCTGTTGAGTAAACAGACACACCTCCACTTGAATCTCCAACTCCAATATACTTCTGACTAATACAAAATGTTACTATTTATAGTAAATGATACTATTTTTAGCTTACTATGTTGTCATAGATGTTAAAATGTCAACACCTGTTTTTGCTAATCCAATCTCTACCCACTTTTCAGTATCCCACTTTATTAAGTAGCAATATTGTCGAATACTTTTACTCCATTTCACAGGAATACTTATTGAGAAGAAATAACTTTCATCCTCATAATTAGAAAAACTAAAAATGTTGAGAAAAAGAATTGTTGACTCCATACAATATATATATATATATATATAAATAGTAGTAATATCATTTAACAATAATTTATAACAGCATTTATAATTACTCTATTTAATTCTATTAACCATACATCTGTTTTTATTATCCAACTCTTCATCAATTTACCATTATCATTCATCCATTACTTCTATCGTTATTTCATATACCACCACTACCAGTCATCCATTGCTACTATCATTAGTCCATTTACCACTACCATTCATCCATTGCTACTATCATTAGTCCATTTACCACTACCAGTCATCCATTGCTACTATCATTAGTCCATATACCACTACCATTCATCCATTGCTACTATCATTAGTCCATATACCACTACCATTCATCCATTGCTACTATCATTAGTCCATATACCACTACCAGTCATCCAATGCTACTATCATTAGTCCATATACCACTACCATTCATCCATTGTTACTATTAGTAGTCCATATACCACTACCATTCATCCATACTGTTGCCATTTATTCATTCTTACCATTAATATAATTCATTACTATTCATTCATTATGCTACCAATCTTATAACAATGTATTCACTTACCAACAAGCTCTAAATCGATATTTATTTTTTCCAGGAGACCACTGAAATGTCTCTATTTCATTGTAATCTGATATATTCCATACTTTAGCAGTACAGTCACGAGATATAGACACACAGACCTACAGAGACAGACAAAAATGGATTGATGGATAGGCAAATGAATTGATATAAGAATGAATAAGTAAGCAGACCAATGAATGGATACTTAGCAAGTATATATGGATAGATAGTGATTGCACCATTTCTTTAGGATGAGTAGCAATATCAGTGATTTCATCTTCATGACCTCTCATAACAGAAACCATTTCTAATTTAGGTAGCTAAGGAAAAAAAACAGAGTAGGTTAAAATTAGCGACTCTCTCTCTCTCTCTCTCTCTCTCTCTCTCTCTCTCTCTCTCTGTACCTCCCAAATTCTAATACAACCATCTCCTCCTCCAGTTAGAACATGGGTACCATCACAAGAAAACTCGACTACATTTTGAAACACCTCCTTTGACGATTTATCAGTCACAGCGGCTGCCATCTCTATAATCTCCACTTCAGGACCATTACTGTCAGACTCTGTAGGGACAGATTGTTCTTCCTTTCTGATATTATCTGTCAATGACTTCTTAGTCTCTTCTACCTTTTTAAATGAGGTAGAATCAAATTCAAACTCATCCTCCTCTTCCCATTCTTCTTTCTTAGCATCCAGGGATCCCAATTCTTCAATATTATCAGACCCTGTTTGACCTGTCTCAGACCCTTCTTCGCTAATACTCTCCTCTTGGTACTTTATATTATATATGCGGCATTCATCATTAATACTGGCAGCTAGCATGTTAGAGTTATGTGGATTAACAGTGCATTGCATAATAACATCTGTCTTCATATCGTGCTGATAAACAATGTCACTGAAGTAGAAGACATCATTATTCTCCAGTCGACGAATTTCCTATAATAATTAAAAGACAGGAAATACTTAGTTATGATAGAAACCAGCAATATATGTGTATATGTATACAAATACAGTAACATAATGGTTTATACTTAGTATCTATCAATATCAGATAGATTTAGATGGATACTGAACAATAAATAAACAGTTGATGGATATTAAGTATATATCTTATCAATACTCATCAGTATCCATTTAAAGCCGGAATACAAATTAATACTGACAGATACTGAGTATCCATCTAATGGACACTGATAGATACTCGGTGTTCATCTGATGAGTGCTGATGTAAGCATAATTTGATAAGGATGTTTTCATCACCCACATCAAAATAATAAGGATCATCCCCTTATTAACTATTAACGAGAAGATAAAATGTTCTGTGCCACAAACATTTTTACTACTTTCTCTTATGTACTCAATAGAACATCATACTTTAATGTGAAATTAATACATTTTGGTTCCTATGTTGGAGATTTAGGGTCTAGAGTATAGTATTAATTTCTCATTAAAGTACTTCATCTATTTATCAGCACTTTAGACATTGCTTTTTATATAAATATTTGTAATTCTTGTCCCGTTTTCCTTCTTACTAAGGTATTTGGTATTCCTGTCTTAGACTTTCCTCCGCCTCCTGCAACAAAAAAGGTCCCGTTTTTTAAAGTACCGACCGAATACAATGGATAATCAGTTGAGAAGAGTTCTGCCATTTTTTAAAGGCGTGGCGTGGCTTACACGTGTAAACACGTGTCAATGCTCCTCCCCTCAACAATTACTGAGTTACATATAATTATGCATTTCCAGTTACTAAGTCACATATTACAATGTTGCCTTATTCCTAGTCACATATGCATAGGAGGCTGAAGGGGGGGGGCTGGAGGGGCTAGAGACCCCCCAATATTTAGAAAGAGGGGGCTCAGCTCCCCCAAATTTTTATTGCTTGCTACTTATCCCACAAACTAATGAGCATGATCTTTTTGGAATAGCTAAGGAATTTGCTATGGTAAATGATGAGTGAAGGAAATACTTTGGTACATTTTAAATTAATGTTGGTAATACTGATTGTGATTATATCAAACATAAGTTTCTGCATTGTGGGTACATTCGTGTCTGCATATTCATCACATAGTTATGGTGTGAGCTCGCCCCCCCAAAATATAAGTGCCTCATCCGCCTATGATATGCCCATAGGCAAAGACATTTTCCTTATAGAATTGTTCCAAGTTAGCCTGTACATGTACTTTAAATGACAAATCTTGCATTGAAATATTCTGCCAGGCTAGGCTCATTGTTATTGGTATTGGAAACATTAAACAAGCCATGGGAGTAGAAAGATTAAATTCATAGGGGGGGGGCACAACCCTGCATGGTGATGTTAGAGCAAACTATGCACTATATTTTGATTAGTGCTTTTTAAGCTTTTCATTTTTGGTTGTGCCATTTTCGTGAAACAAAACAGGAGCCAGGTGCTCAAAAACCAGTGAAGTCTGAAATATTTATTTAACCTTATTTGAATATTGGATTGATGAGTATGAATCCTGAAGAAATGTGTAAATTTACACATTTCTTGTGATTCATGTCTGAGTTCATTATTGTTGTTGTAATCAACATGGTACATGTTTTATATAATAATTACAGGAGGAGCAATGCCCCCCTCTTAAAATGTTGGGGGGGGGGGCCTAGCCCCTCTTTGCCCTCCTGGTTCCTACTCCCCTACAAAGCACCACCTGATGGCTGAACTAATAGATGTAAATTGTAGGAAATGAATGGATTATTTGTTGCTCTATGCACTAAAAATAAAAGATATCAATATTCAGTTTCCTATTCATTACACCTAAGGACTTGTGGCACTTCATCAAACACAGCATCTGCAGTTCTTTGATCTGCAGACAGGTCTATAAATGTAATTAATGTATGCTCTGCAGACAACAAGTCATTTGTTATAGCTGCTGTACATGATTCAGACACTAACTTAGAAAGGAAAGCGTATATTGAGATTAAAAACTGACCACATGTATAGCACACTGTTTGTAACGAAAGTAATATTGTATAATATGCATTATAATCCTAATCCCTTAAAACACATGTACTATAAGATAAAATGTAAACACTACATTGCTATAATGTATATATTATTATTATACAATATTGGTTTAGTTTCAAACGGCGTGGTATACGCCTCCACGCTATGCGAAGAATTATCAGAATGAAATCTAATAATATGACAAAGAAATAATTTCTTAGTTGATATTAAGCGCCTTATCGAACTGTGAAGCCTCTCTTTTTGCAGAGGAGGGTGAGAGATTTGTGGTCGCGTTTGAGCTCGAGTCACTTTCTTTGTACGTGTTATTACAAAATGGCTACGTTAGATGTTGGAGGAAAAAGAAGAGTTTGCTATTATTATGATGGTGAGATTAAACACAGTTGTGACTGTAATGATATAGTGCTTTGTTCCAACAGGAGACATTGGTAATTATTACTATGGTCAAGGTCATCCCATGAAACCACACAGGATTAGAATGACTCATAATCTTTTACTCAACTATGGACTATACAGAAAAATGGAAATATATGTAAGCTCCACCCACTCATCTCTGGATGTTGTTTATATCTACCCATTATTATAGCGGCCACACCCTGCTACTCAAGAGGAAATGACAGGTTACCATAGCGATGAGTACATTCGGTTTCTCAAAAGTATTAGACCTGACAACGTGGGAGAATACACAAAACTAATGCAAAGATGTAAGACTGTTGTCATGGTAACAGTGACATGCCCATTGTTTTGATTGCACTGCTTTCCTTATCTTTTAGTATTCATATTTATCTTTTTATCTATCCCATTGGCTTAACAACCTTGTTCAATTATCCTTTTATGTTTTTATGTTTGACATTTTTTAATTGACCATTCACTCTCACTGAAACCTTCCACAATTTATATCCTTACAGTCATGTAATTTATCTGTTTATCATGTAAGACTATTATCTTTTGTCTCTACATTTAGTTAATGTTGGAGAAGACTGTCCAGTTTTTGATGGAATGTACGAATTTTGTCAACTATCTGCTGGTGGATCTATTGGTAAATTCAAACTATTAGTTCAGATTTCAATTACTTGATCAACATAATATACATTAAAGCCAGAAACCCAAACGACAGAAAAAGTTGAAAGGAGAGGATCATAAAGCTCCCACACTATTAATTGAAATGCCTAAATTTCAACACTAGTCATGTTACTATTTTTAGACACACACTTGAGCAATAACTATGCTATGACTAACCTGTGAGTGTGCAGACTGCCAGTTGAATTATAGTTTGTTGTGCTGGGTCACTCTTAAAGATTTATAATGTACTTATTCTTCATGTACTAAGAAAGCAAGCCATGAGTAACAAAAACTAAATGAGCATTTTTAACAAGCTTCTTTAACCAGTTGTGTGTATGGAGGCAATAGCAAAGCTAATTGAGACTACAGTTATACCAGTAATACTGGTGTCTATGAAATTCATAGCTACATGTAACTGTGTGTGTGTGTGTTCTAAAAGTAGGAACATTAAAGGAAATCCTTAGTTACATGTATTTGTATCATGCTCTATAATTAGTAATATAACTAGCTTGAAGGAAATGTGACATTCAATCATTTGTGTGGGTGTTTCACACTCCTCTCCCTTCTGCTTTTTGCTCCTAATTAAAGCTATTACAATATTACAATAACTATTACCAAGAGCTCATGAGCGTTGCGAAGCTCATGCGCTCCTGCTATTACATAATGTTACTTTGTTATATTAAAACTAAAATGTGTTAAAACTATGTGGGATGTATAAATATGTAATGGATTACATTAGTGTTCTCTCTCTCTCTCTCTCTCTCTCTCTCTCTCTCTCTCTCTCTCTCTCTCTCTCTCTCTCTCTCTCTCTCTCTCTCTCTCTCTCTCTCTCTCTCTCTCTCTCTCTCTCTCTCTCTCTCTCTCTCTCTCTCTCTCTCTCTCTCTCTCATTTAGCTGGAGCAGTGAAGATCAATAAACAAGAGACTGATATTGCTATTAACTGGGCTGGTGGTTTACATCATGCTAAGAAGTCTGAGGCTTCTGGATTTTGTTATGTCAATGATATAGTTTTATCTATTTTAGAGTTACTTAAGTAAGTGTGATCTCTGATCTCTGTTCATTTCATAATGATCTCTTTAAGTATGATACTGACTCAGTTGATCCATTTCTACTTAATACAAAGTTGATGACATATTGATCTCTCTAAGCACGATATGATATCTGTTGATTTACAATTGATTTCTCTTTCAGATATCATCAAAGAGTTTTGTATATTGATATTGACATTCATCATGGAGATGGAGTTGAAGAAGCATTTTATACAACAGATCGTGTTATGACAGTGTCATTTCATAAATATGGAGAATACTTCCCTGGTACTGGCGACTTAAAGGTACACATGTATTGACAATAATAGGTTACTTATAATATGTACATGTAGAAATGTATGTTCTGTATAACGTGTGCTAATGTACATAATGTAATTAGCTTTGATCTTGGGTGTGTGTAATTGGTCTACAACTACCAACCACTATTCCATCTTGAACCATGAAGTATTCCTTTGTGGTTTCATTTTAGCCTCACAAAGCCCTCTCTTATTCAATTCTTCAGTAGTACTTTAAACAGTCTCTGGATGACTACAATCATAGCCTCCATC
This sequence comes from Xestospongia muta, assembly GCA_963693285.1. NCBI lineage: Eukaryota > Metazoa > Porifera > Demospongiae > Haplosclerida > Petrosiidae > Xestospongia > Xestospongia muta. The sequence goes on from OY848924.1 coordinate 6,244,761, forward strand.
TTGTCTAGTTTGATATGAAGTAATACAATATAGTATTTCTAACAGTCAGGTTGAATAGCTAAAAGTTTGTCTCATGTGGCACAGGTATACCCAAATGACAATGTGCTCTAAATAATCCTGGTTAAACATGTTTGTTAACTGTTCATGCTGTTTCCATAATACACACTATATATATTATTGTTTGATTTTAGGATGTTGGTTCTGACAAAGGCAAATATTATGCTGTTAATTTCCCATTAAGAGATGGTATTGATGACGAGTCATATCAGTCCATCTTCAAACCTGTAAGTACTGTCTTGTATTTATTGAATTTTTGTTATTTAATATCCATTTTGTTATCTACGATATCGTGTTAGTTCACTTTCTCCTTCATTCCAATGTAGGTGATGGCTAAGGTAATGGAGATATATCGTCCTACAGCTATAGCACTTCAGTGTGGTGCTGACTCCTTAGCCGGTGATCGGTTAGGTTGTTTTAATCTCTCCCTTAAAGGTATGTAGAGAGAAAAACTAACAATTTAGTTAAATGATTTAGTTTAAATATAATTCACTCGTTATTTCGTTATTGTTCAAAACTAATCTGTCCTCCACTTTGTTCATTCATCTGTTTTATTAATTTATTCTTTTGTACTCATTCATCCATTGTTAGTACTCATTCATCCATTAATTATACTCATACATCCATTGTTAGCACTCATACATCCATTGTTAGTACTCATTCATCCATTAATTATACTCATTTATCCATTGTTAGTACTCATTCATCCATTAATTATACTCATTCATCCATTGTTAGTACTCATTCATCCATTAATTATACTCATTCATCCATTGTTAGCACTCATTCATCCATTAATTATACTCATTCATCCATTGTTATTACTCATTCATCCATTAATTATACTCATACATCCATTATTAGTACTCATTCATCCATTAATTACACTCATTCATCCATTATTAGTACTCATTCATCCATTAATTATACTCATTCATCCATTATTAGTACTCATTCATCCATTAATTACACTCATTCATCCATTATTAGTACTCATTCATCTATTAATTATCTATTAGGCCATGCAGAATGTGTTGATTACATGAGAAGATTTAATCTGCCGATAGTATTATTAGGAGGAGGTGGTTATACTATACGTAATGTTGCTAGATGTTGGACATATGAAACATCAACAGCTCTTAACTGTGTCATTGCTAATGGTAAATAAATACATGTATATATTTATATATATTTATAGTATACATGTATGTGTATATATGACATGTCACATGTGTATATGTTTAGTTACCATATATGTATAGTGTACATGTAAATGTATACATGACATGTGTACATCTTTAGTTACCATATATATATATATAGTGTACATGTACATGTATGTATGACATATGTACATGTTTAGTTACCGTAAATTGAACACATTTTGTTCAAGCTATTATGTTCCTATGACAAATTTATCATAACGAAACATAGGAATAGTTTACAAAATTGTCATTTGACAAATGTTGAGTATCAGCATTTTGAATTTCACAATTTACATTAGAGTGGATATTAATAGTTGCATATAAATACATACAACAAACAATGTATTCAATTCTAGTACTGTGAGTATTGACGTTTTAAATTTGATTGGTCAAATTTTCATGGAAATAGCTCCTTCATGAAAATTAAGTTTCATTGAATATTTAAGACTGTGTGTAATATTATGGAGATAAGTATCATGTCTTATAATGTCCTCTAGAACTACCTTATAATGATTACTTTGAGTATTTTGGTCCTGACTTCAAGTTGCACATCAGTCCAACTAATATGACCAATCAAAATACGACTGAATATCTGGAAAAAATTAAAGTGAAATTGTTTGAGAACCTTCGACTTTTACCAGCTGCTCCAAGTGTACAAATGCAACGTAAGCAGATACACTTAATGTACTAATAACATTATTGACATTGTTAAATTTAATGGTGTCCATTTAAATGTACATTTTTATGTAAATGTTCTTTTTTCTTTGTAGCCATTCCTGAAAATGGTATTACTTTGCCTGAGCCAGAGGAGAAGAATCCTGATGAGAGAATATCACGTAGGTTACCAGTGTTGTTGTACATATATACATTATTCTTAACCATTGTGTCCATTACTGATACATTGTACATCCATTGTTTAATATAAGGTGTCCATTATTCACTATACATACACAAGTATACATCCATCATCAGGCATGGAGCCAAGTACATTGGTAATTGTACATAAGTACTATAAGTACAGCTATGAAAGTACTTATACATAAGTCCTTCCTTCTTCCTTCATTTCTGCATAGTACTTGTACTTGTACTCAAGTACTGAGGTAGGTATTTACAAGTACTTAAATACTTGTGAGTACTTTGAACTATGTTTAACTCCTTTTAATCTTACTCATCAAAGCTGACAAAGTTAACTATACTCAAGTTCATGTTGATGGTAGTTTAAAACCACCTTCAAAGAAGACCATAAACTTATTTAGCTTCATGTCAGAGCCCAAGGCCGAAACCATATCTTTCCAGAGTCATTCAAACACAGACAATTACATAGCAGCTCCTTGTATCTCCTTTGACAATCATAGAAAGTGTACATCCCTTGTAAAGCTTGCCAAAGAATTTCTTGGAATACCTTCTTTATCCTCACCAATAGAGAGGCTGTTCAGCAACGTGGGAAATTTTTCAGAAAGATGTAGACTGAGTAATGATAGATTTAAACAGTTGATGTTTGTAAGATGTAATTATTATTGTTTGACATACGAATCTTTTAATCAGTATCTAAGCAGTAAGCACTACCAAGCACTTCTTAATTCATTAATCATTATATCTATCAGTTGAAACATTTGTACTTGTACTTAAGTACTTTCAAAAGTGCTTGTATTTATACTTAAGTACATCTTTATTATTGGAGGTTGTACTTGTATTTCAAATTTTTCAAAAGTACTTGTACTTTACTTAAGTTGTTACAAATGTACTTGGCCCTATGCTTGTCATCACTCAATGTAATGTTCATTAGTTGCTGTAGTATGTCCATTGTTTACTATGATGTATCCATTAGTGCTATAGTTACGTCCATTTTTATTATGATGTATCCATCAGTTGCTATAGTTACGTCCATTGTTTACTATGATATATCCATTACTCATTATAACATATCCATTGTATATCATTGTTTTAGAGCAAGATCGTGATAAAAGAATACAGCGTGATGACGAATACTCAGATTCAGAGGATGAAGGAGACAGTCGAAGAGATAATAAAAATTATAAAGAACCTTCCCAACGTAAACGACCACGTCTAGCAAAGGAGAATGATGCAGCAAAGAAAGCCTCTCTCAGTCCAGGTCCTACTGCTGAGGATGATAATAAAACCACACACCCTTCCTCAATGGAACCCACTCCACGTGACACACCCACTAGTGATGTCACAACCACACCCACTAGTTCGAATCAAGGCTCAACCACACAAACAACGGAACTAGTTACTGAATCATCGTAAGTTATATCCACAAGACTTACATTAGTAATACCTTAGTCCTTATATGGTTCCCAATTTAAAGTATACTTATGTGATCTTGTTGTTACTATAAATAGTAACACGTCTCATGTTACTATATTAAGAATAGTGTCTAAGTGTGATGGTGTAAGTATATGCATGGTTATATCCAGAACCTGCCATAAGTTTGTTTGCTCTTATTTCCAAAAGAAGGCATATATGTTTATGTTAGATAAATACTGAAACAAGAGAAGTATAATTCAACTCATTAGTACTGTAACTACTAGTGTTAGGTTACCTGAATTTTGACAGTAAGATTTTCATGATACTAACTAGTGTTAGGTTACCTTAATTTTGACAGTAAGAGTTTTCATGATACTAACTAGTGTTAGGTTACCTTAATTTTGACAGTAAGAGTTTTCACGATACTAACTAGTGTTAGGTTACCTTAATTTTAACAGTAAGAGTTTTCACATTACTAACTAGTGTTAGGTTACCTTAATTTTGACAGTAAGAGTTTTCATGATACTAAATCTTTAATAATCTCCTTATAATGTATACTTAATGCATATACTTTTAGTGTATGTAAATAGCATTGTTAGTATGGAATATGAAATTGAAAGGACATTATAAGATACTGTTCTATCAATTAGTCTTTGTTTTTGTAATAGACCTGAGAAGCCAGAGCAGCCACCATCAGAGACCACACCTCCAGAAGAGGAGCCAATGGAACAATAAAATTTAAACTCAATAGTATCATTCAACACAAACTGATACCTGTTTTTCAAGTTTCAACTATACAGAAAACACTAAATTAAATTAAATTAATAAATTTGATGATAATAAACTCAGATCACTCATCTATGTGTACAAAGACAAAATTCAATGTTTTGTCGGTCTACTTTGGATAGAACCTCCTACTAGGATCTTTAGCATGATCTATTAGTAATGGTGCTGACTCAAAATGGTCTCCATATGTCTCTCTAAACTTATTCATCCTGTCAAGTAAGTTTTTAGCTCCATACGAATCAACAAACCTGAATGGACCTAGACAAGATAAGTAAGGCTATCAGTACAGCCACACACACATATTGGTTTACCACATTTGCTATATACATCAAATTTGGTAAGCATATAGCACACCTTATTGGCAGTAAAAGGTCATAATAAATGTCAATAATACACTACATGTATATTGGTACATATTCTACATGTGGTCCAACACCAATAAAATCATGCCGCTAAAATCTATCTTGGAGAGAACAGACCTCTTTACACAATATCTTAGTCTACTACAAATCGTGTACTAATTTTATCAACTACCATACAGTGGTTTAAGCAAATCAAAACATCCATTTATCAATATAGGAGAGGTTCCATTACGTATGCTCTTACCCCCTCTGAAGGGTGGGAATCCTATTCCAAATACTGCCCCAATGTCTCCATCTACTGGTGTACTAAGAATACCTTCTTGTAAACAAAAGATAGCCTCATTAATAAATCGAGATACTAGTCTTAACTGAACTTCTTCTACGTCATGACTAAAAATATAAGAAATAATATAGTTTATTTTTATTGATATACAATTGTACATGGAAAGTCATTCAAACCTTTCTCTTTGTTCTCGTTTTATAGCATTGTACAAACTGTGTGTGTGTGTGTGTGTGTGTGTGTGTGTGTGCGTGTGTGTGTGTGTGATATTAGATACCTTCCAGTCATTGGTATACGATACTTCTCTAACAGTGCCTCAGCTTCAGTATTAACAGACTTGTTCTTCTTACCACTATAAACATAGCAACCTTTACCAGATTTACGACCTATAAACAAGAACATTATACTAATGAACATCAAAATCACATACTTTCCAATAATTAGCTGTTAACGAGATCTAAATTAATTTAATACAGTAATATTACTCAGAATTCATGTACATGGCTTGCTTTCCTCAATTTTTCCCCTTATTATCTCTCTTTAATCTAATCATCATATATTGTTTATTATTAACTATTATTATCATTGTATATTACTAGTCTAACCTAGAAACCCTTCATTAACAAGATCTTGTAACACTTCTGTATTAGAACCACCAAACCTGTTTGCAAAACCAGTTATGTCATTGCCTAGCAACACTATTGACTATACCTGACACCAAACTTTCCACCAAGATCAGTAGACACATGCATAGCAACATCAAGACCTACTTCATCAGCTAATGTGGCCAGACCCACAGGAAATCCATATCCTTTAGTATAACTGTCTAAAGTCTGAGGACCTAGTCCTTCCTAACATCAGAAAAAAAAAGTTGTATTGTTTAGTTTTACATGTGTAGTTTTTAATTTTATTCATTGCTTTTAATTATCACATACAACAATGGATGTACTATAATACAAACATACAATGTAGTCAAAATCAATTGTGACATGCTTTGTACATTGGCAGTGAATTTTACCCAAACTTGCTATGAAAATATCGATGTCACAAGTAAAACAATGACGTTTTAAAACTAGAAAGTTGTCATTTATTATTATTATTATTATTTTATTTTGTTTGGTGAATTTTAATATGAATACTAGCAAGATTACCCTACCAAAACATCTAGTTTTCTTTCTCAAGTTAAAGATAATTACACAATGCTTTAAGGCAAAGAGCCATCATTATTGAGTTCATGAAAAAAGCAAAACTGTGAAACAACTAAATTACAAAGCAGAGAAGTGACTATTGTTGCAGCACTTGAAAGAGAAAATAATTCATTGCATACATTAAAATACTATTTTATTTGTTGCTATAAATAATGGAATAGAACAATGTGGCATGACTGTATACACATTGGTAGTCCCGAACAATTACAGGACTATTTGATATCAATCAAAGGTGTATAATTACTTAATTTAACTGTTTATAAATAGAAGTAAACAATATGTTGTAATATCACTAGAAAAACTATACATTTCAAATGAACTGCAAACGAACAGACAGTTGGAATGAAGTCACAATAACTCCCAAAAAATGACCTTATTGTTTGAATTACCAGCGTAGATATCACCATGGAGATAATGGACTAAACTTGGCATGTTAACTGTACCTGTTGTACCACAATGTTTGGCTAATCTAGCCAATATCAACAATAATTGGAAACCACATTGATTAAAGTTCCAATATCTATTGCAATTACTGTATTAATGTACATGTACATTACAACACATTAAGAATTCCAGTGAAATCATGACATACAGTCAAAACATAACATGTGGGTTTAGCTTTAGACAGGGTTGGCAGTAAATAAACAAGATAAAAGGTTTTTTAAAATAAAGAGGAAATAAGTAGACAAACTTCTGAGAATTTGACTTCTAAATTACATGTAATTGAACAAAAAAGACTTGATATTTGGGTAAGTTTATAGTAAAGGGATTCGTGTTATTATCTCTTGAAAGCTTTTGATTAGTGAATAATAAAGATATTAATCCTACTACTGAATGTAATTGAATTCTCCATACAAAATTACAAAATTAGTACCAATCAGAATCAGCACATGACAATGCGGAAATAAGAATTTAACTGTTTATCATTTCAGGTGTTGTGAAAGAGGACATCTACAATGTTAGCTACACAATGTACAATGTATAGAACAGAATATTAGAAAACAATTAATTTAAGAGTCTACAATTAACCAATAGGATTGCTTAATACAAAACTAAATTGATATAATTTTTAGTGATCCTTTTTTATACTAACCTGTAATAGTCTGATGGCCTCAGATAACATTGGAACTAGACAGCGTGTAGTATAGAACCCAGGACCATCTCTCACTACAATAACAGTCTTGCCTTGTTTTAGACCAACATCAACAGCTGAAGCTGAAGGAGAGAAAGAGACAGAGATAAGCAGAGACAAATAAACAGATAGAGGGAGGGTGGAAGGAGATCAGAGATATTTCAAGCAATAACAAATATTCTCATTTACCTGATGCTTCTTTTGATGTTTTATCAGTAGTGATGATTTCCAACAACGGCATCTTTTCAACTGGCGAAAAATAATGCATACCAATGACCTGTAAGTCAGGGTATCAGAGTATATGTAACAGGATAAACCAGTCAAACCTGTTCTGGTCTCTTGCTTCCTTTAGCTATATCGGAGATTGGAAGGGCGGAAGTGTTACTAGCGATAACACAATGAGCAGGGACAACTTCTTCTATCTCTTTGATGACTTTATGCTTTATATTCAGATCTTCAAAAACAGCTTCAATTACCATATCGGCTTGACCAAACCCCTAATAATATGTGGGCAAACAGATGTATGAATGTTACATGTATATCTTTTTTGTTATGATACTATAAACTCAGCCGACATGTACATGGAGCAGGGTTTCATCATGAACTTTGTTCAAGGGGAGGGACAAATTCAGAATGTAGCTATGTAATGGGGCAATAGGTTTTAGACTCTACTCTGCCTTTAATATTTCTAAAGGAGGGAGAGGCAACAGAGTTCCAGGGGGAAGCATGTGTCCCTCCTCCACTACCACCCTATAAATTAAACTCTGATGGAGTGTTTAATACATATAAAATGAAACTGAAACAAAAATATGTAGTAGTATAGTGTACGTATGTATATCTATGTGTGTGTGTGTGTGTGTGGATTATAGCAAACCTGATAGTCCAGTTGTGTAGTCAAGTTTGACATGGTACGATCTCGCTCAAAACTGGTCATAGCACGCTTTCTAACACGATCATAGAGACTAGAAGAAAGCACATGCAATTACAAGATAAATGGATCCATAGCCTGAAAATGGATCCATACCCTTTATAGACTTGTTGATATCCTCTTCCAAGGCCTTGTTCAGCGGTGTCTTTAAGTATGACATTGTATCCTTTCTGTATACTAACCTGTGTACAAAGATAACAAGATTGTACACACACACTAACACACATTATACACTATAACACCACTATAAGTACACTAACACACATTATACACTATTAACATAACTAAGTACAAAAGTCCTATGACAATATTGAATTACTTTTCAATGAAAAGTATCACCTACTTACAGTCTCTAATTTACGATTCAATTTGTTTGTTATGCTAGTCTTATCTCAGATCCAAATCGAATGATTAAGTCTCAAGTCAATAAAACAACATTATCACACCTCTTTATTAGAAAGTGTCATACGCAAATGTACACCTGTCGTAATTGGGAAACTTTCATGTTGTAAAGTTTCGTGTATAAAATTAATGTTAAAAACATTTTTCATACATCATCCAATGTTTGAATTTTTTTTACCATGAAACTTCCCAATCTATAGTATATAAATGCATATGTATATACGTATATTTGCACTGTACATATGTATAATGTATACTTGCACTGTACATATGTATATATGTATACTTGCACTGTACATATGTATATATGTATACTTGTACTGTACATAACACAATATGGACATACATCTCAATATTGTGTACCTGTGCTATACCAGCTCCCATTAGGCCAGCACCTAATACTGCTATTGTGTTTGTCTCTTGTGAGGGTTTACCAAAACGATTCTTCTTACACTGTGTCTGCCCAAAGAAAAGACTCTTGAGAGCCTTTGATTCACTTGACATGCCCAGCTCTCCAAACCCAACAGCTTCTGCTTCATATCCAGCAACTAGTCCTTGCTCTAGTCCAATACGAACACACTGAAGAGAGAAAAAGGAAAGGAGGAAGTGAAGGAAGGAGGGAGGAAGAAAAGAAGATTAAGTGAAAGAGAAAAAGGAAGTGAAGGAAGGAGGATGGAGGAAATAAATTAAGGAGATAGGGTAAAAGGGAGGGAGGAAGTGAAGGAGGAAGGAAGTGTCAACTATATATAGAATTAACTGACCTCCATTATTTTAAGAGGAGCTGGATAGAGACCATTAGTTTGCTTCATAACTTTTCCTTTTGCTGTTTTCAACACGTAGTTACGAACCCATTTCTGGTTAGTTGTTAAATTATATGTTATTCCTTTGATATTGGTCCATTTACGTTCTCTAGATGGCAACTTCATTGCACCAGTAGCCAATGACCTAGCAACAATAATACATACATATTATCACAATATTATTATTTTTGATTTTCTGTCTGTTTTTATGTCCTCGACTCATCCATCCATCCATCCATCCATCCATCCATCCATCCATTCATTCATTCATTCATTCATACTTTGCAATGTTGATTGCCACCTCCTCTAAATATTCCATTGTTTTCTCTTCATGATTCTTTATACCTGGACCTGTTGTAAACAATATACCAAAGTTTACATCCATTGTCATAAAAGATCAGTATCACAAATAAAGTAGACACACCCACATTGCTTACCTAAAGGATATACCAGTAGGTCAACTAGTCCAATCTTTTTTGCCTTATCAGCTCTTACATTCGAACCAGTAAGTACCATATTAAGAGCATCTGGAAGACCAACCTACATGAAACAAATTAAATTACAAACAGCAATTTGTTAAAATTGAAATACAATAGCATTGGCAAGAAATTCCACTATTATTGAACTTTTATTACAAGAAGTGTCCTGAACATTGAACATGTCCAAGTATCCTGTACAAGAGGTACCACACAAGCACTCTCTCCATTACAGGGTCTTCAATGACAAAGGTACATGTATATACTAACCAGTCTAGGGAGTCTTTGAGTTCCACCAGCACCTGGTAAGAGTCCTAACAAGACTTCAGGTTGTCCCATAAAGGTCTTAGGATGTTTAGTGGCAATACGATAATGACATCCAAGGGCAACTTCCATCCCACCTCCCAGACATTGTCCATTAATAGCAGCAACAACGGGCTTACTACTATCCTAATAGTGAAATGAAATATGATTTAAATATAAATAGCAAAACAAATTATATTGGTAGTACAGTGAAATCATACAGAAATACTGGAGACTTTGGAAACTCCCCTTAACATAGGAATCCCCCAGATGTAGATTGCATACATTGAATAATTAAGTATTAAGACAGGATTTGAACAGGTTGATTCAGAGAGCAATTTGACATGAGGTTTCACAGTGAGCATACCTACACATACAATATATATGTACCTCTATTTTTTGTATCATAGCTTGACCATTTCTTGAAATTTCTTGTAGCTGCAAATTAGATACTATTAATACATGTTGTAATTTATTATTAAATGAGTACCTCTTCAGGAGATTGCATAGAATCTAACATACCAATGTCAGCACCTGCTATAAAACTACCAGGTTTACCTGATACTAAAACACCAGCTATGAGTTCAGGTGAGGCCAATAACTCCTCTGCTGCCTGTGAAAGAGAGAGAGAGAGAGAGAGAGAGAGAGAGAGAGAGAGAGAGATGGGCTATGATACAATACACTATTTAGTTTCAAAAGCAATTGGACTATATGATAGTTATTGATAAAATAAATAAATTGAGCAGCTTAATTCACATAAATTGATCATGATAAAAATACATAACACTTGTATTTAAAAGAACAAGTCTTACCTGTTCAAGTTCTACAATTAGTTCTCTAGTTAATGTGTTCACCTAATAATTATAAAGATCACTAATTTTTATTACATTTAAAATTAATTAATTAATTAATTAATTAATTAACAAGGTTCTCCTCTTTTCAGAGATAAACACATAAAGCACACTACAATTTACCATTTAGTACATGGCTTCAAACTAAAAGTAACCTCATCTCAGAGGTGTCCTTAAAGAGAGGTTCAATTATTGATAGTGTCTAGTTTATATAGTCATTGTTATATATTACCTTAGAGTCTGCTTGATTAAGACGAATTAAAGCTACTCCATTTTTCACTTCTAGATGTACGTGTTTACGAGATGCTACAGAAAGATGATAGAAAAACAGCACATTATTTAAGTTGAATTATTACACAGTAATAACACAACCTCTATCTTCTATCACAATATTGTGTGTTATAGACTGAATTAAAATAATATTAAACTCATAATTCTATGAGTGGTTGATTTTGAAAAATTTAAAACCTATGACTAAGTAACTATTACTTCCAGATAAAGGATAAGTGCTACATTTGAAATACAAAGGAGTATTGGAATTTCTTCTTATAACCAAACATTTTATAATGACGTAAACTGTCATACAATGAAATAAATCAATGCAAATCTCAAAATCAGATGACATACATTTGCACTGATCCTATCATGACAATTATAGAAATACTATTTTATTTGTTAATATAATTATTTGACATTGTAAAATTATTATTTGTACCCATTCACCTGCTGAAGAAGACCACCTGAACAAGGTGCGCACTAATTGGAATAAAAAGACCTTATTATGTGTTAATATTTGGAAATACTTTTATATTCTTTAACTAGTAATGTCTTACGTCCAAAAGTGTTCTGTATCCTACTAAGCTTTAAAATACTAGCCATTTGAATTTTCGATCCAAGGAAATCAACAGGCCATGTGGGACTCCAATGTCATGTGAGTGTCACGTGAGCAGCTACAGGTCGTTTGGGTCAGTTCAAGAAAATGGCGTCTTCTTTAACTCGGTTTGCAAGCGTTAGGAGCTTATTTTCAATGCCATACTGGAGATGCAGTATCTCAGCTGCCTATTACTCCAATGGTCCTCAAGAAAGACCCACTCCTAAAGGTATGTTGAAGGCAAAAGCAGCAGATTCTATTTAATGCCCAAACATTACAAACAAACCTGATACAATTTATTGCTAGCAACCTCTATATATTATGTAGAGTATAAATTAGCAATTTTTCCAATAAACAAAGAGGAAATGATAGCTACAAGATGTCCTTATAAATAAGATGGATAAACCAATCCACCTGCGTGTTCTAATTGATCAGTATATTTTGCCAGAATGACTTCATACATGACTCCTGATCTACTTAACCTTTACTATAGATGTGTACAATTCTGGTTGACTGTCATTTCATTATCACTTTATTATTTAATTATTCTCCCTATTTACAGAGGATGCCATACCTACTGACTTAGAACAGGCCACAGGACTTGAGAAGAAAGAGATTGATGCTTTAATGGCTGGCGTGGAGGTAAGTCCTTGAATATGTCGTTGATCATGCTAATGACTGTCTTATTAAGGACCCCTTCAATCTTGGACTCAACCAAGGACCCTGGGGCACAAAAGCCAAGCCCACAATGGTACCCTCTATGTTTGAAGAGCGATTCGTTGGTTGTATATGTGAGTTCTATTGTATTGGTTACTATGCATCTATGTTTCTATGGTTACTTGACGATTCGATTATACAGCTATTTTATTATCCATTGTTTAAACTATCCATCTATGCATCCATTTATTCAATTTACTGTCATTTCATGCATCCATTCACTCTCACATAGAGTTGCTCATACATCCATTCAAGTTATACATCCATCCATCCGCTTCTCAACCATCCATTATATGCATTCATTGTTCTACAGGTGAACCAGATGCTACCTATATCAATTGGATGAATCTAAAGAAAGGACCAGCTCAACGTTGTGAATGTGGCCATTGGTACCAACTAGTAGAGGCCAACCCTATGAAAGTCTAATCTTCCAAGCTCACAGCTCATTACAAACTTTAGTTCTAAGTTGATTTAGATAATGACATTAGCAAAGTTAATCTTGGAACATGTACTTTGTATGTAATGCATTATACTAATGGTTAATATTGAAGTAGTTATTTTAAAGTTTATTACTCAAGTTGTGGATGTTGTCATATGAATATTATAATAGTTAAGGTCAATAGGTAACACTTGTTTTTGGTAGGGCATTGTAAGGACAGGATGTTGGGTAATAACTTGATAATTATAATAAAATATTCCCCTAGTATCATTATGTTGTGTTATTTCATCACATCATGACCACAATAATTGTACTTGTGTTTTTGGCAGACCTTGTACACAAAACATAGTACAATTTAATATAACTTGATAATTATAATAAAATATTTCCCTAGTATCATTATGATCACAATAATTGTACTAATGTTTTTGGCAGACCTTGTACACAAAACAGTACAATAACATGGAAAATATATGCTTCACGATACATTTATTGAGTACCTATGTTTCGTGATACATTTATTGAGTACCTATGTTTCGTGATACATTTATTGAGTACCTATGTTTCGTGATACATTTATTGAGTACCTATGTTTCGTGATACATTTATTGAGTACATATGTTTCGTGATACATTTATTGAGTACATATGTTTCGTGATACATTTATTGAGTACATATGTTTCGTGATACATTTATTGAGTACATATGTTTCGTGATACATTTATTGAGTACATATGTTTCGTGATACATTTATTGAGTACATATCTTTCGTGATACATTTATTGAGTACATATCTTTCGTGATACATTTATTGAGTACATATCTTTCGTGATACATTTATTGAGTACATATCTTTCGTGATACATTTATTGAGTACCTATGTTTCGTGATACATTTATTGAGTACATACGTTTCGTGATACATTTATTGAGTACATACGTTTCATGATACATTTATTGAGTACATATGTTTCGTGATACATTTATTGAGTACATATGTTTCGTGATACATTTATTGAGTACATATGCTTCACGATACGATTATTGAGTACATATATTTCATGATATTTTTATTGAGTACATATGTTTATGATATATTTATTGAGTACATATATTTCATGATATATTTATTGAGTACATATGTTTCATGATATAGTTATTGAGTACATATGTTTCAAGATATATATACTCATTACATGTATCATGAGGCATATGTTTTCTGTGCCATAACTTCTGAAACAGTTTTGGATTAAATTTTGAGTATCCTTACTTTAACAAAACTAAACTTTGAGCATTTATTAAGGAAGTTAATAATACAGCTGGAATTTACACACAAAGGTAATGGATATATTTCCAATTATCACAATAACTTAGATATTAATATTCCCTGGATATACGATATATACAAGTACCATGTATTGACATATTTTCAAAACGTGACTATTTACTACTAGTACATGTACTGTCCATACAATGTCTGCTAAAACGACAAGTGCATTTAAGTATACTGAATTAATGTTTAGTGTATGTGTGGGTACATCCATTTTGCCAACTAAAGTACTGCTATATCTTTTAGTTGTATTTGACTATAATGTTAACCATACTAAGATGGAAAATTGTATTTTTATTGATATAACTTTTAAACTAAGACTGATAATGACTATCACAATGTCTGTAATTAATTGGAAAATGAAAATTTACTCCCAAAACAAAATGAGTGTAGACAAACACTGGGACATTACCCCACCTGTACATGATGAAATTGACTAAACCTGTAAACAAAATGGAAATAAAAAATCCTAAATGTAGAGTTGATCCCAGACTGCCACGCCCTGAGACAACCCTACGAGTTGATCTTATCACTCTATTAATTAACACTGTGCGGTTTCTATAAATTGAGTTTACTCAAGTTTGTTCTTTAATCTACCACACCTTCGCAGTATTAGTAGACTACTAAAGTGCCACTCCTCTCTTGTTTGTGGGAGTCTGGTATGTTCTCATCCCTCACAATCTTCACTAATTGACCACGTTCTTGTCCCCTTTTATTATATGGTCTCGCAGTATGTACATGTAATTGAATAACAATGTTGTTTCAATACTGTCAAAAAGGCTATGTTATATTTCAGTACTGAATGATCTGTGGTTTTCTATAAAAGGATTAAGTAGATAGGATTATCATGAAAAAGTACATGTAATTGAATAACAATGTTGTTTCAATACTGTCAAAAAGGCTATGTTGTATTTCAGTGCTGAATAATCTGTGGTTTTCTATATATGGATTAAGTAGATAGGATTATCGTGAAAAGTCCCCAATTAGGTTGTATGATGCATGTTTTGATCAAATAGAACAAATTCCCATCAAGTTGAATCACTCTGTTTACAATGCAAAACCAAGTTATTTTATATAACTATTGTTGATTGTATCAATACAATGTATTTATAGCTCATTAAAGTAATCTTTTCAATTTAAATGCGTTAAGATCACTTTTTAATTGCATCATGATGATAACTTTAACATCTTTGTTATTTCTAATCGCACGTACAAGCCACACACGTCAAAAAATGCAATGACCCCCCCCCCTCTCTCTCCCACCAAGTACATGTACAAAAACATGTCAAATATTAAAATAATCATGTCAAAAATTACTGTAGGAATTTAATTTTCAGCCACTGATGTGGGAGTATTTAGGGTCCATTTTATTTGAGACCCTCTCTGTTGTTAACTATAACCTTTGTGGACTTTGGAATTAACATATCGTAATTGCATCATTATTGGTGCTATTTTAGAATAGTACCTGCACAATCACTATATGCATGACACATCACGAAAATCATGAAGCCATTGTTGATATGATTCATTTTTCTGGTATGTCTTCTGTTGATATTGGATGTGTCACTTAGTATAAATAGAAACCAAACATGTGATACTGTTTGAATTGACACCAATAGAACCTATGATATGTAACTCATAGTCTCATACCCAGATGGAGGCGTTCTGTCTGGGTATGAGACTATGTAATTGGCAACTCAAGTTTACAGAACAAATTAACATTGACATTTATGTAAAAATAGTTTATAATTTATAACAGAGAGGAAGCAATATCTGCTACTATAAATATTGTATTTCTTTCTAATGGACCATTTCCTCATTATCAGATATCAGATTAAGCAAACTGAGGAAGAAGGGACTTTTTGCAGTAACAGATCATCATGATTTTACCACTAAGAACTTAAGTCCTGAGAGCACTATGGTGACATTACTACCAATATTGTTACATCATACATTCTTAACTGTATGGAATGCACTGTTTGAATTGTTTAAAGGAAGTTGTGTTATCTGATTGATTTTAATAGTTAGCATGAAGGTCAATGTAATGAGGAATAAAACCAAACAAAAGAATTAGATATTTCTAACGTTTTACTGAAACCTGTTTTTATATGAATCGAGTTATATATTGATGCAACAATGTCACTCTAATCTAACATTTTGTAAGTATAATCAGTGCTGTTGAGAGAAGAAGGGAATAGAGACAAATTCTCAGGGCCCCAATCTAGTAAGGAGTTCCCAAGCCCCCAACAGTAGCTATTGGCAAATATTATTTTCTTGTCAAATCTGTGTTTAAGACAACAATGTTTTGTGAGATTTCGTTAAAAAGAAAACTAGAATAAAGCATGCATAAGGACTCTACACTGACTTGCCATATTATGATATAACAAAATGATAATGTATGTGTGGTATGACTCCAGTCTATAGTTTGTTCCAGAGCCTCTCAACAGGTCTGAGTACAATCACTAATGTTGGAGTTATGAATTTGCTTTATGCTTGTAATAGCCAACTAATTACAAATGGGAATATACTATTGTCTATAGCTATAATTGATCATAAGCCTGTTGATAAAAGCTCAAATTCTTACTTTATACAAAAAAACATTGATATTAGAATTATACAACAGTTAATTGCAACAGTCCTTCACTTAGTATTATTACTTCACTCAGACATAACAGTTTGATATAACATCCATGATATATTGTGACATAATGGTGGTGTTTACTAACTAACTAGATATAGCCTGTCCTTTTGGAAACTAGAGTGATCTATTTTTTGGGAACTGTTGTTAATTGAATAAGAAAATTGATTTATTGATGATGTAAGTTCCAAGGGAGAAATAATAGAGACTGTGAAACAGGAACAATACGTGATATAGATTATGAAACAGGACCAATACATGTATGTATATCATATCAACAATCGAAAATTTCTTACTCAAAAAACACTATTTTCAATAGTACTGGCAGTACAGGCAGTATTGGTTGTTAAACAATATACCTATGCATAATAATATATACATACTATATATTATACATATATATAATATACATACATACTATGTAATATGCATACTATATAATATGCATATATATAATACATAATATAATTATAATATACATACTATATAATATAAGAGTTGTACTTAGTGAAACCTCTATACTTGGGTTCAGGTAGTCAGATAGTTAGTTAAAATGTACTAAACAAGGTCCATGCTATATAATATAATATACTGGGAGTTTACTAAACAAGGTCTATGCTACATAATATAATATACTGGGAGTTTACTAAGCAAGGTCCATGCTACGTAATATAATATACTGGGAGTTTACTAAACAAGGTCCATGCTATATAATATAATATACTGGGAGTTTGCTAAGCAAGGTTTATGCTATATAATATAATATACTGGGAGTTTACGTTGGGTCCTGTCCTTATTATATAGAGGTACAAAGGTTAAACAATACACTTTAAAGTACTACTTGAAAAGAAATGATTTAATTCAAGTCAATCAAGTGTATCATTGCACCTGTAATTTTTATAATAATGCAGGTGCTTAGTTTTGATTACAAAACTGTAAGTTAATTTCCCTATTTCTGTAATTCCATCCAAATAAGTAGTCCTGATCAAAACAAGATAAAAGTGTTGTGTAGATGATGTCATTATATAGTCTGCGAGTGTTATTTTGTCAACTATATAGTATGTTATATATATTTCACACTTCGTATGCAAAAGTAGAAGTTTTTTATGACATATACTAAAAATACATCAAATGACAGCAATGCACATTCACACATAATCAGTTAACAATTATATAACTTCCTATATTGTTCAGTATATTATGTATTGCAAGTAATTCATCTTAATACACATGTCATGTACATCAAAATGTTATTAATTAACTAAAGAGGCATACATTTAATGGTGACAGCTGTGCTGATGTGGTTGGTTATGAGTAAGATCACTAAATATATATCCTGTAAGGTTATGACAGTGGTGTATCTGAAAGGTTTAGTCTTAATCAACAAAGTTATACTAAGAAAACACTCATAAAGGCCTGGACGCCATTACTGCAAGGACATTCGTACTTTCTACATTCAAGACAACCATATTTAATACATACAACATCATGTTCACTATACAGTACATGCTATACATTTCTTCATACATTAATGAACAACAAGCATATCATAATAAACCCACCTCTTCACTGACATTCTAGATGGTAGTGGAATCTAGAATGTCGGCATAGTATGACCCTAGTATTTGGTTATCTGATATATATCACTAGACTGGTATGTTGTACACGCTAATATCTTTGATATATCTGGCCTCAGTCAGGACACACATCATAAACAATTTCTACAGCTAGGAGTCAAACTTACAAATTTTTAAAAAAGACCCTAATATTAACATAGATAGGTATATAAACAAAGATTTAATATCAGATTGAATGTACAACATTTTCTGCAGGGTTTGTTATCTACAACAGCTGGATTGATCAAGTCAAATGACTATACATAATAATAAGGCTGATCATATGCATGTCACATGACTATAATAACAAGGTGATTGTGTCATATGACTATAATAAAAGTTGATCATATGCATGTCACATAACTATAATAACAAGGTTGGTCAACTGTCATGTGACTATAATGTGACTATAACATGTCACAACTATAATAGCAAGGTTGGTCAACTGTCATGTGACTATAATGTGACTATAACTGTTTAGTTAATGTTCTCTTTGCAAAAAGAAGTGAAATGTTGAAAAGCAAAGGTTATCGGAAAAAGCAATGTTAAAAAGAAGCATAAAAAAGAAAGAAAACATGAAAATAAAGAGTAAGAAAAATACGGAAATAACAATAATTTAATGCACAAACAATTATTAGCAACTAGTATTATAAAAATACAAGTGAAATCTAGTTCATTCAGCATGGTGGCCATCTTGGTCCAGCTATTTCCTAATGAAGAAATACAGATATCAATTTATGTACATGTAATTACAAAAATAATCAATGAATGTGCATAGAATTATAATAATCAATTTATGTATATATAATTACAAAATATAATCAATTTATGTACATGTAATTACAATCAATAATCAAGTTATGTACATGTAATTACAATCATTAATCAAGGTATGTACATGTAATTACAATCAATAATCAATTTATGTACATGTAATTACAATCAATAATCAATTTATGTACATGTAATTACAATCAATTAACCTAACAGCATCAATGTCTAAGACAAACAAGAAAGTCATTGTAACAAGTACCACTATCAACATCATGTCTAGGGATAGTCCCAGGATGAAGTAACACATCAAAGTATCACGATAGATTCTATATGCAAGCATATTATTACTATAAATAGTAACAAGCATTGCATGTTACTATATTTAGGTAGTTAGGGTATTATCACATGATTTTAATTAAAAGAGAGCCAACTTATATCAAAAGTACATGCACAGATCTGATAGAAAATATGTACACGATATAAAATTAAACTAAATTATGAGTAATGATCAAATAATAAGATTAGATCACTAAAGTACATTATAGATATAAAGTATGTATGTGGTGGCTATTGCCAAGACCAAGTTATGACCACAGCTGTTGACAATAATATCAAGTTCCAAAAACAAGAAACATTACCAAATTTGAAACGGTTTCCATAGAACTATTTTAACAAATTAATTAATATGTATGTTGATAAAACATAACACATCGCTATGACAACTAATGAATGAAGTTCCCCTATTATGAATTAGGCAACTGGAACTATCACATTCCAATGGCACTAGTTCCTAATCATTAAGTTTTCATCACTATGACATATATATACATACTTAAGCACATGTCCTGATAAGCAGATGTGTAAATACCTCAATGTATCAAATTTAGAATACACAACCGCATTTAATACATACAACATTACGTTTACTACATATACATATTATTACATTTATCCACACATTATACATTTGTTCACTGACATTCTAGATGGTAGTGGAGTCTACAAACTACAGTTGTCACAGCATAGTATGACACTAATATTTGGTGATATATATGATATGTTGTACAGGTAAAAACTAACACATCCTCCCACATCACAAACATTAATAGTAGGAAGTAACAACTACTTTACATAGTTTTAATTCTAAAGCTCTCATCTACCACACAACAGACATTGTCTCTGCATAGAGGAAATGTGTTAGTCTAAAATATAGACGAAAAGTTTTGAGAGGACAGTGATTATGCTTTTGAAATAATTTTCTATAATCCTATGGATTCATCTAAAGTGTGTGCACCATTTTAACATTGCTTACATCAGAATACCACATCAATACATACCAAAAAGAAATGAACATTTTTTTTCTAAGCATATCCTGTGAAATGTATTTCATAGGTATTAATCACAATTTGTGGCATCCCCTGTGGTAAGTGGGTTACAAAGACACACAAAACAAAATCACTTTACATATGAATGTCCCTAAAATGACTTAGCCAGTCAAGGGAAGATTTAATACCAGTGAGTTCTCGTCCCGATCAATACTGAGTCAGATATGCATTACTAACTGTTGTTACGGGAACATCAAATAGTGTTATCATGTTCTTAGAAGACAAGAGTCATCGCATTATTCCCAAGTGGATTTCAACACCTAGGATCAATGCAGCATCATTGACAATAAAATTATTGATACATGGTACATAGAATGCTATCATGTTTGGTCTTGATTAGAAGCAGTTTATCAACAGTCATGTGAATATTGTAAAAGGTGTTTACTTTCAGTTTTGATGCGATGACACTAGCTGAACTAAAGACAGCGCCCCGTAAGCATAGAACATAAACATATCTTAAGATATACAAACTGTCAAAACTGTTATTGTTAGCAGTTTAGTCCCTTAAACAAGCAGAAGAATTCTTTCTGTGTCTATTATCACATTAAAAAAGGCATTAGCTTTTGATCAACCACTGCAAAAATTGAGGGTTTTTTTATGTAAGAATTTCACTGACTTCAAGAAGCCAGCTAACAAACTTGTTGGCATTGTATATTGTTTATTTTTAAGCAGTAACTCTTGGAACTAGTGGGAGCAGTTCCAATTGTAATTAACAAAGAAATCTATGCAACTAGTCTAGTTAGTACTGTAAACAGGTTTGACAAGTTCTAAACCTGTGCTATATATTATTAGTATGGGTACTATTTTGGCTAATAATTGTCAATAAAATGCATTATCATTCAAATATCACATGTAGATATTATCACATGTAGATATTAAGAAATTGTTGATACTAAGCACAATATCTGTCCAAAATATTTAGGATAGCTCTGTAATTAAGACAGTCATAATTACATTAATCAAGATTATCATTAAACAGATTACTAGGAAATTTCACTAATTCTAACAGATCCTAGAAACATTTTCAAGACCTTGATATTACAAGTAATATAGAGTTATAAAAACATCTCTACATAGTGGACACTTACGAACATCTAAAGCTGTCATTAGTATATAAGTGTCTTCAATAGAGAGAGAATATATGGATGTTGCCTACAATAACTACTATATTACAATTGGTACACATACATCATTTTTGTTGCAATAGAACATGAAAAGAAAAAAAAGGATATCATTATAAAGTAGCAATTCAAAACAACCTTTTAATGATAGTGCACATGATTTGCTCTTTTTTGTTGGGAAAAATTTAGGTACAGTTAACTTGTAAACAATGGCTAATTGCCTTATAAGGACATTTGGGTATACAACTATACATCTCTCTCTCTCTCAGGATAAATTTAGAAAACGTTAACTTACAAATAAGTTTCGGCCTTTGAAGATACTAAACTGGTCAAATAATTCTCTCAGTCGACCGTATGTTGGAGCTTGTTCTCGAGTCTTGAACTGGTGTAATAGATAGCGATACTTCCAACCAGAATCACCATTAGCTTGTCTGCAAATACCATCCACAGTGGCTTTGTCAAATTGGAATACTTTTTTAGCTAATATTAACCAGTTATCAAAATCACGGGAGTGGCCAGCATCACGATCGAAACGGTCAAAATCACGTTGTGAATATTCATCAATGAAGTCATCAGAGACAGTGACATTGTCAAGGGAAGGATTAAAGAGCTCTTTTAATATTGTATTCCCAAGGTTCATGAAGGGATCCCAGTATAATAGCTTTGATAGTTGGATACAATGCTGATGGCTGATGTCAAAAGTTGATGATAATCCTTCTATTAGCGGTTTTAAAACCATTGCGATGCTATAAACAGGTACTTCACAATGCTTGATGCTATCCAATGGATAGCTTCGGAGAGCTGTTGGATCAATGAGGCCTTCTTGAACAGCCACATTAGGACAAAATGTACTCTTGGTCTCCTGAATTTTTTTAATAACAGCTGCTCGTAATTTGATACATTCAATTTCGCTGTTACTGCAACATCTCATAGCCAATACAAGGACCTACACAAAACAAAAGCACAGTTTAATCTATCTATCATTCCACCTATCCATCAATTTATTCATCTTCCATCCATCCATTTTCCCTACCTGTGAGTCTTCCTTCAATTCAACATAACTTTCAATGCCATTGTTGTCAAACCAGTGAATACCATTCTTCCAGAGATTACATTCTCGATTTAGTGCCGAAGAATTAGAAGAATCGTGTCTAACAACAGCAAAACTAAAAGCTATACGCAACAGAAGTGCGTGAAGAAAACGAGACGGAAAATGCTGTAATTCCTATATGAAGTTGACAAGACAGCCATCAATAGTTTTAATACACAATCAAACTATTTAGTTTACCTACTTATACTCACAATGTATCCACCTACTACATACTATCATTCTTTCATCAATTACATTTCACTAAACATACCTCACTAACTTGCAGGCACCATCCAGTATAATAAGAGAATCTAAAAAAATATAAAAGGATAATATCAACTATATAAAATATATGATAGCTGGCTTTGAAGTTATGATATGCTTTTAATATTAGTAAAACAGTAAACCTAACTACATCATCACAGGACTGATGCAAGTATCTGACATGTGTCCTTTGAGATGGTACATATACATTACAATACAACAAAGTCAAGTGGTATGCTTGAGGCAACAACTAATTGAATAAAACTATGATCTCACTAAACAGTTCAAACAAACACAAGCCATGATAGTGTTCACAGTAATATCTGAACTCTTAATATCAACTTCATGACATTGTCATAAATTCAAATAATGGCAAAGAAATCTGTGTATTTTAATAAATTTACAACACTTAATTTTTGAAATTTTATTTTACTTCAAATAACATTAACTCCAACTATCTGTATTATGTTGTAGTTAAGATAACTGACCGATCATCAACATCAATATTCCAAATTTTGTCTGGATGATCAGTATCAATTAGGCAAGGAAAGAAGTAGTATTCATCTTTTAAAAAGATAGAGAAAAGCATGGTAAATAAATAAGGTAAAAGCTAACAATCACATAAATATCAGTACTTACCACAGTGACTTAGGATAGCTACCATTAGTAAGCTCTAGACTAATTAACATCAGTACTTACCACAGTGACCTAGGATAGATGCCATTAGTAAGCTCTAGACTAATAAATGATATTACTTACTACAGTGACCTAGGAAGACTAGTGAACATCAGTACATATCATAGCTTCCATCAATGCATATTTAACTCACCATGACCATCAGTCTCCACGTATTCATCTTGATGAGATTCACATCCAGTAATTAGCTGTAACACCCCCTCGTCCTTGATTTCCTGACAAAACTCCAATCGTTCCATACACTGAGCGATGACCCGAGGATCTAAACCTTTGAACACTTCTCTAAGTCGAGAGAAGGTCACAATGCCATTGTTTGAGGCTAACTTGTGCTCCTTGAAGTCACGAGGAGCAAACATCACACCTTGAATTTTACTCAGAAGAGTACTGACTTCGAGAATAATTGTACTCTCTTTAATGTTGGTGGGATTGCGAATAAACATTATATTGACTTTGTCCCCTAGACTTTCACATAGCTTGAACAGCTTGTCCATTGCATATGGAAAAGGGGAATTGGACTGGCGTATCACATCTGATACCTCTTTGACTGTGCACATGACACGTCCTCGAAACATTGCAAATAAATAAACGCTAAAAGCATGACAAAGGCTGTCATCTTGTACGTGAGCACGAAGGGAGCGACAGCTTTTTGTTAGGGTTTCACGAAGCTTGTCTTGAGTGGCTATTTTGTTGCAATTGATAGGAAAAAAACCTGCAAAATGTAGTGAAGTGGGTTCGATGATCTTTTTAGAGAACCTTGGTATGTTATTGAGTATGCGATGCTTGTAATGGTTGTCATATTGACTGGCAAGAACATCGTAATGACTACCTACCACAACAATGTGAGGCTGAGAGACAAAGGAGGGTCGGTTATTTTCGATAAACTGGACCCAAAAATGCAGTCTCAATTTGATGCGTTCTTCATCTTTTGAGAGATCAACAACAATGATAAAAATTGGTGCAGAGACACATACACTATCTATAACAACTGAGTGACTACTGTAATACTCACTGTGTCCGGCAAAGTCGAAAAGTAAAACATGGCCAAATTCAGGATTGTTTTTTACTTCATGAGGTATAATACCAGCTGTACAAGGCTCGACTGTGAACTTTGGGTTCTTGTTGAAGGGAGGGAAAATTCTAGGGTTATGAGGCTGCTTTAGTGCTTCGACTAATGTGCTCTTTCCGCTAGCTGGGTCTCCAACTACTAACATACGAATTATGCTATCTTCCAGTTGTTGAGGTGGTATATCAGGGAATACATTGATTTGTGACTCTTTGGGATCAGCACCATGACGAATAAGAAGCTTCACAACTTCGTGATCATAAGTGAGTTGGATGGCTGTCTGTCCATTTGGACCAGGAATAGAGGGGTTAAGTTTAGCTTCTTCTAATAGAACTTTGACTACATTGATACGACTATATTTACAGGCTAAGTGGAGTGGAGTGCAGTTGTCTCGGTTACGAGAGTGAGGACTGCATCCTTGTTCAAGAATAAGGTAGCGTACAATGTTGGGATGATTTTGTTGAGCAGCAGAATGAAGGGGCGTGTTCTGAAAGAAATCTCGAGCCATGGGATCACAGTGTTGTTCAGTGATCAGATATATAACAATATCTTTGTGGCCGTGTTGACAGGCTAAATGAAGAAGTGTTTCACCCATACGTGTTGGATGTGATGGATTACAGTGTTGAACTTCAATCAAGTACTTCATGATACCTAGATGACCTTTGGTACATGCCGTATGTAGTGGAGTTTCTTCGAGTTGGGCAATACACTTAGGATCACAGTGAAGGTTCTCTATGAGAAACTGAACTATACATGGGTGACCACCAACACATGATAAATGCAATGGGGTGCTTCCAAGTCTGTTTTTAGCCGAGGGATCAAGTCGGATGGGCGGGGACGTTAGATATTTCACAATGTCTTCGTGACCATGTAGACAGGCTAAGTGAAGGAGGGTTGTACCACGAGGTGTTTTGTAATAAGCATCACACTTGTGTCGTTCGATTAGTCGACGCAATAACAAAAAATGACCATATCGGCTGGCGTAATAGACTGAGGGTTTAATCACTGTTCCCTCGCTATAGTTCGGGTTAGCTCCCAGACGAATAAGGCGGTCAGCAACATCTACATCGCCTCGCACACAAGCGTCTACTAGTTTCTTCTGCATTTCTTTGTCAACATGCATAGGGCCGTAGTCTATACGGATGTATGGCCCTTCGGTGAGGCTAGATGTTAGGCGAGTCTCGCACTCGTGAATTGCAGTTCCACCTATAGCAGAAGAAGACGAGAACGACCGCGGAGATGGCTGAGGGTTAGGTCGATGGGGATAAGATCGACTCTTAGACGTACTATTACCACGTAGTTGTCTGTCTCCAGGGTGATTGTGTCTAGGACTGTCCTGTTGCATTTGGGTAGGTAGAAAAGAGAGAAACAAAAATTAAAAAGCAAAGGTCGTTAAGAAGAGCTAGCTATTGGTACGTCACACAACAATCAGCTACAAATATACGATTCAGCAAGCCTTGCTGAGACTCACAAGTTGTTTCCACTCCGTAAATATAAAGCGTCACAAGCTAATTTCTGAATTTATCTACTGTCTTGGGAGGTGGAGTGACAAAAGGAAATGTAAATACCGGAAGTACATGTGAGACGTAGGATGTAGTGGTTAAAAATTAATAATATTCATTGTTTGTTTGTTTGTTCATGTGAAAATATTAGCAATATTATGCTGAAAGAGGGGGTGGGGACAGAGGACGATAAAGGCCAGTTCCGTCAACATTTCCATCTACTCGTTGTAACGTTTCTAGCTTTAAAACATCAGTCTTCCTTATCCATTGACCAATTAGACACAAAGTTGTCAGCTCTATCGGTTCTACACTTTTTATTGCTTAAAATTATGAGTCAAATTTGAAATTGGTGCTAGAATTATTACAGGTTGCAGTACAATAATATATTTGAACTGAAAGTTTTGTTAGGAGTACATAATAATAGACAATATTTGTTGAAATATTATATATTATGTATGTATGTATGTATATATGTATGTATGTATGTATGTATGTATGTATGTATATATGTATGTATGTATGTATATATACATGTAAGGTAATTAATGAAAATTCTAAAAGTAATTATAACAAACCTTATTTTACGGTATAAGGACACCATATTACTTTAACCCTTTTACAACAATTGGCGCGAATGGAAGTTGGGAGTGAATTTATATAGAATACAAAATACTTTGTAATTATACTTAGAATGTATTTGAGATCAATTAGTTACCAAAATACAATTACAGTTGGTTTGACTCTCGGGGATACATACTATGGCGTATGCTTAGTTGCTTAGTTACCAAGAATTGTTTCACAACCAATTACTTTTTAAAATAATATACATGTCTATCATGTGACATGCATTTATAAAGCATGTGGTGAAATTTATTATAGTCAATATAAGCAGATGCTAAGACAAGCATTATCCCATTGTTGACAGAATGTCCATCCATAATGTAGAAGTGGCATTGCTTGATAAATGTTTTAAGACCAAATATGGTAAAAGAGCCATTATTTACAACTTCAAAGGAAGTTTAGCAGATTTATTATGTATATGTACTGTCTACGTTTAAACCATTTCCTTTCAGATGTATCATGAATAAAACTAAAACCTAAATTGTTTACTTTTAATGGTGTGTAAACAAAAAGCAAATTATGTGTTCTCTTCTATTAAAAGATGATTATCATTGAATTATATAGATTTTTCTAGATTATCATATTATCATAATATGTAATTAAAATGATAAATAAGGATTGTAGAAAGAAAGAATAAAATAGAATAAAGAGACAGAAAACAATAAGATTCATTAGTAGTGTGAAAGAAATATTAGCACTAATATTACTAGTAGAGACACATATGCTGATAGAGATGTTATGGTAGAGATATTATGTACTAGTAGGGACATATATACTGGTAGAGATGTTATAGTAGAGAGACATTATACTGATAATGTTATATACTGGTAGAGAGACATTATATACTGGTAGAGAGATGTTATATACTGGTAGAGATGTTATGGTAGAGAAATTATTATGTACTGGTAGAGACATATTATATACTGGTAGATATTCTGATAGAGATGTTATATAGATATTATTTTATACTGGTAGAGACATCATATACTGGTAGATATTATTATGTACTGGTATATAAAGATAGATTTAATACTGACATTTTACATCACCTGAATGATATATTCACATTAGCAATAGTTATGTATTTAAAAATTTTATAAAAATCTATTGCAAAACATCAAAACATAACATTATCAATAATTATTCTAGAACTTTCCTAACATATTAAATACTATTAAACTAAGTAATGACTAACTTTATACAAGAAACAAAACTCTTTTTCAATATTTCATTGAAATCTTCACCAACCATTACACAACGACACATACACACTGGGTCCTAACTGGATTTATTTCTGGAGTTCTTCATTAACCTCAGAACCCTTGTTATTGGTATTATTCATCACCCCCTTTCATGATCCATAACACTGGTCAGATAAAAAATTCTCCACCAATTGCAACCAAACCTATTGTCACATGCTTTGCATATAACTCTTGCTTTGGTTGCCTAGACTGTACAAACAGATAAAGAAGGATAGTTTGACTGATCAGACAACCATCTGTTTATTAATCAAAGTACATGTACAAAACGATCATGCAATGAAGGAAGCAGTACAAAGACAGGAAGGAGTAGAAGTCATACCATATTAGTCATATCCCAAGCTAAATTGTATACATATATTCAATATGATTTCATTCATCATCACAGTTCTGATTAAATACATCATTTATATTATTAAACTGACTGTTGCCATGACAATATTTGACTTAATGCCAATGATTGTATCATTAAACACAACATTTCAAATATTAAAGTAAACTACCTGTTACCATGACAATATTTGACCAGCTGCAGATGGTAATGATTGCATCATATTTGTCAAACTACTATGTCGTACTATCAAGAATAAATCTTAGCAACACATGGGTTATAATTAAGATTTGGTTAATAACACTTCTATTGGTGAAAGCAACTAAAGAGTTCAAGCATATCAAATGTACTACCTATTAATCATAGGTCTTACAGATATATATTAGACGCCATGGTTTTTAACAAATGCTTTAGTTCTTTACAGTCTTAATAGATATCCTACTTGTGGTTCTTGTAAATACTAATTAAATAAGAAAAGTAAAGATGTAGATACTTTCTAAGTGTGTCCCTATTATATACACATATATGGTATGGTGTATGCTTACCAACCTTTGGAAATGTGATGTGATATAGCCTATTTACAATGACTTTCCTATAAGTAATTTCCTAATAATTTTGTGTCGCAAACAATGTATGGGATATTGATGTTTTTTTACTATTGTGAATGCAGAGATTTTCAGTTGTAATTCACTTATTATAGCAAAGTGAATATAAACCAATATGATTGTAAATACAGCCTTCAATAGTAATCCACCAACATTCCAGAGAGTGAACACTTGTTCCTCTGTGTTGTCATATTAACAATACATTTACACTAATTAAGCATAGTCACGTAATTAGAATATTGTTGTGATTTATGAAGAGACGTTTACTGTAAAAATATATCAAAAAAGGACACATGCACTATATCACACACATACACATGAACAGTACGTAATAACATCATCCTTGTATTGCTTGTTTTTTTAAAAAGGTTAACAAAAACAAGATCAATGAAGATTAGAATTTTATTACCAAGATTAAGTGTTGAGTCAATACTTAATTTAATCTTGCAAATGAATCAAATATAAATTCTAGTCTTATTGATCTTTGTTTCTGTCTATCTTTTTTGACAAAGAAGCTATACAACTAAGCAGCTGCTACACGTCTACAGTTAGGCAGGTAATACAATTAGATGTTTTATAACATGTTGAATACTTAGGAAAATAGGCACCTGTCTAAAATGTCCCTCTTTCTCCATTTAATGACAACAAAGTCAGCTCTGTTAAAAATTATTTGCTAGAACATCCTTTGACATCTTAAAAAGTACAATAACCATCAATTTATTGTTTCTATTTACTACTACTACTATTACTAAAGGACAAACACTCATATAGAAATCATAGAAAATCTGCTATAAATAATGCATTAAAACACAATTCATAACTGTATATTATAGTCTTACTATTTGCTTATACATGTAGTTTATGATTTGATTGCATTTCCTGTAGAGGGAAGTCGTAACGAAAACATTGTCTGACAATGAACAACAAACTACATCCATTTTAATTTCTAAACAATTTTGACCTAAGAAATTATACCAAATATAGACTTACACGGTTACCATAATAACAAATCATTCTAGCTATGCTCAGTCTATTCACTTGATAGATAAAAGTAAAATAATACCCAAAACTGAGATCTTTGTATTGGGCTTAATACAGTAGGATGATGAAACAAATAGTTAAAAATTGAGGATAAAGTATGTCAAAGAACATTTTAACAAGCTTTTTACTTGTACTCTACTGTACAGTATGTATATGTTATAGCTTCAATTAGACCACAGTTTGACCTTGTGCCAGTAAATAAAGGTCATGTCACTACAAATCACCCATCTATTACCTATTCATTTAGAGCAGTACCAGTAAGAACAGATTAGGAAAAAATGAAAGAAAATAGACACGTAGAGTGTGTGAAAGGAAACAAACTGAGTGAGTGTAGATGACTAATAAATTAAAGACATGTCGTTAATTAGGCATGTGTACAGTTACATACATGCATGTATCCTATTTAAGTGAAAAATTCCCTACTACATCAAGCCATATATTTAATGGAGTAGAAGTAATTCTATCTCAGTCTTCCCAGCTCACACGGGAAACAATCCACCTGACAATAACAAAAAATTGATATTTTTAGACAAAGTTCTGAGCAACAGTTATGGTAATTGGAACTAGATCATGTAATTCTAAGATTTTATATTTAATATAGACTATATACTATTGTACTGTATAGTCTGGAGTGTTAGAACTGGTAAGACAAACAAAAATAGATTGTCTTGCCTATAATGGTATTATACACATTGTATGCCACAAGTGTACATCATTAATGGTGGATTTATCTGAAATCTTCCAAAGACTTTCCCCAGGATGATATCATAGAGGTATTTGCTATTCATAAAGTAGGAATAGTTGTATCATAATGTCCTGATATTGTCAAAAACGTTTGAACTATAACACCCTAAATTAGAGATTGTCCCAATAAGCTAAGATCATCTGTATTAAATAAGCATATATTCAAACAACCTACTAAGCTAAAAAGGATTGGTTATCTTGATAAATTAAATCACAGATAGCTTTTAATATTGTCATAGCTCCTGTGAATAAAAATTAATAATGATAAGATATAACCAACACTAGCTTACACACCTAATTACATGTAAATATCATGTGCTATCAATAATTAAGAGTGTACTTTTTTCATATTTATTATATACACAATGTACACTGAACTTTATTAAGGACTAGTATCATACTTTTATAAACTAATACACTCTTAGACAAGTGTGTGAAATGTTCTTACAACAATATTACAACGCTATAACCCTATCTATCATGACACTTCCATAAACGCAGTCCCATACTATGTGTTGTTTTCATCACATCATGATCACAATAATTGTATAGCTTTTAATATTGTCATAGCTCTTGTGAATAAAAATTAATAATGATAAGAAATAACCAACACTAGCTTACACACCTAATTACATGTAAATATCATGTGCTATCAATAATTAAGAGAGTGTAGTCTTTTCATATTTTTATATACACAATATACACTGAACTTTATTAAGGGCTAGTATCATACTTTTATAAACTAATACACTCTTAGACAAGTGTGTGAAATGCTTGGCTATCATAATACACTCATAGCAGCTGTTTATGATAGCCTATCTTGGCCAGTAGTATGTATTGACTAGCATATATTATATACTATAGTGTGGTCACTTATTTGTCAAAACAATCAATCAATTTTATCAGTGTATATACAATATAGATTAGCGTCCTTAATGGACCAGACTTTACTACACAACATTGCTTGCATGCCTTAATATAACAACATTGTAGAATAGGTTATTAATTTTACAGATATCAATTATTAAGGTCTAATTTTTGCATATTAAATTGTCATTTCAAAGTAACAATATTGTTATAAATCAAAATTATTCTCGGCTCATTACAATATTTAAAATATGAGACTTCACAATACACATAATTACTGCTATATGTACGAGTAAACAACAATGAGTAAAGTCATGTCTAAAAGCATGAGTAACATAAATACAGCAAACTATCAAACAAGTACTAATATAGTTAATTGTGGTCAGTTGACAAAGACAATGACTACATTATATAGTTTATAATATGTAGTATTAGCCATTATTAAATAAACTGCCAAACCACTGCTCACCTATAAACACTGAATACATAGTTGGTTATGTCACAAGTATTACAAGTGTCATAGTTGCTCAATTAGGTTAATTATCGAAGCTCAATTTAACAAGTGTATACGGAAGTCATCATTCACACTTTGTCTTTGTTTTGAGAAGACTTGTAAAACTTAATTTGGTGGTTTGTTCTTACAGCAATATAGTGCCTATAATGGTATCTATACCTCATGACACTTCCATAAGCTTCATTATCTAATTAACGAATTAATAATATTACACACGTATTGATAATTAAGATGGATCAACAATACAACAGACCGATATTAGATTCTGTTCACATCAAAACTTCATTCTCTATCATAATTTTACTTTTTCTCTTTAGATTTATGAAATGCCAACTAGCATTTAGCATTCCTGTTCATACCATTCAATTCCACATCTTTTACAAAGTTATCTTTAGTATCAATAAGTAAAAAAATTGTTTTAAGAGAACAAATTACAATTAAAATTATCTAATAAATGAAGTAGCACTCGACAATCTCTCACAGTACCAACATTAATATTTAATTAAAAACAAATTGCTTGCTTGGTGAAATACACACAGTTATGTGATAATAACATGACAGACTTTATTTTTGTCTGGACAATCAACACTAAAGAACATAATCAAAAACTAAAGCAAATTATTCAATACAACATCCAATAAAATATTACTGTGTTCTTCAGTATCAGTTGTCCAGACAAAAATAAAGTCTGTTAAGTTCTTTATCAACTATTACCTCTCTAATTAAGAGGCTTACGACAATGAATTTATGAAATGTCTGATTAATCTTATTAGTTGTGTGGTACATAATACTATGTCATGTTATAGAAATGTAATCATATACAGTTGTTATTACATCATATTATTACTGAAAAAGGTACAGTTTTGATAACGTCTTTGATTGTTAATGATGTGTGTAGACCACCACGAGGTCACACAGGACTTCCTCAACAGATAGATTCTTAGAACTCACTTTTAATATAACTAGTCACATGCTCATCCTCAAATTATATCATTCTTTATTGAAAATGTAGTGTTTGGTGTGTATATAGCTACAGATTACATCATATTAATAGTTGACCTGTTACTAATGATCGACGATCCATCTAAATCCATGCCATATTTATAATTCACAGTGTAACGTAAGACATACTAAGATACAACACAACAGTCGTGGAATATCTTTTTGATTTGAAACCAAAGTCCAAATTAATAAGGTATTATGTTTTACAAAAAATAAACTTCTTGCAACTTATATATTTGTATACGACTGAACACTAAAGTAGATTATCACTTTAAAGATGTCCTTAATAAAGTAGATCTATAGTAATATCAATATGAAAAGCATGAGATGTAGTGTATCCCCAGACTCATTCACTGATTCTGATGGTGAATGAGTCTGGGGATGTAAGATCACAAGTATTGGTATCATAAGAGAGCAATGATTGCTATGTATTAATAAATTGACGTCTATTATATTGGTTGCGTTTTACTAAAGTGATGTGAAAATCAACAATATCAAATAGAAAGTAAACTATGGTAACATACACAAATATGTGTACATAACACATATACAAATATGTAAAAACATAGACATACAATAACATACACTCACACACACACACACACCCACACATCTACACAAAACAATTGGTTTACTGTCAACAAAATAGAAACTACAATTATCAACTATTTGATCAAACTAATTCTTTTTAGTCACCACTATCACTAACAATGATAGTAGATAAGCCAGCCCTATATCATAGATAAATTATTGATGAACAATAGTTAAAGTAACAATCATCAACAACATACATAATTATTATATCATGAAAATAAGCTTTAATTATTATAATAAATACTGTAGTAATATAACAATGGTTAACAACATAGTTAATAAGTTAACAATCAGCATCACGAGGAAAGGAAGTTCCCAGATTGAGACCATGTTTGTAACATGTGATGATCACATTTTGTCCAGCGACATTTAGTTGAGTTTGCTTCATAGGAGCACAAAGGAACATAATAGTGTACAGGGCTACTTCAAACTCAGGACTGGTACCAATAAATGTACTGCCAACTGGTTTGATCTATATGGACGAATAAATGATCAATGAATGGATGGATGTAGAGACAAAAGAAGTGATGGATGGATGATAAATAAATGGATGAATGGATGTAGAGACAAGTGAATGGATGAACAGAAAAACAGATGATCAGATTAGATAATAAAACGATAAGAGACTAAACGATAATATGACACACCTCTCTATTCCACTTAAACTGGATCGTGATCAGGTGACTGTTTTCATCTACATTACCCTAGGACATTATAAAACATTATTAATAGTCAATATTATATAGTCTATTGGTTGAAGTTCAAAATAAAAACCAAATAAATTAAGTAGTTGAAATAACAGTTCAGTAGCTAAACAGTTTATTCCCTTCCTTTTTGTTATCTATTTTCTGTTTTATTATTTCAGACTAGATATTTGAGGTTAGGACCTGAACCCTCTAGAACCAGGTCTAACTCAAATTATTAATCGCCACAGTCACACTAATATGACAGTACACACCGCCACACAAAATTAAATTTCTAGGGGAAATATTTTGACTAATCACATGTCAATCTTCATCAATAGTAAATAAACATGAAGAAAATAATACCCAGAAACATAATACAAGATAAACAACATGTACATTTCCTACACATGTTCAAAAGAACATCCCATATTTCAGAATTGTATGTTATGCAGTAATGCTTCAATTAATAGCAACAGAGATTGCATAAGTAATATTAAAATAGGTCTATTCTCTCATAGTGAAATAATTTGACAAGCTAAAATGAATGTTAGTTTAGAGCAATTTGATGAATTTGTAAATTTTCTGAATTTTATCCAGGAAACTTTTAATGCTAATATTGTATCATCCAATTTTAATGTTTTAAACACTCTAAATACAAATACCAAACTTGGTCGTAATTTCATCTTGCCAAAACTTCTCGCAATATATATAGATGGAATCACTTAAATGTAAATAAAATTTGTTTATTGTTTTAGTTGTTTATCGTTTTAGTTGTTTACTGTTTTAGTTGTTTATTGTTTTAGTCATCAATACTTTATTCTTATAAACATGTTTTTACATTGTTTACTATTTAAGCACACGACCTTACTTCCAAGTATTAATCAACGTACTAAATTGTGTTTTTTGTTCCTTCAGCTGCGTGTATGCCAAGGGGAAAACAGGAAGCTTAACTCATAGCAAGAAATACATAGTTGAGTCTGTGATGTTGCACACACGACATTACTGTATATGCCTTATTTTTTAAAAAAGTATGTGCTAAAGTTTTGTCATTTTTGAAGAAAGAAAACCAATTGTTGTATAATATTCCCTTGCTTTAAAAATTTCCGTTGCAAAAAGAAACAACTTGTGTCAACACATAGTAACCCACTTGTTATATTGCATGTTAGCAGATTGTTCATAAGATGTTTTCCCCTCAATATAGTAATATCTTCTATATTTTGATATACCTATGTTCATCTTGTTTGTTTTTTTGTTCATACCAAAATGTAGCAACTATGTAACTCAAATTACCTCAAATTATGTCATTCAAACTATCCTCAGAGTTAACAGAATGTAAAATTCTCGCAAAATCAGAAGCCTTAGCTATGATCAAAGCTATAACAAACATCAATACTCACCACATTATCCTAGGATAACTACTATTGGTAAGCTCTAGACCACAGTGATCTGGGATAGCTACCATTAGTAAGCTCTAGACTAGTGAACATCAATACTTACTACAGTGACTAGGATAATACTACCATTAATAAGCTCTAGAGTAGTGAATATCAGTACTTACTACAGTCATCTATGATAATACTACCATTAGTAAACTCTAGGGTAGTAAACATCAGTACTTACTATAGTCACTTATGATAATATTACCATTAGTAAGCTCTAAACTAGTAAATGTTAATGATTACCATGATAGCCTATGTACTCTTAGATTAATATTGCTAACACATGTATATCATATGATAGTGACATCATCAGTCAACAAGTTGGACACACCTTAATATGTACCTGGTGTTATAATTAGTTTTCAATGCATTTACCACAATACCAAACATTACCATGTAGGTCATTACAACAGGAAGAGTATATTTACCACAGTGACTTAGGATAGTAAACTGTCGACTAATGAAAGTCAGTACTTACCGCAGTATCTGGGATAGCTACTAATAACAGCTCTAGACTAGTGAAATCAGTACTTAATACAGTGACTTAAGATAGCTACCATTAGTAAGCTCTAGACTAGTGAACAGTACTTACCACAGTGACCTAGGATAGTTACTTTTAGTAGGGTCTAGACTAGTGAGCATCAGTACTTACTACAGTGACCTTTAGTAAGCTCTAGACTAATGAACATCAGTATTTACCACAGTGACCTAGAATAGTTACAATTAGTAACCTCTAGACTAGTGAAATCAGTACTTAATACAGTGACTTAAGATAGCTACCATTAGTAAGCTCTAGACTAGTGAACAGTACTTACCACAGTGACCTAGGATAGTTACTTTTAGTAGGGTCTAGACTAGTGAGCATCAGTACTTACTACAGTGACCTTTAGTAAGCTCTAGACTAATGAACATCAGTATTTACCACAGTGACCTAGAATAGTTACAATTAGTAACCTCTAGACTAGTGAAATCAGTACTTAATACAGTGACTTAAGATAGCTACCATTAGTAAGCTCTAGACTAGTGAACACCAGTACTTACTATAGTGACCTAGGACAATTACCATTAGTAAGCTCTAGATTAGTGTACATCAGTACTTACTACAGTGACTTAAGATAGTTATTAATTACAAGTACATAAATTCCATACATACCTTTTTACTAACATAACCTTGATAATCAACATTGCCAAGTTTCTCTTGAAGATAAAATTGAATCCAATTATGAAATCCAATAACTTCACTTTTATCTCGAGTCTCACCAACAAACACATGCTCAAAACCAGATGAGTCAAGTGCTTTAGACCCCTTAGTCCTAAGAGGAAAATTCCAAACAAATAAATTGTCAAACTTAGTTCCTTTTGAAAAGAGCTACTTGTCCCCTGACTACTACTATTGGCCTATAGTCTAAGGATAAGGCTATAGTTGAGTCTTTGTAATAAGAATACATTGAATTATTTATGTTTTTACTAACAATAGGGAGAGCATCCACTACTTTATGGAGTCTAAGTTCATAAAAAACTGACCTACGATACAACTTGAACCATAGGTCATATAGTTGATGTTTGAACTTCATCACGTCAGAATCACTTTTACCTTTCGATACAAGATAGTTGTGGGCTCTCTTCATCACCTGATGATAATTATAACAATCAGTGACTATAAATATTTAGAACGTTATATATGTGTGTGTGAAAGTAAAAAGAATATATACATTAACAAGAACAGTACTATAACAAACACAAATTAAAGGAATTGTACTCAAATTATAGAACAAAAATAATAACACAGAATAACTGTTGGTGCATTGCATTTACCCAGTAAAGATACTATTAGAACGTAACAGTAAACAGCATGCATCTCCAGTCCTACCCTTTTATATTCTCATTTAATTCCTTTAAAGTCATTTAAACAATATTTAAAATTAGACAGTATTACAACCTAGTACTATGTTATATCAGGAAACTTGGCAAAGGTTTTAACTTGATAGGTTGGTCTTCTTTTACAAATCAAAATATCAAACACTATTTTTAAAGTAATTCATAAATTATAGTATCATAGCCAAATTTACCCACTATGTGTTAGTAAAGATTGAACTAAAGATAATTGGGGAGTTTTAAACTTAAAAATATGCAAACAAGATTCCTGCCAAGTCAATATATGTAATACAAACAAAACAACATAACCTTGGTTTTCATAATTTCGTCAATAAAGGTCCTATTTTCTCTTATTTCTTCAGGAGTCACCTCCTCCTGTACACCTTTTAGTAAAAAGAATATTAGTTATTATAAAGTCAGAGCTATGCATTGCACAAACAAAAACAATAATATTTATATATAGAAGAAATGGGTAAAACAATAGCTTAATTTGCATTCAAATGGTACCAGTGCTAGTTTCATAGTTGTCCAGGAGAGCAATGAAAGACTTAAAAGTGGGCCTAGCCAAAACACTAGGATCAACAAATGTAAAGAGAGGGTCTCTAGCCATGTCTTGTGTCCGATAGGATTTAGTACCTGAAGAATGAACAACAAGATTAAACGAATGAACAAATGGATGAAACATGTCAATATATACTTTATGCCTGTACAGGTTTAAGATCTGTTGCATCATGAACCACCTTACACAATGCTTAGAGAGAAAAATGGCTTACCATAATCTAATTGAACACTTAAGCATTTAACTCTGATCATACAATGTCAAATGATACTACATTATTTGACCTGTAAGAGACTGTGTGTTTAAGGTTTTACGTGTAATAGTGCAATCATATAAACTAATTTAATTTAATGACAAAGGCAGAGCCCAGAAATATTGATAATTTCTAGGAGAATCAGGAAGCAATTTCTATTTTATTGCATCCAATGAAGGCTTCAAGAATCAATCATTTCTCTATTAAATATTGTAGATGTAATTAAGAGACCACCAGTAATGTTCAATAAATTGAATTAGTTCTTGGTTCTTGAACTAGTTTACTAGCTTTCAAATTGTTTTAGGTTTAGTTGTAGTTAATTCATTTGTAATAATAGTGTATTTCAGCTAAACTCTTATTGAATATAAATATATACGGATATTCAATTAACAATAAAGTAACGATGTACTACCTGTTCATCATTATCTATTGAATATCAATTAGTATGCATCACATTACAACATTACCACATACGTCTTTGTAAGTCAATTTGATAATCTCTGCCAGGAGTGAGTCTATTATCATCTAGTTTCCATAATTCAGTACAGATATCACTCAATTCATGATCTGGATTGAACCTGGACGAAGAAATGGACAGAAATAATATAAAATTGTATTGCTGATACACCAGCTCTAAATGAAACAGAATTTTGTTTATTCTACTATAACTACCTCGTATATGACATTTCATTTCAATTCCAGTAAGAGAATTATACAGTAAAGAACATATTTATGGGAATGTGCACAAGGAGCTAGAATGTTACTGCAAATGGCAACACTCATTATTTGGTGTTTAGGATTATGTCTAGCATAATAAAGGAACCAGTGTTGTAATTTTATCTGTGCCCTGGGCCCCCCACAACCTCTTTGTTATATAATATGCAGAACCCAATCTAATTGGACTCTGTCTACTTAGTCAAGTGGCTAGCTATGAATTGTTTATAGTAATAAGAATAACAGTCTCTTACCCCTGTGCCATAATAGAACGTTAGATAGAGATAAGGTGAAGACAATAATCCTGGAGGCGTGGCTTGGTTGATTAACCAGTAACCACTTAATAATGTGTTGGGATGCAAGTATAGTTCTTATTATTCTTTTTACGTCACTATAACTACAAAAGTAGAAGTCTTATGAACGTTAGTTTCACACAGAAAAGTGTGTTTTTACACCAGGTATCTGATTTTTAGAAGTCTTATTTCGGATGCTTTTAACAAAGTAGTGGTTCATGATTGTGCCAATTTGAGGTAATTGCAAATCTGACTAAATCTATTTCTTTTCCTGGTATTTGTCTTTGCTGGTGTGAGTGTGAACTACCTATTTAGAGTATGGTAGGATAGAGGGTGTGGCATAGGTAGAGATGTATCATATGTTAAGCATCCAACAAACATCTATACTAAGCATATGTCTTTATCACTTCTGCTATGCTGGGCATCATATGTATAAGTTTAAATAAGATATTGACTTATGTGCAAAAGATTCATTATTCATGTTACAAAAACCTTTCTTGGTGAGAACTATTGTTCTCATCGCTATAAGCATATGTATATATATATATATATATATATATATATATATATATATATATATATATATATATATATATATATATATATATATATATATATATATATATCACTAAATATGGATTGGTTGGTTAAACAAACGACTGCAAGTCTTAATTACCACTTGTTTTGAAATGTTGTTAGTTTCAGTCCCATTTGCCAATTATCACTAAGTACACATAAAGGCCATATCATATTATCTTTTTCCTCTCATTGTTTAGCTTGTTTATGATGACAGTGAGCAACAAACTATATCGACATGAGAATTAACTTCTTAATATTTCAATGATATTGTCTAACCACTCTCCATTTATTTATCTATTAGTATGGAGACTTTAATGCTAACTTAGACGTTCTTTTTGCTGGTCAAGTCCACAATCTAACCAGCTAACTAACAAACTGTTACTTAAATCTTCCATCTAAGGATACCTGGGAGTGTGGATGCATGCATTGTGCCATGTGCACAAATCTGCATATTCATACTGTGGAAGGAATATACAGGAAATTGTCCTTGTGACATAATGGATGGCTATGTGAAAGAATCACATCAAAAGCTAAACTGCACACTTTAATCTGTAAACACATAATGGAATAGGGTAGTTTATCACCATCAGGAAGGGTTTGACATGCTACAGTGTTTACACATGTAATTCTAACAGTTGAGTAAGTGTTTCTATAGTCAATCCTTTGATAGTTTGTATAGAATTATAATTGAGATAACTATAAGGTATGAATACAATAAATTGGAAAATGATTTGACTAAAAAATGCAATTACATAATATATTACAGACAAATGGAAAAGATGGAGCCATTTAAAAAAATATGATTCCATAGGATGACTTTATAATTAGACTCTTATGTGAAATA
Source organism: Xestospongia muta (assembly GCA_963693285.1). Classification (NCBI taxonomy): domain Eukaryota; kingdom Metazoa; phylum Porifera; class Demospongiae; order Haplosclerida; family Petrosiidae; genus Xestospongia; species Xestospongia muta. The sequence continues at coordinate 6,286,144 of OY848924.1, forward strand.
GTTCATCAGTAACAGAAATAGTTTAATGCAAATAACCTCTTCTACTTAGTTATAAAAGGAGAGCCTGTTTAGTCAACTAGTACAGATCCATTAACCCACTTGGTGTTCACTATAATTTATGTCATCGATATTATGATTAATTTATATACTGAGATTTTATCAAAAAGCTAAAACCATTATGGTAAAGTATATAAGTAATAACTGTTATCTGGATAGTTCATATCTAATTAACTAATTAACAATATTTAAACAGCAGTAGGGTAGGCTGTATCCAGATTGCCACCACGTATGTAACGTTTGATGATAACATTAAGTCCATTAATGTTTAAGTGAGTCTCTTCCTCAGAAGAACAAAGGAAGATAATAGTGTACAGGGCTACTTCAAATTCAGGACTGGTACCAACAAATGTACTACCAATTCGCTTGATCTATTATGAATGGATAAATAATCAATGGATGAATGGAAGAATAAAAAGTAATACATGAATGATTATCATTATAAAAATGTGTGCTAATTGCATGTCATGCTAGCAACAGTGATGGATGAAACCATGTAAGAATTCACTTCAATGTCCAATTAATCAGTCACATTGAGGCAAATAAAATTTAACATATTGGTTACAGTGTTTTTTAAGCAGTTGATGCTTATAGTTAATAGTAGAAATGAAACAAATTAATGTTAACTTTGATTATTCAGATATCTTATAGTAAACAATGTCCAGATAATTAGTACTTTGTGGAATGTTGTTCTTAATGACTTTGCTGGACAATGTTATTTTGACAATGAAAATATGAAGGTCCCATCAGTCCAAGTATTTTCTCATGCAAATTAGTTACAGAAGTGAACACTTAAAGACAGGCTAGGGTCATCAAGTGAGGGATCTAATTGTTATGTATAACATAATTATTCCCACGTGGCCCAAATCAAAGGTGGCAACTAACCAAAACATGGTTTACATACCTTCCCATTCCATGTAAACTGGATAGTAATTAAACGAGTGTTTTCTCCTTCATTAGGCTAAAGAATTAAAAAATAGTCAATTGTATACTCATGCTGGCATTAGTTTGTAAGAAGTAAATAAATTAGTTAACCAATAACCATCAGCACTTGCCATAGTAACCTGTCTAATGAATATCAGTACTTACAACAACGACTTAAGATAGCTGGTTCTAGACTTATTAACATCAGTACTTACCACAGTAAATTAGGATAGCAACCATTAGTAAGGTTTAGACTAGTGAACATTAGTACTATCACAGTAACCTATAGCTACCATTAGTAAGTTCAAGACTAGTGAATACCAATACTTACCACAACAAACTAGAATAGCGATCATTAGTAATGAGTTCAGACTAGTGAACTTCAGTACTATCTATTATCAAGTATTTTCAGTTACAATAATTATGTATTACATTACCTTGTTATTAATAATACCATGATAATCAACTTTGCCACGTTTCTCTTGCTGGTGGAATTGAATCCAATTATGAAATCCAATAACCTTTTCACTTTGAGTCTCCCCAACAAACACATGCTCAAAAGCTGATGAGTCTTTTATAGAATCTTCATGTCTAAGAAAGAAAATAAAATGTTAAAAGAAAATATTAACATTGGTCATCTACTTTGCTAATAATTATATTAAAGATATCGTCTATTAAATATACTTATTCATTAAAACACTTTTAAGTAAGATCCCATCAGTCCCTTTCAAATAACTAAGAAACTACACAACACATATGAAATTAACAAAATCTTATGAATTTATACTCATTTATATTAAATCACTTCCACACTAAAAGTGTCTACTATGAAGAGAAATTATTGAGTTTCCAATAAGAAGCCATGTAAGCAAAGATACAGTATCATTGCATATCTACTTTCATTATTACAACTTCCATTATTACAACAAACTAACCTACTATATAACTTGAACCATATATCATAAAGTTGATGTTTAAACTTCTCCACATCAGGATCACTTTTACCTTGAGATACAAGATAGCTATGAGCACTTTTCATTACCTGATGATAAATATAACAGGAATTAAGAAAATACAAATATATGTAAATGAAAAATTGGTTTATATAAAAGAACATAAGATATGGTGGTACAAAAATAATAGCAATTCAATCAAACACTATTAAATATTTTACTAAAGAGAAGGAGGAAGTTTATTAGCATAATACTATAATATAAAGCTGTATATGTCATACTCAGACAGTATGTGTATAATCAGTATACCTTAGTTTTCATAATCTCATCAATAAAGGTATCATTTTCATTTTGTTCTTTAGGAGTAACATCCTCTTGTATACCTAGTAATGAACACATCACGAATATTTGATAAGGTAATATTTAATATTTCCACTGCCAATAAATTTGCTAAGTATTAGCACATAGTGCATAAGCTAGATACTGACAGTATCACTCACTGTTAATTAGAGGAATGACTTGACAAAATTTAGATCATGTCAATATTCAATTTTAATTATTTTGATGGTAAACCATCAAATATTTCCATTGCCAATAAAATTTGCTAAATATTAGTACATAGTACATAAGCTAGATACTGAATTCATGAAAAAAAATCATAAATAAATTCATCAACTAAATGTATTACAGAGTTTAGTCCAGAGTACATGGTCATACACTATAGTAGTAACTTATACATTTTATACCTGTCCTAGGATTATAGTTGTCCAGAAGAGCTATGAAAGACTTAAAAGTGGGTCTTTCTAAAGCACTAGGATTAACAAATGAAAAGAGAGGGTCTTTGGCCATATCTTGTCCTTTGGATGACTTAGTAGTACCTAAAGGTTGAATAGATGCATGAGTATAATGCTTTAAGACTTTGCATTTAAATCTTAAGTGGAATGGAAAATTTCTCTAAATACTAAGTATGCAATGAAACACTCCATAAACATGTTTAATCTTTTTTCTAAGCATAATAATTATGTTACCATGTAAAGTAAACTATTAGATGTACCTCCTTGTAAGTCAATTTTATAGTCCTTATTAGGAGTGAGTCTATTTTCATCTTGTTTCCACAATTCAGTACAGATACTACTTAAGTCATCATGTCTAAACAGAGAAAATGAGAGATTGCATGAGATCTATAAAGGTAGTCTAAACAATTAAATCTATTGTGAAGTGATTATTTGACACTATAATGTCATGCCAAATTATAATCAAGCTATTCTTTGGTCATACCCATAATAATAACAAGAGCCAATAGTCTCAATATAGCATTAAGTTTCAAATTTTAAATTGAATTCAAAAGTTCATATCACAGTTAATTATATTCATGACTTCACAAGAAATGTGAGACTTGCTAAAATACTATGATCAACAAATCTATGTAGAGAGATGGTAATTTGGCATGTCTTGTCCCACTGATAACTTAGTAGTAGTACAAATATGGTCATGAGCTGACTACTGTTTAGCAAAGCTCTGGGTCCTTTCTGTCATGCCCAACATATAATCTTATGACAATAACATTTTGTTTGAACAAAAAGGTGTCTTAGAACTCTGGTTACTATATTAAGTGTAGATCTAGGTTATAAAATTTGCAGAACATTCATTTCAAGTGTTTCCATATTAGTAACCATGTTCTTGGATAAGTGTTGTTCTAGACCACGATACCTTCATTAGGTTCAATGTACAAATAGTTTTGAATATTGAATACAGTACATTCATTTGGCTACATATATAGGGCAACAGGGTATAGCTGCTACCAATGACAAAAGTATAGCTGCAGTGAAAATTTATTTGTATGATATATATATATATATATACATACACACCACACACACTGTATGAGGATGATAAATTGACAATAATAATGACAATCTTACACATGGTGTTGACAGAAATTCCCCATTCTGCCTGCTTGTAATTTTTTCCTGTTCCACAAACACAAAATGTACTATGTCTATCTAAATAAAATAAAAACAATTATTTTTCTTAAAAACATACGAGACAAGTTAACATTAAAGTGCAAAACACTCGAAACTTGGTTTCTTGAGAGATCGAGAAACGAGTTCGCAATTACGTACTTGTAAAATAATGACGCTTAGCCACGCCCTGGTGGGCGGTAGCTCTAATTGCAACGCCCTATTTCACAATTATGGTTTGCGTGTAGTTTCGCTGTAGTAGTGGAAATGTTAAATATTTTGTCAATTAGATTAAATCTTTCAGAATTTTAACAAAGAGTGCATGAAGTCTGACTGTTGATATATTGTATATTACATCTAGGAGAGATTCATTACAGAGAAAAGACAGAGCATATATATATATACCAGCTGAAAAGACCTAATCTCTTATGTAAAGATAGGAAATATATTGGGGACATGTCTATCAGCAATACCCTTATTATTTAATACATCAAGTTGACTTGGTTCTATCTGTCCATAAGTAGATACTCCAGTTAACATGGCTCTTTTGTCAGTGACAATTTGAGGTAAATGCAAATCTGATTCAATTCGTTTCTGTTCCATTTGTTGCTTTCGTTTTTGTTGGAGCAAGTGCACTCTGATTGGTTGTCTGGCTGGTAGGGGTGGCATAGTGGGAGTGGCATAGGGTGGAGCTGCAGGTGGATCCAGTACCTGTAAAGAAGGAGATTGATTACATGCTTCATCGTATTAAAGAATCAATCTTCACATCACTGAATCCACTATTGGGTTGAGTGAATGTACATATTCAATGTGATATTATCTTACTTCTAACTGTCCACTGAAGCTCATTGCTTTTTGTATCATATGTCTATTACGAGCTTTCCTCATTGCCTTCCAACTAAAGAGAAACTGTCTTTCCATTTCACTCACTTCTCGGCTGTCCAATAATTCTGTAAAAGAATATTTTGTACAGTATTTATTTCAGTTAGATGTAATATCTCTCTTATAAGGACACTATTAATTTTAAAATCTACAATTAACTTAGAGCTTTACAGAGTACTGTGCATGCTTTTAAATGTATCATGCAATTGTTTACCTAGTTTGTGGCACATTGTGACTACTCTATCACGATATTTATGTTTACTAGAGAGAGGATTGCCATGAAGATCCAACTTCCACAGTTTAACCCATCTTGAAAGCACTTTTGAAATACTCTGCAAACAACTTGATTATCAGATGCTTATGTCACAAGTTTGTATAATACCTTCATACTTGTGAGTTGATTCTCACTGGCCATTACTTGTTGTAACTCTGAAAGAGATGCTAGATCCTCGAGTGTGTCCAACTGATTACCAGATACATTGAGCACTGTTAGATTGTTCTAGTAAGTAAAGTGTAAGTCTAATTTTCATTGGTTAGTCACTTGATTTGTCTTGTCATCCTTCCATCATCCATCTGCCTGTCTAGTCCATTGTCTATCTGTCTGTCCATCAATATATCTATTTATTGATCCATCCATTTGTGTATAGACTTACAGCTAATCCTTTAATAGATCTAGGATCAAAAAGTAGTTTCTCTCCATCAGGAAGATTCTGATGTGCAACGTGTAGTTCTAACAGTTGTGTTAGTGTTTCCAGACCTTCAACAACTCGTATAGAATTATGATTGAGATAACTATATAGTAAAGATACAGTATTTATAAAAATGATTAATAAAGTACAATTATAATCATATAATATCAGGGACAAAGCATGCAAGCAGAGAATGTTTTTAAAAATGGGTATCATTAATAAGTTACACAGTAAGACAGTATAACTTAACTAGCCCCTCCCATTTTGGAAGGAGACCTGGTTAGACATAACTAGTACAGATATAGATTAATGCCATACTTTAATGTGAATAATAATACATTTAGGTTCCTATGTCTAAGGTTTAGGGTCTGGAGTATAGTATTAAATTTCCATTTAAGTACACTACTCTGTTACTGACACTCTAGACACTGCCAATAAATTATAATGACTAACTGACATACTTACAGTTTAGTAAGATGATGCAACATGTGTAAGTTTTCCATTTTTGCGATGAGATTGTTTTGTAGATACAAATGAGTGAGAAGAGGGGTGTGGTTACCAAATTCATTTATCTTGCTGATCTGGTTGTCGTACAAGTAGAGTACAGAGAGACTGCGACACAAATGAATATTTTCCTAATAAAAATGAGCTTAATCACATTATTACCATTACTACTTACTATGTGTTCAACTCCTTTCTCTGAACAGTAAAGGTGGGTAACTCTGGCTAAAAATTGCTCTTGTGTCTCATCTCTTCTGCGTTTACTGGCGTGACCAGTACATCTACACAACAAGTCTACTGTCAGTCGAGGCATAGCCTGCAAAAACTAGAAGAAAAGGTCACATGCAAAAATTAAATTTGTATCGAACTACTTAATCACCATGGCAACCAAATTATTAACCCATGTGGTGACATGAAGAGGGTCATTGGGTTTTCGGTTGGACTTGTAGCTGGAGCAACTGGCGCGTATTGGGGTCTAAATAGCTCTAGACAAGAAAAAGCTGAAGGAAACGATGCTTCTACTAATTTATTCGATGATTTTGAGAAGAAGAAAAAAGAGCTAGAAGATAATCTCTTTAAGTAGGAATATCTATATATAATTGTACGTCCTTATTGTGTGTTATATTCTGTTAGATATGGTCAGCCAGTATCATCTGTTTCCCGCCATTTTTATAAATCTCATTGTCTTGAGTATGACCGAGCTAAACGGATACCATTATGGACAATAGAGAAGCTAACAAAGGGTAATGAAGTGAAAGCTAATAGAATTAAGTCAATATTTCAGGTACATTCTAATTTCTATCTCTATGCATAAACTTAAATCAACAGACAATTAATAGAATTTGGGGTTGCTACTAATTTTAATTGTAGCCTGTGTATCACTGTTTACATGTGATGCATTTGAAATAGAGTGTTGGTCTAATACAGGAAGTAACTGGATATTTATTACTTGTGAATCAAGGATTTCAATAAAATAATTAAAAATATTTAACTATTGCTCAGTGTAGTGAAAAGACTATTTGACAAACTTAACAAAACCTTCCTATTTTAGCCTGATAAAACTCTTCTATCACAATTCTCAGCAACCAATGCAGACTATCTTGAAAGTGGGTGGAGTCGAGGTCATATGGCTGCTGCAGGCAACTACAAACATTGTCAAGAGAGTATGGATGATACTTTTTATTTAACTAATATATTACCGCAAGATCTGGACAATAACTGCAAGTTGGTTTGTTTCACTTAATACAATTATCTTCCATCTCATGTCTACATACACAATACACTATATAATGTAACTACATTAAATGCATTTCTTTTCTGATATAGTTACTGGTACCGGATTGAGTCTTATTGTCGACGCTTAGCTAAGAAATATGATGTGTTAGTAATATCTGGTCCTCTGTTCTTACCAGAAGTAAGAGAAAGCAAAAAGAAAGTAATTCAGTATCAGGTATGATAGAAACATAGTTAATTAATAGTTGTATTAATTTTATTAATAGGTTATTGGAGATAATAATGTCAGCGTACCAACACATTTGTTTAAGATCATTTTAACTAAGGAGGAAAATGAAGAACCTCCATTATTAGGTATGTAATATCCTTAAGTGCCATAGAACAATATTAACACTGTAATCAGTGTCTGTGTACTGCTGGATGTCCTAAAAATCTACTTTTACCAAACAATTTTGCTATATTTTTGTTGTGGGAAATATCAGACTTCATTTTCAAAAGTGAATGTGTACATTTTACCTACCTTATAGTAAATAGCTGTAAATAATAGTAGCTATTTATAGTTAAATAATGCCTGATGGTTCTCCTTGATATACATATATATAGGATCATTTATTGTACCAAACAGTCCTATCAAAGAAGAAACACCATTGACAGATTTTCAGGTTCCCCTTCAAACTATCGAGAGATATTCTGGTACAGAGTATTTTCCACTACTTCAACTGCACAAGGTCAGTTGTCATATCAACTCTATATAAAGACAACTTTATTCTTATTCTGTTATAAATTTTTTGATAAAGAGAAATATGATGTCAATCGCCATTAATATAAGCTGGATCCATTATATTTGGCTACTATAGGTTTTAGACCTTTGTGAGAAGGAAGGATGTAAAATGATGTCACAAGAGAAAGTTAACCTCTATCGTTTTGCACAAAAGTTAGTCTAGAATGTAGTAATTGAATGACATTTGATCCATTCAATTAATAAAGGATAGGAAGAGCTGATAGCATAGAGAAAGTGAAAGTGTTGTGGACAGAGTTACAATCTAAAGGACTTGAACCTGACAAATATTTACAAGAAACGTACTTAAAGAAGCTTGATGAATTGAAAAGAAAATAATTTGACATAAAATTCAGTTTTATTTTCTTAAAATCGAAGTAATAAACTTTAAACTAACATCGAGTTTACTCAGAACATCAAATATGATAATTTTGGTTTTGTTATCATAACAACCAATTTCGCGGTAAATGTCACTGTCTGCGCATGCTCAGTTCAGCTGCGTGGACTTTCATGTGCTGTGTCATAAGTTACGACAACCTGTCTTTTTTGTGCTCGGTGATTCTACTATCGAAGAGAGACTACATTATTGTAAGGACAAACGTATAGAAATCTAGGAATAACTCTCTACCTGCAAGAGAAAACTGTGTAAGGTACGAGTGCCTATTAGGCTTAAAGGGGTGTGACTTTAAGCTCCATCACACCTGTAGTGTAAATATTAGACTTGTCGTGTCCAAAGTCTCTAATAAGCTTTAATTATTACTTCAAAAGCTAAGGAATCGTGTCACAATGTAGATAACTAAAATAAAACAAAGTAACCTGTTCACTGTCCTATACATATCATGGAACTTTGGGTTTGGGTGACTATGACCTTGTGTGTCATTTATGTGTTCAAGTTGAGCTTGACTACAGAGTTTAGGGTCTATTATGGTTGTTCTATAAAGTGGCTACTATCAAATAGCATGCAGCTGTCATTTTTAAGGTTTGGCAGGTGTTCTTAATTACAATACAAACATGTATTGCCTTGATAATGGTGTTTTGTGTGTTGATACAGGAACTAATGCAATAGTGTTTGTATGAACCTCCCAGTGACCACAATCTGGTCAGTTTATTTTAATAATTACTATTAATTTGATTAGTTAAATATTTAGTATTATAACGGATAGCTTCTGTCTTTTATATCTATACTCTCCTTAACATAGAACGGAATAAAAAGCTATATCTTGTGAACGATTGCTTTGCTCTCTAACAGTGTGTGGTAGTACTAACTCAATTACCACAACATCAAGTAAGTAATCAATAACAACTTTAGAATGTTATAATTTTATAAACTGATAATTAAAATTGATTTTGAACCAAAATTACATCAAAGTTACTGTAATTCTATCTTATATACTACATCTATTATAGTAATATAATTATTACTCTAAATCTGATTACTTTGTAATTTTATAATGTTGTGACTATAAGTATGCTAAGAATGCAACAATAAATAAACATATGGTGTTTACATGATGACATAATCTTGTTGTTCTGTGTTCTAGAGCTGTTATGGCAAAGGCTATACGTTTAGGAGTTAAACAGAAGGTCTTTGTGACCACTGTCACATCTGATGGACAATTTTTTGTTCAACTAGACACTCCTGATGCCTATAGTTTACCAGACTTGTCTAAACAAATTGCTCACCTCGTTCAAAACAACCCAGGAATTGGTCGAGGTTTTTTTCCTACACCCGGTGGCCATTGTTGTGCCCTTTCTTTATCAGACGATACTTGGTATCGTGCTTTAGTTATCAAGTCAGACTCTGAAACAAATTGTACTGTTTATTATATTGACTATGGGAACATTGAATGTAGTGTACCATTATCGCGTCTGTTGCCACCTCTGCCAGATTTTTTCAAGATGTCATACCAAGCCATCCAATGTCAACTGGCTAATTTTGTTCCTAATAAAGGGATGGAGAAAAGCAAATTGACCCAAGCCTTGTCTGATAATATTCTGAATCAAGAGCTGCCGGCCGTTTTCATGAGTAAAGCATCAGATTTATATACCACTCTCACACACTTCAATGTCCCTTGTTACATTACGAAACTGTTCTGGGAAGATTCAGACGACCAATATACTGTTACGGATGAATTGGTTGCCATGGAATTAGGAACATACCCCTCACGAGATACCCTTGTCTCTACTACCACAAAACACGAGACAGTCACGGAGGCAAGTCCCAAGTCCCAAGCCACACTCACTACCAATGACTATCAATACCTTTCTTTAGAAGTTGACCATAGTTACAAAGTTTATATTTCATATGCAGAATCTCCTGCTGTTGTCTGGTGTCAATTAGCTGACCACACCCATGAATTTGAAGCCATGGTGTTTCAACTTCAAAATCACATGACCACACGAGGCTCAATATTGATAACAGAAGACCCTGGGCTGTCGTCCCCATTAGCCTATAACCAACCATGTTGTGTTTTATATGAAGTTGATGGTAACTGGTGTCGAGGAGCTATTCAAGAAGTTAACATGGCAGCTGGAATAGCATCGGTATTGTTTGTTGATTTTGGTAACACCGAGACCCTCTCACTCTCAGCTATTTATTCTCTTCCATCCTCTTTCTTTTCACTTCCAGCTCAAGCCATTAGTTTCTCTATGTATGGAATAGCACCCAGTGAGGAAGTGTGGTCACCTGATGCTATTGTTCGATTTGAAGAGCTCTACGATAATCAAGAACTGACCTGTCAAGTGAAGGGATTGGACGATGATGGCTACCCGGCTGTCTGTCTTAAAGATGCAGCGCTTGGATGTGATTTAGCTCAGGTGTTAATCAAGGAAAGATATGCCATTAATTTGAAATTATCCGGCTCTAAATCTGAAGGGTCTGGACACTCTACTAATAATCAAGGTACACCTGAGAGAGATACAGAAGTCAAGTCAAAGCAGCTTAAGAAACACTCATTCATTGAGCTCAACATACCCAAAGGCAAGCCTATTCCTGTGACTGTTGTGTTTATAAACTCACTTGACGAGTTTTATTGTCAATTACTAGACCAGTCTGACCAGTTAAACAAACTAATGCATCTTATTAATCAACATTGTTCATCAAGTAGTACACAACCCATTGATTATACTTTACGTGGTTTACCAGTTCTTTCCGAGTTCTCTGAAGATAAAACTTGGTATCGTGCTGCCATGATACCACCTCAAGGTCCTGAAAATCAGTGGGGTGTGGTCTATGTTGATTATGGAAATACAGAGTTAGTGAATATTCACAAGTTATTGTCTATTCCGGAAGGTTTTCTTCATCTACCTATGCAATCCTTTCAATGTTCTCTGGATGGTGTGTCAGACGTTTATGCTAAAGATGATTCTGTGATTGAGTCCTTCTCTGAGATGGTAATTGATCAAGAAGTGGAATGTATTGTAAAGAAAGTCATTAATCCAGCAAACAAAGAAGGAGTTAAAAAGTATGCGGTCCAGCTGTTCAAAAATGGAGTCGATATCCTGAGCAATCTTAAGTCTATGTTTCCTACCACAAATCCACCAAATCCATTACCAACACAATCAAAATCTCCTTCTCCAGCTCAATCAATGTCTACCAAACAATCATCTTCTACAGGTCAGCCACACCTAGCAACCAAGCCAACATCTGTGATACCTTCAATGTCTGTACCTACTGATAAGGACATGACAATTGTCGTGTGTTTCATTGAATCACCCAATAATTTCTCTTGTCAACTCATAGATAACTCTAGTGCAATTGACTTTCTTGTATCTCAGATGTGCCAGTATTACCAGAATTCTGCCACTTCCATAAACCCAATCAATCCTGTTATAGGTGCCTTTTGTGCTGCCCTCTTTAGCCAAGATCACCAATGGTATCGAGCAAAAATAATCAAAGTTTTTTCTAGCCAGCAAGTAGAAGTCATTTTTGTTGACTATGGCAACTCAGAGGTTATTTCTCTATCTGCTACTAGAGAACTTACGTCAGAATTTTTCTCTCTCCCTAATCAAGCTGTCCAATGTACATTGGATGGGCTAGTACCTGAGCTGGGTTCTAACTCTGAAGTTGCAGAAATTTTTGCAGAAATGTGCCTTGATAATATTTTTCAGGCAAGATTTGCTGTGTCCACGGCTGGCTTGAACACACCTCCAATTCCTTGCCGATTGTTTGATTCTCAAGCAGACCAGCTTGTCTCTAAGATGTTGACATCTAAATTCCAATCCCGGTCTAAAAATGCAGGAATTATTTATCAAGGAACAAATTCAAACGAGCGTCACCAAACACCCCCAAGCTATAATAATACTAGGAAGAGTCCAAAGTCGTCAGATAGTAGTAATAGATCCAGTCCAAGATCACAGAAGAGCAAGGAGAATAGAAAACCATCACGAGACTCACGTATGAGTCCTAGACAAGATGGAATGAGAATTAGTCCACAAAGTAACAAATCATCTAGTAAGGGAGCCAGCCCTGGAAACAAAGGTCAGAGTCCAATCAGAAAAGATCACACTTCTAGTAACAAAGGTCAAAGTCCTAACAATAAAGGTCAGAGTTTTTTGAAGCGGCCAAAAGATTCCATCATTGACTGGTTTTGTCCTTCTTTTAATACAGCTGTGGCTGGCTTTGTATCATGTGTAATATCACCTGCACAGTTCTTTGTTCAGCCCCTTCTTCATTGGCAACAGCTTAAGGAATTAAAGAATAGTATGTTTCAATACTACAGTCAAGAGAGTAGTAAGCGAGAACCCTATCATTCTCCGATCGTTAGGACCTATTGTTCAGCTCGTGGTTGTAGTGATATCTGCTACTATCGCTGCCTGATAACAGAAATAATTGGCAACATCCAAGTCAAAGTATTTTGTGTTGATTATGGCTACATTTTTGTTGTACCAGTTGAAGAGATTTTCATTCTAGACAAACAATTTATGTCTTTGCCAGCTCAAGCTATTGAATGCTCTCTTTCTGGTTTTGATTGTGAACCAGGAGATGCTTTCTCGGACAGTATCTCTGAAATGCAGCATACTATTTTAGAGCAAGAAGTTGAGGTGACATTTTTAAATCATCTCCATGACAACAAATATGAAGTCAATATTGTCCTGCGACAAAACTTGTCTGATTTGTTAATCTCCAAATCAATATCTAACAAAACAAGTAAAAGAAGCTCAGATGTTGTCACACCTCCAGCCAGTTTAAGTCCTTCTACCTCTAAAACCACCTCAACCAGGTCGTCAAGGCAATCCTCTATGACCACACCCACTGCTCCACCCATTCTACTTTTACCAGGCCAAGAAGAGCAGGCATCCATAACTGCTGTATCACCAACGTGTCAACTATTTTGCCAATTATTTTCCAAAGAGAACCAGTTGGAGGAAATTACCACAGCAATAGATAATATCATGGCAACTCCACCCAGTTCTAATTTCAAGATGTCTGATTTACAAAGAGGTTTGTATGTTCTGAGTCAATTCACTGTTGACAACTGTTGGTATCGTGCTAAGATCTTAGACATCTTAGAGAATCTTGTCGAAGTATTTTACATCGACTTTGGGAACCAAGAAACTTTGTCCCCCTCTAGAATATGTCCTATTCCCTCGTCAGTGCTAACATATCCTTCTCAAGCTGTTCGTTGTCAGCTGGAAAGTATAGAAAGTTACAAACCTTCTCCTGGTGCTTTTGAAGCATTAGAAGCTGAAGTAGTAGGTGCTGTGTGTACATTGAAAGTTTTCCGATGTGAACCAAATGGAAAACATTTTGTTAACATGACACTTACTGAAGATAGTCGAGATATAGGACAATGGGCCTTTAATGTAGGCTTGTTTCTCTGTTCGAAATCCAACTCTATCTCTTCTCTGCCAACCATTTTCTCTCCAGACCACACCTCTTCAACACAAGACTCCACCAAGGTCCAGTTGTTGTCAGATCCAAAGAATGATACTGGTTATCCCGGTAATATCACAACCAATTTGTCAGGTAGTGGTTTAAAACCTTACATTGTCAAAGAAGGTGAAGCTCTCTCTGTGTTTATATCATACGAAGAAGAAAACTGCAATGTGAAAACATTTTGGCTTCAACCAGCTGGACAGTCAGTAGAGCTAGAAGCTATGTCAGAACGATTAGAAGAAACATATGATAATGTCACTGCTGACCTAGTTTTGTCATCACCACAAGCTGGTCAAGCCTGTTGTGCCAAGTATTCTTTGGACAATCTATGGTACAGAGCAATAGTACTGGGTCCCAGAACATCGCAAGGTGTTCCTGTGTTCTTTGTGGATTATGGTAATCAAGAAGTAGTTTCAGCTGTTTACAAACTTGAAGATGAGTTCTATACTTTACCAATGCTAGCTCTTCCCTGTCAATTGGAGTCATCCTCGTCAGTGCCATCAACAACTGATCAAGAAGAACCGGTAATATTGCATGTTCTGTTCTTGAACAAGCAACCAGACTCGGATAATTGGCTCATCAGAACAGCTCGTCCCAGTTTAGTTGATGCTCAAATGCCCTCTCCGTTTCCTCGGCCACCTTCTCCCATTTCGGAGATAGCAGTACCTATGCTCCAATTAAAACCTGGTGATAAACATGAAGTTTATATTGTTAATTCTGAATTGCCTACTTTGTTTTGGTGTCAGCTTGTTAATCAGAATGAAGATCTGGAAGAACTGATGGCTCTTATTGCTGATTTCTATACTGATAACACACTGGAGGTGGTGCTAGAGGTGGAGTCTTATTGTGTTGCTCAGTACAGTAAAAATCGTACTTGGTACAGAGCCAAGATCCTGGAAGTAAAGTCACCAGATGAGATACAAGTTTTGTTCATTGATTATGGGAATCAGGAAATGCTCTCTTTCGATAAAGTACTTGGACTAGAACAACAGTTTGCTCACCTTCCTGCGCAAGCTTTTCCTTGCTCTCTCTTGTCATCAGCAAGTGGACGGTTTACTGAAGACCAGCTGGAGACTTTTTTCTCTTTAAATATAGAAGAAGAATCATTCTATGTGTCTTTGCAATCCCAACTTTCTTCTGGAGAGTGGCATGTTCTTCTACAGGATCAACACAGTGATTGTATCAATGATATGTTCCTCTCGCCTTTGGCCACACCAACATCTGTTGCTGTTACCACTGCAGCTACACCCACTTACTATACACCTCGTTATCCTTGTGGCTCTCGTGTGGACGTATTTGTAACATGCGTCAACTCTCCTGATCAATTTTATTGTCAACCACTTGGGTTAGCCAGCCAACTAGAAGAGCTGATGAGTGACATTTCAACTTACATTGCAGAGAATCCACCACAAGAGTCTGTACCAATGACATCATTAGTAACTGGTCAATCCTGTTTAGCTCATTATACTAGTAACTCAGACTGGTATCGTGGACAAATTGAAGATATTGACATTACCAATAATCAAGTCTCAGTCCGATATATTGATTATGGGAACTTAGCTCTGTTAGGTCAGGAACAAATTACTTTTTTGCCTCATCAATTTTTGCAGATTCCAACTCAAGCCCTTCGCTGTTCTGTTATCAAAGGACTTGGACAGAACTCCTGGTCTCCTGAAATTAATGATGCATTTTTACGTACCTTACGTGAAGAGGAACAATATACATTGGTTGTTCTCTCTAGTGACAACAGCAAATATATTGTTGAAGTTTACAGTGGAGATATCAAGCTAGATTTCTCCTTCTTAAATCAAGTTCAACCAAACACTGACGAAGATACAATGACTCTACCCTTCCTATTGTCACTAGACAAAGAGATCAAAGAGGATTACACGATGTACACTGGAGACTTTGCTGGCTCCACTTTAGTATACAAAAGTTCTAAATCGCCAACAACAGACTTGGACGAGTCTGAAGGAGAGAGCGCTAATACTGGTGAGCCACTGATACATGCTCCATGTAAACTATCACTAGTACGTGATGAAGTAGTCGATGTTAATGTTGTACATGTACAAGATCCATCTCTTGTCTATTTACAAAGAATTGACTGTAAAACAGAACTGGAAGCCTTGTTCACTGAGATAGAAATGTATTGTTCTGACTGTGCCGATAAACTTCATCAACAAACATATCATCCAGGAGATTTTGTCTTAGCTCAATACGCCTTAGACAATTATTGGTACAGAGCTCGGGTTTTGGAAGCAACACCAGAAGGGTCTTTACAAGTCCAGTTCATTGATTATGGCAATTTGGAGACTGTTTCTCCAAAAGAGATGGTCATGTGTCCGGGTAACTATTTAGAATTACCCATACAAGCTATACCTTGTTCGTTAGCTCAAGTGCCCAGTAGAGAAAACTGGCCTGAGAAATACAAAGAAATCATTAATGAACTAGTAGATGGACGCTGTCTTCAGGCAAGGGTTGCAATTGCTGGTAGTCATGGTATGCCTCCAACAGTGACTTTATTAGATCTGGAAAGTGATGTTGATATTGGGCAGAAGGTGTTGGAATATCTCCAGGAAGAATGTGAGGCTGGAGTTGTTGAAGCACTAGCTGGAATGAGTGACCAGGATGTCATTTTTGAAGTGGATGACAAACAGAAGACGAGCAATGGGGAAGACGGTATTAAGACACAAGAAAAAGAGAAAGAAGAGAGTCTACTAGAGGAAGATTACTTACCAGACAAGGAGACAGAAGTAGTGAAGGCCAAAGATAGTGGTATAGTTGGAAAGAAAATGAATGGTTTTGAGTTAGTTGATCAAGGAGGAAGTGATGCCAAGTTGTTAGAGGAAGAAGTGAAAGATGTGGAGTTAGTGAGGGTAGTCATGGAAAATATAAAGGAGGAAGAGGTTATAGTGAATAAAAACAAGGAAATGATCACTAATGAAAAGGAAGTAGTGATTACTAATGAAGAGGAAGTAGTCACCAATGAAGACGTGATCACCAATGAGGAAGAAGTGGTTACTGATGATGAGAAAGTGAAGGTAGTAAGTGATGAGGAAGTAGCAGACATCCAGGAAATAGGAAGTGAAGAGAATGTAATACTCACTGGGGAGGCACAACAAAATGAAGCACTAGAGCTAGTACAGACTGCAGAGGTCAGTAAAGGTAATCAAGAGTCACATAAATTGACTGAAGTCGAGAAAGAAGGGTTAAAAATTGAGATAGTAGATACCGAAAGAAATACTGAAGATAAGACAAATGAATCTGATCAAATCAAATTGGAAACCAACTTGACTTTAGAAAGAGAACAAATTGAACTAGGAGAAATAGAAACACTGACATGTCTTAAAACAAAGACCCAAGAAGGAAAGCTTGCAACATTAGAAGTTATTGATCCACAGACTCCTCCTCCGGTCACTCCTTTGTGTGCACCAGACTCTAGAACCCTTCACATAGGGTCCCATCACAAAGTCCACATTGTCAATATTACCAGTCCCTATGACTTTGTGTGTCATCTGACATTAGACGCTGAAATCTTAGATGCCATGATGTCCATTTTATCACAAAAATACGAGGGCACTAAAAGTGAAGACTACCTTTTGACACACCCACCTGAAACGGGTGACATTGTATGTGCTCTATACTCTAATGATGATAATTATTATCGAGCTAAAGTTTTATCGATAATAGAAGATGCCCAGTTTGAGGTTGAATATCTTGATTATGGGAACCAGGAAGCATTACCTTTGAGTTCTCTTTATCAGTTAGACATGGATCTTTCCACTACATACTTCCCACCTTTTGCTCTTAAGTGTTCTTTGTCTGGTCTTCCAGAGAGTTTCAACTCTTCATCTCATTTTGTTGATGATCTAGTTACAACAATGCTGGAACACATCACTGGGGATGACCCTTCAATAATTGAGATAATTAAACATCAGGAAGACACTAAGGCCTGTTATGATGTGAAGCTAATTGGAGGTGATGGTGTCTGTGTAAATGATGTTGTTATGGAGATGATCAAACAATATCTTAATGAAGACGATAACGAAGATAATATTCAAGACTCCATAATGACAAATGAAAACACCAATATCTTAACAAAAGAAGATGGAGATAGTTTGCAAGATAAATCTGAATTAGTCCACAGTAATCACTGTGGAAAACTTCAAACAACTAACATTTTGGAAGAACAGACTTGATCAGTTGTATATCCAGTACTTGTGGTTTCCCTTTTTGTACATCTAATAGATTCCATTCTATTTCCATGTTGTATATTATCTGAATATTACATGTATATCTGTTGTCATTGTAATCAACAAAATCATGTTTATCAGTTTGATTCTTTCCACTCTGATTTACATCAGTACACTGTATTGATATTCATACCATCTTATTTACTCTATTTTCTACTGCTTGAGTTTGGACTTGCCCTGAAAGAGGGAGAGAGGGTATAGAGATGATTGCAGCTAGGTACAACCAGGTTTAATAGGAATTACAGTTACAAAGCAACCATGATTGGACTGAAAAGAAACATGAAAGCCTAAAACAATCCAATCATTCACAATTGGGACTTCTGTTTGTCCCTGAAAATATAATTATATATATTATATGTATACAAGATAAATCTCCTTTAGTATTCAGTGAGTCCTTTGATGGCAGAGTTGATAGATTTATACAACATGTGGTAACATTTTATACATGTCATTCATTGATTTGAAAGACAAGTTCATATTACTGATATGCTAACTCTAGATCTTTTGCAATTCATAACTCCAAATAATATGAAAATCTTTGCTGTAGGACTTGATTACTAAAATTTAAACCAGCTGCCAAAAATGTCATTGTATAGTATTACATAAAATAAATGATTTATTTTCTGTCATCAGAAAATATTATTCAAACTTCATCTGCAAAATTAATAATAGACATGATAACCAAACTATCTTGTGTGTTTGAAGGGTCATATCCACATACAATATCTTGGTCTATTCATATCAACCAAATTTGTTGAAAGGCCAAGAAACTACATTCATTGTCGATTTTATTATAACCCTTCTTCACCTGTAGACTTCAATTGTATTTAACATTAGTCCTTCTCATCCCAACATGTTGCTCTTCTGATTGGGACCTGCATTCTGTGTCAGACATGTCATCAACAAATTAGAAAATGTTTAACAGTTTGTGCTAAAGCTTTGTAGTACAAATTGGACTGTTGATTGTCCTCTTCTATAATCCTTTAATCTCCCTTACTTGTCTTCTCATAGAACTGCTTCCAAACTTACCCTTTATGTTATATATATTATAATCTGTAGTGTTGTAAAAGTAATGGATTTGTACCTTAGTTATTGTTATTGTTATTGTAAAGCATTAATTGTTCACAAAAACTCCAAGAATTTTAGTTTAGTAGATAATAAATTTACTACATGCTAATATTCAAGTAATCCTTGTTATTTTTGATTAATACTTCTCTTTCAAGGTTATTGCCACTTGATTGTTATTTTAGTTTGTGTTTAACTGTTTACACACTTGAATGGTTAACTGATCTGATTGTGTGAAATCTGGAAACGAAATGACTAAAATTCACTATTACTTTTGTTCAATTTTAGTTTTTGTTATTAATTTTAAATCAATGGCTGGTTAATTTTAGTTATAGTTTGTTATTGTTAACAATAATGATTTGACCATTACAAAAATAGTTTTAGTTTTAGTTATTGTTAAACAATTACAACACTAATAATCTGCATTCTTCTCGTCCTTTAATTAAATCTGAAACTACCTTTTCCATTGAAATGTATGGAATGTGCGGCAGTCCTCCGCATATCAGCTTATCAAAAAGGAGGAGAGTCTAGCTCGCTAGACTAAGTCGACGGTTGATTCTACCCTTTTATGAAATTCTGGCACATGATGCACATCATTCGAAAATGCAAGCTATCAAGTGTGTTTTAGTTGGTGATGGGTGAGTTATAACCTAACTGCTTTAACAATTACTTCTGTACAGTTATGGAGGTAAAAGTTGTCTCCTAGTCAGGTATACAGCAAACTTTTTCCCACAAGACGTAGATCATACTGGATATGTGTAAGTCAGGTCATACTTGCCCTACATCATATCATGTCAGTATTTAAACTACAGTATATCCTTGCTCCCACATATTTTTCAAAAATTACTTCAGATTACATAGTATATTCTTTTCACTTATGTTTGTTATCAGTATCTTGTTATTATATGGTTGTATGTAACTATTAATCACGATTAACACACATACCAACGTACATCACAAGAAATAAATTTATTTTAGCTTACTGCAAGCTCTGCCATATTAGATGTGACTAATCAAAGCTTTAATGTGTTGTTCAGTAGAAAAAACTTAGCAAGCACAATAGCTTGAGGTCTTCAATATTATAGAAATTTACAACCTTACCTGAACCATCAAAAAATCTTGACTTTTTCAATTATGATCTTGTTTTTCAGTTGGCACATCTACACTGCTAATGTAATAGTGGACGGTAAACCTATTACACTGAAACTATTTGATACTCCAGGTATTAACTGACTCTGCTATTGTTTCATTGTGACATAACATTCTCATCATTGTTTATTTATTTATAAAGGTCAAGAAGATTATGATCAATTGAGACCTTTATCATATCCTCAAACAGTAAGTATCATCTTAGTTTCATAGTATACTAATTACTTATGTAGCAGGGATTTGAAATGGTCATCTCATCTTTGCCTTGCTCACTCACAAACAATGGCTCCATTGCTTTAGGACAAAATACTAAAGCTTTAAATCATGGCAATCACAGCTAATTAAATTCATTGGTTCCTATGTACAAAACAATCATAGGTGCTTAGCATCTGTATGTGTAGTGGGGTACTACACATCCCAGGTAGAAAATGCATTGTAGTTTTGTGCCACTTTTGTAACATGAAAAATGTTGGATGACACATGTTGTTGGTACAGAATAGGGATTTAAGTACAAATCTATGAAAACGATGAAATTGAAGATGAGTAGTTAAACTCAGTCTGATTATTCACCTCCTCCATGGCCACCAGAAATATCCTGCATTCAACCTAAAGAAAATAATTTAAATACAAAAATAAAGATACCTCTTTTGGGATGTTTGTTTTAGGAACTGTAATTGCCATAGTTGTGTTCATATTGATAATTATAAAATGTATAATTGTTATATGTATTGACTACTTCTGAACAATTTAATTCATTAAATCTCTTATTATTGCCTGACACACTGCACATGACAGGCGATCCTATAATTGTTTTGGACCATGTGTTGTGTACATATATGTCCATTTCACATTGTTCTATTCTATTGTTTACATAACTTGACCAAGGAAATTTAACCACATCCTTTAACCACCATCACACATAGCAACTAATTAATTTTTTAACCACAAGCACTATGACAATGCATATGACTGATTGTGAAATGAAGGTTTGAAGCATCTCACTAGCTTGCTTCTTTGCTATAAAGTTATAGTATTCTATAGCTATAGTCTTCAACAGACATTACTATTAATGATCAAATTATACCTGTAGTCAATGTTTCACCATATAAAGTCGGTATACATCTTCCAAAACAATTGAAATATGTTTTTTTAAACTATAATCATGTTTGAAATTTCAGAATTTCTTATTAATTAAATTTATGGTACAGTTTCCAGTTGTCAAATCTTATGAGTTTGGATTTTAATTTTTAATTAATAACCAAAACTGATTTCTTGAATTTTTATTGGTGAAGCACTATTCAAATAGATTAGTTGTTTTATTGCTTACAAAATACATTGAAAGTATTAATAATATACACTGTTTGATGACTAATTATTATGAAACTGCACTATAAATAACATGTATGTCCTATTATAAATTCCATAGTGACATTCTATACATAAATCAGATTACTTAGATATTTATCATCAATAAATATAATTAATGAGACATTTAATAGAATTTTCGTTGTTAATACATGACTGTTGATATGATGATAGCAATGTGATGTTTATTATTTTACAGCATTATGCCTTGAATTATGTGGAATATAAATGACCACGGATTGGTTAGATCAACTGACCCATTTTTACAGTAGAAATAATATTGGTCTTTACATTATTTTTGTTATTGTTTACTTTGTCACTTATATAAATTTTAATGCAATATCCAGCTGATAACTTATAAAAATGAATTAATTTATAGCTTTTTCTTTGCAGGATGTATTTTTGCTGTTGTTTTCACTTGATAACCCTGCCTCACTAGAGAATATCAAAGAAAAAGTAAAATATATACCTACAGTATGTCACTTTATGGTTTCTATATTTATTTAGTGGTACCCAGAAATTACCCACTATTGTCCAGGCATTCCAATCATTTTGGTTGGCACTAAACTTGACTTACGTGATGATGTCAAAACAATCGAATATCTTAAGAAATCTAAATCAAAACCAATTACTCGTGAACAGGTAATAATGGCAATAAAATTATTCTTAACTAAAAGAATGATCATTACTTGAATGTATCATGATATATAACCCTATGGTAAGTTTTATACTTGTCAATCATAATTGTAGTGAAGTTGTTTGTACATGTACATGTAAATATACTATGTCTTCAATGAAACCCCACATATGCTGGTAACTTGTATTTTTAATCTGGCATATTAAACAAAGCAGATATAAGTTTTATTAATCCTCTATGAGGAGCACAATCAAAGTGTCAACATTTTTTCTTTTATCTTTTTTCAAAATTATTGTCTAACAAGATTTTATGTGCTTTTGTAACATAGATCATTTATGTACCATGAAAGTTTGATACCCCAAGGCCCAAGTTTAATTCAAAGAGAGCCCATTGCTTTGAGCATTACACAACAAACTTGAAATCTCTTATGTGGCTGTAACTATCTATTATTTTACACAGAGGCTTAACAGTGCTGGCTTATTGCCTTGCTTATTGCACTAATGAACAGACTAAACCAGTATGGTGATTGCATAAGTACATTCATTATTTAGCATAAGAATGGTGTTTGTTCCTGTTGTTTGTTCTAGGGAATCATTTAAGTAATAGTTATGGCGTTCATTAGTGCACTAACCAACATTATTGATCTCTATGGGGACTGTAAAGCAAATTTAAATACTAGGATGTTAGCCCAAGTATTTTTTGGAAATCAGTTTACAGAGCTTAGAAATAACCTTAGTCTCTTAGAAGCACCATTTATTTGTATTGAATTAGTTTGTGAATGAGGAAAATGCAGTTGTATGTAAAGTTGTCACATGGTTTAGAATAATCTTTGGACCACCTGGCATACAAAGTGTGCTAGGTAGAATTAAAATAGAAATCCATAATTCATGTAATGTTGTTAAAGCTAATGCTGTTGAAGATTTTAGAAAACAATAGTTGGTTGGATTATAGAACTATTATAATCTTATTTTTTAGGGTTTGAAAATGATGAGAGAGATTACAGCAATGAAATATTTAGAGTGTTCAGCTCTTACTGAAGAGGGTGCTAAAGATATTTTTCATGAAGTAGCTTCTTTAGCTTTGTTGAAGCCCAAGACTTCTATTGTAAGTATAAACAAATTATTCACAGTTCATTTTCAAGTTCTTGCTACATTGCTAGAAGAAAAGTTGTCCTGGGTTTTTATCATTTCTAGTGATTGGTGATAGTGGAACAGGTAAAACAAGTATTTTGCAAAATATAGGACACAGACCTCCTGAAAATCCTGGTATATAGTATGATATAAAATATACATAATGTGCAATGTTTCAACTACTGTATAGCTGTTTGTTTACACTAGAAGAAAACTACCAATTGTTAGATACTTACTACTCTAATGCAGGATTAGTTTGCATATTTTTAAGTTCACAATTACAAAATCACTACTGTAATAATTTCAATTATGTATTGTTATAATTACATAATTAAATTTTGCAGAACAGAGTCCTCTTCAAAGTTAAACAAAAATTAATTCCAAGTAAAAAACAACTTTACAGTGCTATATTTTATAGATGAAGGAATTGAAATGATCACCAGATCTGTGTACTGCATAAACATTAATCTTCAGGTATGGGCCATTGCCACACTAAAATTATCCCTCTCTGTCATACCTTATTATAAAGAAGCTAAGGTACCAAAGCTTAGGTTAACAGTGGAGCCATCAACTTTCCTTTAATTTCTAGGGCATTATATTGGTATATGATATTACCAGTCAAGAGTCATTTGACAATATCACAAAATGGCTACGGAATATTAAATTTGTAAGAACCTGCTTACTATAGCTAGAACTATTTATAATGTACTCATATTATTTAGCATTCTTCACAAGATGTACAATGTCTACTGGTTGGTAACAAGTTAGATATGGAGTCTGATAGACAAGTTCCAAGAGAGAGAGGAGAGGAATTGGCAAAAAAACTAAAGATGCTGTTTTTTGAGATATCAGCAAAAGAGAATATTAACGTTGATGAAGCTTTTAAAGAATTATGCCTACAAGTTGAAAAAGTAAGATGCATTGTGTTAGTATACTAAGCCAAATAATGTGTTACTGCCTAATACATATATTCTTTTTTTTGATAGGAAAAGTATAAAGAAAAATCACTTTTTAGTAATATCAGAAGCCTTTTTCCTGGAAAGGTAACTATTACTAATATTTAAGGTAAGACATCATTTCTTGTTTTTTATAGAAATCATTTCCAATTGATCTTAAAAAGCCAACAAGTGCAGCACTTAAGTCAAAGAAGGTAATATATAACACCTTAGTTTGAACTTGACTTTTATTTTATTTGAATTAAGGCACAAGTCGATAATCGTTTCACTGAAATTGGTAAGTTTGACACTGAGCATTGAAGATTTGATTATAATAAAAATGTTTCACTTTTTACTTTTAGATCAAGTATATCTCCATAGTGCTCTCAAAGATGGATCTGTTGAAACCAGCATTACAAAAGCAGTTGTACAAGGTCCAGCTAGAGCTGGTAAAACATCAGTCAAATGTCTAATTCTCTCTCAACCTTATGAGAGTAATATCAGCACAGGTTGTGTTGAGTCTCCACAAATTGCTATTGGAGAATTCTCAATGAGTCAGTATGGTCAGCTGAATGGATGTCGCTGGGAACTAGTCAATGATGAAAAAATGATTGAAAAATTTGCCATTGAAATTAGATCACTCGTTGAAGAAATGGATGTTCACGATGGGCTTCCTGATTTACCAGAAGTACAACAAAAGTCAGTCCCTGGTACCAGTGCAAAGAAGCCCAATAGCAAAACCAGTAAACCAACATCCAAATTCCCAGAGGGTGGTACTAGTAAAGTTGCTGTAGAACACAAGTCATTGATGCCTGTATCTTTTCAACTTGCACCAAAAATAAATGACAGTGCTACCAAGCAGTTGTCTGATATTGTCAACAAAGCTTCTACAAAAGGCATTAAGCTCACTCTACATAAAGAATGACTGTACTTTATTGACTCTGGAGGACAGATTCAATTTCAACAGTTGTTACAAGCCTTTATACCATGTGCATCAGTCCTTATGCTAGTTACTAATCTAGCTGAAGATCTCTCTAGTCAATCCTCCACTGTCTTACAATGTGAAGATGGAAAGTACATTGTCAGCGGCCACTCACCATCTGTTGAGACACTTCTCAAACGTCTTATACTTATGGTTAATTTTAGTGTTCAACAGCGACAGTTGATCAGTGATACTGGTTTTTCTCGAGTCATTTTTAATCCTTCAGAAAAGCTTAAAATCATTTCTATTGCTACCCATCGTGATGAGTATGAAGAGCGACTACAACGAGGAGATAAAGTGGAAAGCATTGAAGAGAAAGAAGAGAAGCTAGCTGAGATATTTCGATCTATTGAGGGCAACTTGTCGTATCATGACATAACTGATGGAACAATTTTGTATGAAGTTGATGGTCGTAAAGCTTCTCAGGGTGTGTTTGATGATCCAGTTGTCAAGAAAATACGTGGAGAAATAAAAAATCAAGCTTTTAAAGTTAACATCCCATTAAGGTGGTATGCATTTGAAATTCTGTTACATAAAGAAGCCATTAAAGGTTGTGGAGTACTTGGCTTGGAAGAGTGTCAAGCTACTGGTCTAGGATTGGGTTTGCATATAGAAGAAATACAGAGTGCTCTTAAGTTCTTCTATCTCCTCAACACCATCTTATATTACCCTGGAGTGAGTGATTTAGTGTTTGTCTTTCCCCACAGTTTGATTGAGGTAATCAGTGAGTTGATGATACTGGTCTGCAAAATACGAAATGGAGTTGGAATTGGTTCAGGAACAATTCATGTAAAGAAAATGGCTGATCGTGGTATCATTTCAAAAGATGTCTTCGATATGTCTCGAAAATGTGCAAACATATCTTCTAATTTTCCAACATTTAGCTCAGAAATGCTTAAAATATTCCAACACCTTTTGATTGCCACAGAATTAACCGATAACAAATTTTTCATGCCAGCATTGCTACCTTTAATTGATCCATCAGAAGTCAATCCTGTACACAATTCTACCTCATGTCCTTTGCTGTTTTACTTTAAGAAAGGTGCTCCAATTGGTCTCTTTTGTGCCATGATTGTTCACCTACTATCAATAACACATCGTGGTAGATCATTGTGGGTTATTGATGAGTCTAAGTCTAAAATCTATTCCAATTTCATAACTTTGAGAAAGATTGGCAGAGGAAAAGTCAGTTTTGTTGAAGAAAATGATGTGTTTGAGGTTCACTGTGAACTTACCAAAGATCAAAGTGAAGTGAAGAAAGAGTTAATTAAAGCCATCGAGGACACTATTGAGAAGAGAATGATCATTACAGAAGTGCAACCAGAGGAAGGGTTTTACTGTCCTTGTGAGATAGAAGGCACTCATATTGCTACCATCTGGGAAGAAGAAAAACAGACCCTTTTTTGTACAAATAAAGAGGATGTTATACAACGTACTCCAGAAAACAGTTCTTATCTTTGTTGGTCTTGGTTTGAGTCTGCTTGTGGTAAGTCCAAATAATTGATGTTATCTTTTATAAGCATAAAATGAATAAATTCTCATGATTACACTTGATTCCTTATTTTGTAGAAATTAAAGTGTCTATTCATAGCAAATGTGGGATATCAACGGATAGTGGTAAGCTCATATAGGAAGTTCTGAGATAGAACATACAAATATTAAAAATATACAATGTAACAAGATGGCAAGCAACTGTATTGACATGTATAAATGAAGTAATTACATTCAGCTTTCATTTATTCATTGCGATGATATGTAATCATGTTAATAATTTATGTGATTGTTTTTTATTTTACAGCTAGCAAACCAGAGAAACATGTACTACTTAGGTTGCTTTCTTCTATCACTGCTAAATGGCAACAGATGGGAGATCTACTCGGAGTGGATCCTAACACAATTGAGACATTGAGTTATTCTAGTTTCCCTGATGATGTCAAGATGTCCAAGATGTTACAGAGCTGGTTGGATAATGAGCCCACTCCTGCTACATGGGACAACATCATCAGTGTTATAGAGGGTCCCCTACAAAAGAAATCCCTTGGCACTGAAATTTGTCAATCCCTTAATCTTAGCACAGAACCAGGTATCATTTAACAATAATTATACTAGTATAGTTAATAGCTTGAAACAAATAGCTAGCTATGCAAATAATGTTGTGGTAGTATACTCTTTACTCTATATAGTTTGATGGATTGTAATATCTCATACATTATAGATAAATCTCAAAGTACTACTTCTTAATGGCTGAACTAACCACACGTACCCATGAAACACACAGGAGGTATGTCAGAAGTGTTAGTACATAGATAAAACAATAGTTTTATTCCTAAAGTATATCTAATTGTCAGTACAGCAGTGTAATATGCATTAGTTCTTCATTCATAGAACTAGTTTGCCATAGTGAGAAAAAATTTATTTTTGTTGTCATTACAGCATCAAAACCACCAATAATTAACCATGCTCTTTCATTTCAGATACATACTGACCTGGAATTGTTCCTGTTTAATTACTTCGCTATTTTTAACAACTGTGACAATAAACTATGGTAATATTATCTTTGTAGATTTTTCAAACATTTTTATAATTATTTTTGTAACCGTTTATTAGTTGATTTTTATGTGAAGCTAATTTGTTTTATTATGTGGCTTAATTGAAAAGATGGCTGGTCTGTTTATAACACTGGTAAATCATAATGGTTACTATAGATCACATTCTTTATCATTTATGGTCCACCATGAGAGAGTTAATGGTCTAAGAGTATTTAACAAGACCTACAATCTCCATGTGCAAAAATTAGTTGATCCTGACATGCTACTCAAGTTATCTTGCATGTTTAAAGGTCATATCCACACACATGGTGTGTGATGGCAACTATTATACCAACAGAATGAGACTAGGCAAAATGCACTGTAGCTATATTAACGTGTTATGAATTTGAAAACACTTAACAAAAGGCTGACTATCAAATTATTACAATCACAGTTTTGTTTATTAATATAACACTGATTTCATCACAACAATAATTTGATCACAATTCAGTATTATTTCTGTTGTTATAATAATTACATTATTATAAGTGATTTATAAAATAATGTTCCATTTCAAGTGACCCTTTCTCTCATAGTGAAGCAGTCTTGAGCTGTTTTTTGCTGGTTTTCTTTTCTTTTCTATAAATAAATCACAAACCACCAGAGATGAAATTTATTGCAATTATACTGACCTCAGAGTGACATGTTCATGATCTTTTAATTTATTCAATTTCCATTGAAAACGACTAGAAGCTCCAGACAATGGATCAAGGTATGAGTATGAATTCTTGCCTACATCAAGTGCATTAACACTAATATACATGGTCAAGTAATGTAGAATCTATACTTGTGTCTTCAATGTCATTTCTCTTTGCTTGGAGAGAGTGTTGAGATTTTTTATGAGAGTGATGAGAGGGTGTTGAGTTGAGAGAGGAACGTCGTGTTGCTTGATGAAGTTTGGCTGAGCTGACTTTAAGAGAGTCTAGATTTCAGTGATGATTATATTATATATGATAGATGGATGAGATAGGGTTCAGAACTTACCATTCTTTAATAGTGGAGGTATCCCTGCTGTTGTTTCTTTCTTAACAGTTTGGTGGTCTCTCACCATTTGTTCTCTCCAAGTATCTATTGGTTCGTATTCATATCCCTCATTACTGATAATACCTCCATGCTTGCCTTCAATTGATAAATCAGGCTGGGCAGAGTGATGTAGGGGTGAGTCTCGAGGAGTAGTATTCCCACTACTTAATGGTCTATTACTACCAGCACCATTACGTCGAAGATAAGAGAGACGGTTAGCCATGGGAGGAGGAGGTAACTGTTTCCAACAATGTGTCCCACCACTTAATGGATATTCTGTATTATATAGTATAGTGTTGGTATGTTAATATATTGTATGTGACTTGCCTGTGTTTTTGTCTGAAAAATTAAAGAAGCAATCTCTTATATTTCGAGAGTTTTTTAATGGAATACTTACTCCACTGACTATACCCATAGCAAGAGAAGTACGATATGAGATCCTTGGCGAATTTGTGACCGAGGAATTGTCATATGAGTCTGTACTGCTTGTACTTGAGGAGATTTGACTAGCAATACTTGTTAATGAAGTATGATGAATGCGGTTTTGAGGTTCTGGTAGAAGTGCTGCTTGTCTTTTGAAGTCAACAATGCTCAAGCGACGATTTGTAGACTTGTTGAGTTTGCTGAAAAGTAGTTTTAGTAGAGTTAAAATTGATAATAGGTTACCTAATGTCTAGTACCTTAGTTTTTCCATTGAAAGTTCACGATCTGTGTTGTAATTGCATACTCTACTGTAAACAACTTCCTCTGAAAGTGATATATATAGCATTTTTAAAATTTTACTGTAGTTATTTTTATTCTACTTACTTAACTGGTCTAGTGCAGAGCTTAGTTTATCTGGAGGATGATCATTTGAGCCTTTTTTCAGCTTTCTTTGTTCTTGTTTGTTCTTTTTATCCCAAGCATTACACCTTAGTCTAATATCCTGGTATGAAGAGCCCTTAGAGCAGGGAGATAGCTTCTGTGAAATGCTCACCTGGGTTTCACTTGGAACAAATTCCTGTAAATTACCCACAATATTTGATTTTTGTCCCAACGAAACACTCGACAGAGGTATGCGAAGATTGATAACAGAGCAACAATCAGCACCTGTCTGGAATTTCTGTATGTTGTCCGGCAGTTTCAATTTTAACTGTGACCGATCAACATGAATCATTTCCATGGATATGCCACGGAGAATGTTTTGACTGGACTCTTGATAAGTGGACTGACTATTTCTCACAGAGTCTAACTGTTGTCGAGTGATACTACTGGTACCTAAGCTGCTACCTCTAAGGCTAAGGTTAGATAACACAGTATTACAGTCTTCTTTCTTGTCACTTTGTTTGATTTTTGGAAGAGTAACACGATTCCTTGTAACTGTATGAGTTGCTGTTACTCCTGGGTGAAGAACAGTGACACTATTGTTTAGTTGGCCTTTTGATGATATGACATTTAATCTGGATCTTATCTCTTCAATTGACACAGGTTGAGACTGGACAACTGTTGGAGGAAGAAGCACAGCTTTGTTTGTTATTGCTGCATCAGAGTGACTCAATCGATAAAGAGATGAAAATGAGCCCAGAAGAGAAGAACTGCCAGTATTAGAAGGACACTTAGTGGAATGTCGTTTTTTTGACAGCTCGTAGTTGCTCTTCACAGGAAATTGCTTTGATTTGCTCTTTGAGGTTACAATAGCTGGGAGCATAATTTCAGAGTGAACCATCCTTGAGACAGCTACTGTTCAAGCGTTATAAAATTATTATATAGGTTAGTTGAAGTAGACAAGTATTCCTTTCCTAACTCTACGTTTGCGATAACAAAAGCGTTACCAAGCCAATGCATTAGTGACATAGCAGCCATTGACACGTGTCGAGGAGTCGTTTTTATTAACCCCTTAGATTTTTAGTTGTCATAGTAACAAACTAGGCGGGTATTGGCGGGTAATGGTAATATCATAACTATGTCTAAATGTGAAGGAGTAAAAGAAAGAAGTAGCAAGAAACTGACTATAAAAGCTAAGGTATAGATATATGCATGTCTATTCAATCTCTTCTTGTATTAATCACTATAGACAAATAAAGGGAAAAGTTGTTCATCCAGTCATCAAACCAATCTGACTAGTTTCTTCTTAAAACGTGAGGAAATTGTAAGACAGTTATCCCAGAGCCCACTATCTCCAATTAAGACATGTTTAACTGGACAGTCAGATATGCTGCCACTTGCGATCGACATAGATGAGAAGATTGTACCACCATTAACCACACCTACTGCAACCAATGATCACACCTCTGCTATAGTAACTATCTCTCCTAATCACATTCAAAGACTTAAATCTTCCTGTACTAATTATGTACATAAGAAAACACCCTCTTCAAAAAAGTCACGTAAAAAATCTCTAAAACTATTGAAACAAAAACGATCAAGTTCTTATAAGAAAGCCAGACCCTCCACTGTTCAATCACCCAATACAAGCACATTGAAACAAAGCCGACTTGATGAGTGTGCAAATTTTACACCAACTAAACTTGCCTATGTCTTGGAGAAGAGTGGACAGGATCCCATGTCAATGGGACTCAGTCCTGATCTATTCACTCCACAAAGTATTTCAGCAAACTCATCTCAAACACGTCATTCGTTGCATTCTAAGGTATTAGTATTGTCAGGGAAACCAAAAAGAAATCTGTTTGCTGAAGATAAATTAGTTGGAAAAGATAAAGATGAAGAATTGAGAGAGAAGAGACAGGAGAAGACAGAGGTTGTAAACAAATGTAATAGCAGTCAATTGATAGAAAACAATGACCAACAAGAAATAGAAGATGATAAAATGGAGACATCAACTCGTGACTGTGAAAATGAGACACACAATGAGACAAAAACAAATGAATTAACTTCTCAAGATATAAGCGAAGATGAAGACTACAGTTTAATGGATGATGATCTATTACTTATGAATCTCTCTGATGACTGGGATACCACTTGGTCACATGATGATCACATGACCAATGATGTGAACGGTCTTCCTCATAGATATAAAGTAGAGGAGGTATATAATCAGATCTATCAAGATGAGAACACAACAGAATGGACTAACAGACAAATTGTCTTGAAGTTGTCACATTTTTTAACTAAAGCTGATGCTGTTTGTTATTTGAGAGATGATTGGTAAGTTAATAAATGATTTACCTTAAACATAACAAGTGAGGTCAGATCTCTCATTGAAGAACAACAGTTTGGACTGATATTACATGTAGATACACGTGTAGAGTTAGTACTAATAGGACTTACAGATTGCTTTATTCTTGTAGGACTCAGACTGATGGTCAATTGTTTAGTATAGGACTCAGACTGATATTTATATAGTATAGGACTCAGACTGATAATAAATTGTTTTATTATGCGGCTCAGACCAATGTTATATTCTTTTAATATAGGACACAGACTGATGTTAGATGTGGTGATATTGTGCATTTTATGGACAAATGTTCCTCTTTGTTAAACAAACAAGGACCTCACTCAGACTACCTCCATCAATCTAATCATTTCATCATTAGTAATGTTAATGATAGATGTATTATCATTAATCCTGATCATCTCATCAGTGGAACAACTATATCTAGTGGAATTACTTGTACTAGAAGGTATGCACTGTGTACTTTACAATCTATGATTATTCATTTGATTACACTCATTATTTGTTCATTGATCACACATTGATTACTCACTGATCATTTATCAATCAGTCGATGATCAGTTAGAAATCAGACACTGATCACACATTGATTACTCACTGATCATTGATTGATCAGTCGATGATCAGTTACAAATCACATACTTATCACACATTGATTACTCACTGATCATTGATCAATCAGTTGATGATCAGTTACAAATCAGACACTGATCACACATTGATTACTCACAGATCATTGATTGATCACTCAATAATCAGTGTCAAATCAGACAATGATCACTCAATAATCAGTTACAAATCAGACACTGATCACACATTGATTACTCACTGATCATTGATCGATCACTCAATAATCAGTTACAAATCAGACAATGATCACTCATTGATTACTCACTGATCATTGATCGATCACTCAATAATCAGTTACAAATCAGACACTGATCACACATTGATTACTCACTGATCATTGATCGATCACTCAATAATCAGTTACAAATCAGACAATGATCACACATTGATTACTCACTGATCATTCATCGATCAGTCGATGATCAGTTACAAATCAGACACTGATCACACATTGATTACGCACAGATTATTGATTGATCACTCAATAATCAGTTACAAATCAGACAATGATCACTCATTGATTACTCACTGATCATTGATCGATCTTCACTGATCATTGATCGATCACTCAATAATCAGTTGCAAATCAGACAATGATCACTCATTGATTACTCACTGATCATTGATTGATCACTCGATAATCAGTTGCAAATCAGACAATGATCACTCATTGATTACTCACTGATCATTGATTGATCACTCGATAATCAGTTGCAAATCAGACAATGATCACTCATTGATTACTCACTGATCACTGATCGATCACTCGATAATCAGTTGCAAATCAGACAATGATCACTCATTGATTACTCACTGATCACTGATCGATCACTCGATAATCAGTTACAAATCAGACAATGATCACTCATTGATTACTCACTGATCATTGATCGATCACTCAATAATCAATTACAAATCAGACACTGATCACACATTGATCATTTATTATTTTAAACAAAGTATAATTTTCCAATAGAGCCGTGTTGAGTGAACTGTTTAAAAATTCATTTGATCAAAATGAAGCAATGTTAGTTGGCAAACTATTACATAGTTTATTTCAAAAGGTAAATTGTATACAACAATGTACATCAGCACCTTATGTTCTGACATATTTGAATTAAGTGACAATTAACTGTTAATCTGTCAAATAATTAATACTAATTAGTAGTCTTTATTGCTTTAGAGTACTGTATGGGCCAGGTTCTATATTTTAATATTGGCTATTAGTAATTATTAGAGCAGTTTGATTAGATCTCTCCTAGATGTTGATCTAATATACACATTTTCATGACACAGTTATTAATCTTGTCTATAATTTTATACTACATTTACCAGCTGGTATTTTGGGTTTATGGGTATACATTGTTTGGTTGTAGATCTTACTAATTGTATTTTGATCTAGACTATAACAGTGTCATCTTCTCAACCAGACCAGATATCTGTAGAGTATGTTCTGTCATTAATACCACCACTTCTCACTGATCCGAACACTTTAGATCAAATGTAAGTTTGATATATAAACAAACTATATTGCATTAACTTTTAATGTGTTTAACTTTGTTAAATTGTTTGAAGTGTTGTTTTAAAACAAAACTAACAACACATTTTCTGGATAAATAATTTGTTGTACTTTGTCTCGAATTTAAGCAGCTGTATTACTAAATTAATTATAAATTTTCTTTATAATAAAATTAATTGCACTAATTAACTTAATACATGTAATAACAGACCATTAATAATATCTTAATTGTGTTGTCTCAGATATTCATTGGGTTTAACTGAGAGTTCTGTGGAAGATCAATTGAGAGATATTGCACCTCTGATTATAAAGTGGTGCAGTGACTATCAGTGGAGCAAAGACGTGGGAGACACCCTTCACAATAAAATGGAGTGGAAGAGGTACTACAAACCTACTTATCATTACATTACTTGCGATTGCAATGAACTTTCCGAGATAATTGATATCTAGAGTAAAATTAGTATAGTGATGTGGAATACTTGTAAATGGTTTCTGAAAAGTCAAACAATAAAATACCCATTAGTCAATCGTCATAGTCCAAATTGTTATATATTTTATGTTGTTTTACAAGTTTATATTTGAGGGTTGTAGATAAAATGGACAGTTCTAATGTGGCATTTAAGTCTCATATTAAGTTACTATATTGTATACCTTCTTTTGATACTCTGAACACATAATGACTTTATTTTATTTACACACAGACAGCCGTCCTCTTCAGAGTTAGTTAACGTGTCAGTTACTGATGTAGTGGATATAGAGGAGAACATATGGTGTCCAAGGTAATATGTGTGTGTGTGTGTGTGTGTGTGTGTGTGTGATGTGTGTGTGTGTGTGTGTGTGTGTGTGTGTGTGTCAGAGTAAATGATTGTGAAAGCAAGAGTGTCTAACTCAAGAAGTTTTCTTTAGAACATATAATCTTATGAATAGATTATATGTTCTAAAGTATCTAATAGTATCTTGTTCATTTATCCTCTCCAGATATGGTCTCAAAGGCAAAATTGATGCTACAGTAGAAATAAAAGTAAGTATCAGTAATGATACACATACACTTACTGTCACCATAGTATAATGTTTCCTTCTAAAATGTGTTTAAAATGGTCAACATGACCACAATCCAGTAGGAAAAAGTTTAATATAATTTATAGGTTATGAGTGAAATTAATTAATAATGTTAAATTTAATTTTTGTAGGTTTTGGCTATATTTATAACAAAATTGAAGTAGTAACATCACTATATCTGTTTCTTACTAACATGAAACCTGTTGTTTTAAATTAATATTGACTATAGTCTTGGTTTTGTTTATTTATTATACACATACATAATGTTATATTCTATTATTATCATTATATTATTATTATAGGTTTCTAATGAAAGTGGTATTAATGAATTGTTAGTCCCACTTGAACTCAAAACTGGTCGTATGTTTACAAAGTTAGGAGCAATTGAGCACAGAGCACAAGTAACATTAAATATTGTTATTAAAATTTGACTGATGTTTCGATTGTTAGGTCATTTTGTATTGTCTCATGTTGTGTGATAGTCACATGACTTCAGTACCAGCTGGACTACTGTATTATATGAAAGGAGACCACACCCTCTCTGTTCCAGCTGTAGATAATGAAATTAGAGGTAATAATTAATGGACTACATTAAACTTTCCTCTTAATAGTAAACATTACTATATGATATATTCCACTCGTAGCATTGGTGATTGCAAGGAATCATTTGGCTCGTTACCATGGTAACCATTGGGATCACGCAACCTTGCCAGAAATGCTACGAGAGCCTAGAACATGTCAATATTGTCCACACATATCTCACTGTGCACTTCATCACAAGTTAGTTAGTACATGCACAAGTAACAGTGGTATCCTTTGTTGAGCATATTACTCAAATTTTAAATGCTTGCCTCAAATTTTTGTGGAAATCAGGATTAAATTTTTAAGAGACTACCTGTAATGTCATAATGAAGTTCTACAAATAATTTTTTACATGATTGTTATGCAAAATTTTATACTACAAAATTAAGATTTATATTTGTTCTACTATATTAATAGAGTATTTGAAGGTGGTACTGCAAACTCAAGTGGACTACGTCAACACTATCCTACCTCACTAGATAACATGAAGCCATCTTGGATAGAGTTTTATAGACACTGGTATCATCTAACTGTAGAAGAGATATCGTATGAACAAAACAAAGATATTTGTGGAAAGATTTGGAGGAGAAATGTACTAGAAAGGTATGAAAGATTGTGTGTCGTAGCTATTCATGTCTTAATTGCAGGGTTAATGATGGTACTTGTATTAGCGATTTGTTGCCATGCCAACCACAACCACTTATGGGTAAAGAAACAGATTTTAAGATTAGACAGATTTTTAAGAGACAACAAGAGAGGTATGTCTGTAGGATGATGTGATAGACTGATTTCTCTCTCTCTCTCTCTCTCTCTCTCTCTCTCTCTCTCTCTCTCTCTCTCTCTCTCTCTCTAGCATTTCATTTTCCTGTCTCACCATGTATGATAGAATAGTTGTTAATCGTCAAGATGGGCATGGTTGGGCTGTTGCTATGGGATACATAGACTGTCTGACTGAGCAATCAGTGATTCTTGTTCTAGACAAGTATGTCATAATACATCATATAAGTATAACACGATATATTTTATTGCTAGAGCTGTACCATGTGGTAACTCTACAGTACTATATTGTATTGATATTAATAGTAGTGTGAGAGGAAATGTGGCTTTGTCAACACTGGCAGCTGTGTGTTCATCAGATGGAGAAAGGTATCCAAATTTGAAATAAAGGTTCAATTGTTTTACTAAATTTAACTACCATATCATTTTAGGGAACACCAATTAAGAGAGTTAATAATTGACTTGAGGTTACCACGGTTTTCTCCCCTTTCTGAGTTAACTATAACTAATAGAGAAGAAAAGATATTGACGTCTCTGAATAAAGAACAAAGAGCAGCTGTAGAAAAAGTAAATAATGATGATACATAAGAATAGGTGAATGGACAAACAGATAGACAAATAGATAAATGGATGACTCATAACTTAACGTAGTCTCCCAAACAGTCCTCCCTCACATCCCTTGACGAAAAAGATGAATAGAGGATGGATGGATGGACAAGCTGCTAGTCCCTCCCTTAAAGAAATGTTTTTGAGGGAGGGGCTTGCTTAACGAGACTACAGACAAAGTGATGGATACTTGAATTTATTTTCTAGGCTCTCTTAGCTCAGGACTACTCTCTTGTTTTGGGTATGCCTGGTACTGGTAAAACCACAACAATAGCTGGTCTTGTCCAGCTCTTGGTTGCTAGGGGTAACAGTATATTGCTGACATCATTCACTAATTCAGCTGTTGATAATATATTAGTGAAGCTACTAGAATTTGGTAATGATATCAATCATCTCATCTATGTATCTATTGCCTAACTCTATTCATCGATACTATCTAATATTGACCTTTACTTGAAGTATTATTATAATATAGGCATTGATTTCTTACGAGTGGGGTCAAAAGGTCGTATTCATCCATCGGTAATATCTCATAGTGTTCATGAACTTACCAAAACTTGTACTAATGTTGAAGAAATAAAGAACTTGTATGAAAAAAAGGTAAAAATAATGGTACTTGTATATATGATACCAAGTCTGAGAAAAGGTGACCGCATGACAACTGTTTATTAGTGTTGTAAAAGTAATGGATTTATATTTTAGTTGTTGTTATTGTTATTGTAAAGCATTTGTAATAATTATTGTTTTAGTTATCAATTATTCACATAAACTCCAAGAATTTTAGTTTTAGTTATAGTAATAGGTTTTTAGTTATTGTTATTATAAATCAATTAACCAAAGAAGATAATTACTACATGCTAAATATGCAAGTAATCCTTGTTATTTTTGATTAATACTTCTCTTTCAAGGTTATTGCCACTTATCCGATTTCTTTTTCCAATACATGCAATTTTAGTTTTTATTATTAATTGTAAATCAATGGCTGGTTAATTTTAGTTATAGTTTGTTATTGTTAACAATAATGATTTGACCATTAGAAAAATAGTCTTAGTTTTAGTTATTGTTAAACAATTACAACACTACTGTTTATGTACAAATGTTTTTTTCTGTAATAATATCGCTTTCTCAGACTTGGTGACATGTATCAACTATGTAATCTTAATTAATGACATAATTTTATGACTTGCTTACAATTAAAAGGTGCCACTTCTCTATCTGGTATGCACTATATTAACCACCAAACAAGATATGGCATCATATGACATATTATCTGTATGTGCCCAGCCTTCAAATGAATGGTACTTTCCCGGGTAATTCCCCAATGTAAAACACCAAAGAAATTAATTTTAAAATTGCATTATCTGGTTAATACTTATAATAACAAACGTGTACTTACTACTACTGTATTACTGTATTGTTAATATTAATAATATCATATATCAAAGTTCTACACAACACAACATCAGACTGACAAACAGATACCATATAGTCTATGTCAGTAATCTTAGAGTCACCCTTAAAATAAAGATTGTATATTATAAAATATTAGTATGGGAATTCTCTTATATATATTGTACTTAACGAAGGTTCAATATTCTTCTCTTTCTCTGTACATGTAGATGATAGTAGCCACTACATGTCACAGTCTTCATCATTCAGTCTTTTCTCATCGTTTGTTTGATTATTGTATTATCGATGAGGCGGGGCAAATACCCCTCCCACTCTCATTAGCTCCGTTAAGAATGTCCTCAGTCTTTGTGTTAGTTGGTGATCATTATCAATTACCTCCTCTTGTCCAATCGCCTGTTGCTAGGTAACTATTGTGTCTGCATTATCTTTATATTATATTAGTATAGAGATGACACTAAGATAATGTATTTATAAGTTATCTCATTGTTATCAACTTTACATCATTATGCAAAGATAATCTGTTATGTTAGTGTTATCATTATTATAGAGATGGAGGATATGATGAGAGCTTGTTTAAACGACTGTCAGAGTGTCACAATTCATCACTTGTTTCCCTTACACAACAACACAGAATGAACAGGTATAATACAGTGTTTTATTTTTACTTTTGAATGTCCTTATAATTAGAGACATTATGGAATTGTCCAATATACTTGTTTATGATAATCGTCTTCAAAGTGCTTCTGAAGATGTTGCTATGGCAACTATGTGTATTCCAAAATGGGACAGTTGTTTGAAGCCTGACTGGCTTGAGAGAGCAGTATCTCCTCAAAATCCAGTTGTCTTTTTAAATACAGATAAGGTATCAGTAAATAGTCCTATATATTATATTTGTATTAATGTAGTATTACATACACATATTGATTTAATATAGAGTTATGTTATCTCAGTGTTAATTTGGTATCATGCACACATGTTGATCTAATAGAGAGTTGTGTTATCTCAGTGTTGATTTGGTATCATGCACACATGTTGATCTAATAGAGAGTTGTGTTATCTCAGTGTTGATTTGGTATCATGCACACATGTTGATCTAATAGAGAGTTATGTTATCTCGATGTTAATTTTTAGTGTGGACTTGATCTTGAAGAGAGAACTGGTGATGTGATATGTAATCATTTTGAAGCAGTTAGAATTCTTGATATCGTCAAATTGCTAGTTAAAGTAAGTACAAAGTGTTGATCAATGTGTACATTTTAATGGTTGCCAATGACAACAGGAAAACCCTCTTTATCAAAAAGCCTGACCATGGGATCCTGAGAAGTAGAACAAACTTTTCAGACTTAACTATAACAAGCATCTTTTGTTTGAAAGTCATGTACTGTAATAACTGTATAGTTAGTGGTACAGGCCAAATATAGAATCCATGTGTACATTATTATGTGAATATATATTAACTAGATCCGAAATATCTGCTTATAATTTTATACATGTAGGTAGGAGTAAGTCCCTATGATGTTCTAGTAATTACACAATATAGACACCAACAAAAACTGCTGCAAAAACTACTTCACGAACAACAGAGGACTGGATCCTATTCTCCTAAGTCTCATTCTCATGTCAAAGAGACTGATCCCATTGATAGGATTGATTCTCATTCTTCACTGTGGAATGAGTACCAGTCTGTTGAAGTGTTAACTGTGGACAAATGTCAGGGAAGAGATAAGAGCTGTGTCATCGTATCTTTCGTTAGAAGTAATAGTGATGGAAAGGTCAGTAATATATCAGCAGAGATGTTATATGTGTGTGCAAAGATTAACTATAGTGTTGTGTAGCCAACTTCTCTTGCTGCATAATACTAGAAGATTTAATAGAATGTAATGGCTATAATATATATAGGTATAATAGTGGATTTATTTGACAAGAAAATGGATCTACTGAAAATTAGCCTATTAGAATTGTGATGTGAATAAGACACAGTAAACCATTTTTGTCTGGTATCATCTAAGAATGCTTTGGTCTATAGTTATATGCATGCATTGATTAAAGATTACCATATATAACACCTCGGTACAACTCACCACAAACTCTTGTTTCTAAATATAACTGGAAACGTCTCTCTATACTTGTATTCGTATTTCCAAGGGTGTGATTTTTATTGCTTGGTACACTTCTCGTATCAAGCAGGTCCTAAAGTTGTTTTGGACCAATTGTCTAAATATTTTCATTGCAAACATCTTTCATTCTATTGTTGTGTGGGGCTTTAATAGTTGTAAAAACAAATAAAATTAAACCCATATACAAATACTGCCAACAAAACATTGACTTTAATTATCCACTGCTAGTGCTAAGAGATAGGTCTGACTTCAACATCTCTTTTCTCCAGCTCTTAAATCATTGTTTGTGTAACAATCTTTCATACAATCTTAAGACGACTTATAATTGTATTAATATATCAAACATATTAAATAATTATTGTTCCCTTGTCTTACAAAGAAATAGAACAATTAAGTAGTAAGTGTTTCTTCGTTTCATCCACAGGTTGGTAGTCTTTTGTTAAACTGGCAGAGGATCAATGTGGCATTGACCCGAGCTAAACATAAACTTGTTTTTATCGGATCTTGTCATACTCTCTCTAATGCTCCTTATATTAAGAAATTAATTGAACTGGTTAACAGCAAACAATGGATTATTGATATTAACATTTGACAGGAAAATAAATTATAAAACCCAATAATTTTAATATATTACATTTAATGAGCATGCGCATTTTGCTACTTCCGCGTTGCAGTCACTACACCAAATTGCAGCAATTATGGAAGAATCTTCAGAACATCAACATGAAGAGAGCGTCAGGGCCTTTTGGGCTGCAACTGAATCAAATTGGAAAGCCGTAATCGACCCAGAATTCCTAGAAAGAATACAAAGAGTTCTTGCTGATCTACCTCGTGAACTAAGACGGCTTAATCCTGAAATTGCAGGCACATTGCTAGCTCTAAGAAAAAAACTTGAGGAAACTCGAGAAATATGCATGAAATATAACAGTTGTTGTCAAAACCTCATTGATTACTTCATGAATGAAAGACTGAGAAGAGTAGTCGACGAAAGTATCGAGAATGGTCAAAGAAGCAATGTATTGTCATTCTTTCAGGAACTACGTCGACGACAAGGAGAGATAGCAGATGTTTTTGTACGTTTTGAAGAATTAGTTGTTAACGACAAATCTTGGGGGGAGAGTACTGCATTTTGTGTACAGGCTGAGCAAAACATATACGTTGATGCACGTCGACAAAAAGATGAAGAGGTTTCTAAGTACAGCAAAAAATTAACTAGAACTGTTGTAGGTGTGGCTATTACAATACTCCCATCTGTTGCCATTGTAGGCTTGCCACTTCTTTGTATTTTTAGTTATATTGCTTATAGTTATTATGTGAAGAAAAAACAAACAGAATGTGACTTAGAGTCATTAAGAGCATTGGAAGAAGCTTATCTTATAGTAAATGGTCAGTTTTCGGAAATCTGCTCTAGATTTGAAGAAATACATTCTAATCTTCAAATCTGTCGTAGTTGCATGGATGATGCTGAAAAGATTATGATGCGGATTATTGACAATAGAGCTAATGCATTAGAAAATCCTGTTGAGCAATTTAATACTGAACGTGACATTCATGAACTTGAGCAGACCTTTGATAGACTGACTCTGCATGCTCAAACAGCAGCATCAGAACAGGAGAACTCGGAAATGGATGCAACTTTTGATTTAATGAATGTGCTTGCAGAAACCTAAGATTAAAATATGAATAATAATACTGATAAATAACATTTGTACCATCTGTATGTATTTCATCAATTTTGTACGTACTTGATATAACATATTTGCAATTAGTTTTGTACTTATAGACGTACAGTAAAGGAAGAAAAGGATCTACTGAATTGTCTACCTGGAAATTACATTTTCCAGTAGTCTCTGAGCTAGCCACTTAACTTACAATAGCTTTTTGGGCAGGCAATAGCGCAATGTTCTTTTTTTTCTGTTTTAGCCACAATAATACCAATAAATTATTTTTACACAAGAGATTTGTTCATGAGATATTTGCTTTTAAAATTCTTATTTCAAGCACTTTTAACAATGAAAGTAATAATTTTTTGAAGGAAACTCCATTTTATTTATGTTGAATTTTAAAAAATAATTTTCATAAGAAGGGAATGATGAAATCTGTTAATTTATAAACCAATAACATAATTAAACTAATTGTGAGCAATGTATAAAGATTTTTTTAAAAATCAATTGACCTCCACTAATACATTCTCTTCCTGAAAACTAAATATTAGTAAATAATACAAAGATTTGTGAGTTAAATGATCTTTATTCAGTACAGCTAACACTCCTGAGGTCCAGGAAGTTGAAGAAGAGGATTTGTATCCTGAATTGATATGAGGTAGCTATTGGCCCCCACGTACAGACTTGTACCTGTACGATTAAAATAGATACCACCATACTCGTGACAATAGTTAAAACCTCGACCCACTGGGACACGCCAAATCACACATCCATCATGAGCATCAATAGCAGAAACATTATATTCTGGACCCTCAGTATTAGAGATAGAATCATACCAAGAGGCACTAAAGGCAAAAATGACGCCACTCTCTCGAGCTAACATACTCACACCAAAAGCAGTAGTGTAAGAATTGTCCCAAATAATTTTAGCTGACTTTTCAGCAGGTGAAGCTTTAATGAGACTGATGCCAGGCTCATTGGAGACCAGTTGAGGGAATGGAATATTGACAGTGTGACCAAAGTTATTCTCAACAATGATATGATCTTTGACAGTTATGAATGACGCCTCATCACAACTCCTCATTTTGGAAAAGACTGGTGTCTTTGATAGAAGTTCTCCAGTGTCACGGTTATAAACAAGCACATTTGACTGAGGGTTGGCATTGTCAAGGATTGTTACAATTTTAGTACCGTCATCTGATTCTGCTAAAGTTGGTGCAGTGCCAGATGCCAAATTTTTCATTCCTGGCTTGTAGTATTTAACACTAGCATATGTACTGCTCCATTTGAGAGAAATCTGTTTGGTAGTACGATCATACTTAACACATTGTAAATACCCTTTATTAGAAGGTTCCGTAGTTGTGTTGTCTACAGAATTGGTGACAAAGTAGGCACATTCTTCATCAACTGCAAATGTGTTGTTATTGAATCAACTGGAAGTCAAACTTCAAAGAAGTTATCAGGGTTGTTGTGCATCCCATAGCTTGGTGACTATCTGGCACAATCTTAACAACAGCCATATATGCTGGCATTTTGTAGATGAGTGAAGACATATCGTAATATTATAATATTATATTATAATTATAATTGTATTAATATATCAAACATATTAAATAATTATTGTTCCTTTGTCTTACAAAGAAATAGAACAATTAAGTAGTAAGTGTTTCTTCATTTCATCCACAGGTTGGTAGTCTTTTGTTAAACTGGCAGAGGATCAATGTGGCATTGACCCGAGCTAAACATAAACTTATCTTTATCGGATCTTGTCATACTCTCTCTAATGCTCCTTATATTAAGAAATTAATTGAACTGGTCAACAGCAAACAATGGATTGTTAATATTAACAATGACTAAGCAAATTGTAAAGGTTAAATTGTTTTTATTATAAGTATGCCAACATACATTTTGTGAACAAAAAGAATTAGCATGGTAAATGATAAACACAAACGAAGCATCCAGGAAAATACTAGGATCATCTCTACATAATAACTGTCTACTTTGTAGCTATCTGGAAGTATTATCATTAAAATTATTCCAAAGCTACAAGATTAAGAATTATTAACCTCGTGTGCATCACGTGATCCATCAATAATTTGACCACACCTTGTCCAATCTTAAATGTACATGTACATGCACTCTGCAGTATAGATTTACACTGAGCACCGCAGCGAGGTTAAGCACTTTAGTGCATTTTTATTACTAATGTACTACTGTTTATGCAGCTGTAGTATATTAGTAACAAAAACAGTGTTATGTTTACT
Organism: Xestospongia muta; assembly: GCA_963693285.1. Classification (NCBI taxonomy): domain Eukaryota; kingdom Metazoa; phylum Porifera; class Demospongiae; order Haplosclerida; family Petrosiidae; genus Xestospongia; species Xestospongia muta. The sequence goes on from OY848924.1 coordinate 6,330,927, forward strand.
TTTACATCATACTAAGTTTGCTACATGCAACCTGTATAACAATATATTAGTTAAATCAACAAATCAATTTTTACAGTGTATCATAATGTCAATAATAATTAATTATGTTCAATACATAACAACACAGACATGGTCCAAAACAACCATTGCAGACATTGCAGACATTGATATTTTGATTGACAAAGGTTGCCCTTCAGTCATCATCTAGGTTCTCTTTCTTCTGGATGCTGTTTGTGAGTCATCATCATCTAGGTTCTCCTGTCTTCTGGATGCTGTTTGTGAATGAAGAGTTAATTTCTCATATTCCTCAACAAGCTCTTTAATGTCAGTTTCTGTATTAATTTGTTCCACAGGATTTTCTATTACGTTGACTCTTTGACCAACAATTCTCATTATAACATTTTCAGCCTTATCCAAACAAATGTGACAGATTTTAAGATTAGAGGTTATATCTTCAAATTGTAAACGAATATTTGAAAAGTACCTGTCCGTGACTTTGTAAGCTTCTTCTAGACATCTTTGTGATTCTGAGGTACGTTTTGCATTCGCTTCTTTTTTTTTAAAAACAATAGCAACAACAGTAAATATACTAAGAAGTGGCAAACCTACTATTGGTATATATAAAAGTGGTGCAGAAACAACCGCTCCTATAACAGACAATTTAAATTTCTTCCCATACATAACAACTTCTTGAGCATTAACTTCCTTTTGTGTTTTGTGCTTTGTTTGCTCATTTCGTACACGTTCCCTTGTTTCCTCACATATGCGTTTATCAGCCTCAACTGAGTCTTTAAAGCGTACAAAAACCTCTGTGGTCTCCTTTTGTCGACGATGCAGTTCTTGAAAGAATGAAGCCAGATTGTTTCTCTCACCTCTATTGATGCTTTCAGTAATTAAGGCTTTCATTCTATCATTTGTGAAGTAATCAATGAGGTTTTGACAACATGAATTGAACGTAGTGCATATTTCTGTGGTTTCTTGAAGTTTTCCTTTTAAGGTTATCAATATCTCAGCAATTTCAGGATCAATTCTTCCTAGTTGAGTATAATCAGGTAAGGCAGCTTTAATGCTTCTTAAGTTATCTAGTAACTCGATGGGTCCCGAAGAGGCGACAGTTCGCAAGTGTCTTTCTGTTGATTCCCAAAAGATTTGGATGGTTTTCGCATGTAAGGAATCAGTAATACCAGTAGGATGATCCATTCTGATTCTCGAGGCCTGCAGACTACATTAATCTATGTTCTAACCGTATAATAACGATAACGCGTTTACCTTGCCGGTAAAAAATATCATAGCTTTCTAATAATTCAACCAAGTTCAAAATTTCAAAAGTCAGGTGATCTCTATATAGGCTTTGGCACTTTATGCCAGCATAATTTTGAGCATAATACTGGTATAATAGGGGTGTTTTTTTTAATAATGACCTATTATTTATTAATTTTTTACTTTAAATTTTTCATTCATGTTACAAGTTGGTGCTAGTTCTAACTAGTGAATGTGGGGACACTAATAATCAGACACTTGTTTGTATAATGTATACATACCTATGTCAATGATGTCATGCCATGTGCAAGTTAATAGTTAAGTGTAATTTACATGTACATTTGACAGCTGGATTGGCATGTGGATTGTGGAAGGCTATGACTGTTGAGACATCTATCATGCTACAATACAATGATTACTAATTGACACTAAAGCACCCTAATGACTTTATTATTACCTCTTTCTTCTTATGAAATGAAGAGATTTCTAAGTACAGCAAAAATTTAACTACAGCTGTTGTAGGTGTGGCTTTTACAATACTCCCATCTGTTGCCATTGTAGGCTTGCCACTTCTTTGTATTTTTGCTACCACTTCTCTATCTGGTATGCACTATATTAACCACCAAACAAGATATTGCTTCATATCACATTATATGATCTGTATGTGGCCAGCCTTCAAATGATATAGTACTTTCCCTGGTAATTCCCCAACGTAAAATACCATAGAAATTAATTTAAAAATTGCTTTATGTGGTTGATACTTATAATAACAAACATGTACTTACTACTACTGTATTACTGTATTGTTAATATTAACAATATCATATATCAAAGTTCTACACAACACAACATCAGACTGACATACATGTACTGTACAGTCTATGTCAATGATCTTAGAGTCAACCTTAAAATAGAGATTGTATATTATAAAGTATTAGTATGGGAATTGTCCTATATATATTGTACTTATTGTAGTTAATGAAGCTTCAATATTCTTCTCTTTCTCTCTACATGTAGACGATAGTAGCCACTACATGTCACAGTCTTCATCATTCAGTCTTTTCTCATCATTTGTTTGATTATTGTGTTATCGATGAGGCGGGGCAAATACCCCTCCCACTCCATTAGCTCCGTTAAGAATGTCCTCAGTCTTTGTATTAGTTGGTGATCATTATCAATTACCTCCTCTTGTCCAATCGCCTGTTGCTAGGTAACTATTGTGTCTTCATTATCTTTATATTATATTAGTATAGAGATGACACTAAGATAATGTCTTTATAAGTTGTTATCTCAGTGTTATCAACTTTACATCATTATGCAAAGATAATCTGTTATGTTAGTGTTATCATTATTATAGAGATGAAGGATATGGTGAGAGCTTGTTTAAATGACTGTCAGAGTGTCATAATTCATCACTTGTTTCCCTTACACAACAACACAGAATGAACAGGTATAATACAGTGTTTTATTTTTACTTTTGAATGTCCTTATAATTAGAGACATTATGGAATTGTCCAATATACTTGTTTATGATAATCGTCTCCAATGTGCTTCTGAAGATGTTGCTATGGCAACTATGTGTATTCCAAAATGGGACAGTTGTTTAAAGCCTGACTGGCTTGAGAGAGTAGTATCTCCTCAAAATCCAGTTGTCTTTTTAAATACAGATAAGGTATCAGTAAAAAGTCCTATATATTATATTTGTATTAATGTAGTATTACATACACATATTGATTTAATATAGAGTTATGTTATCTCAGTGTTAATTTGGTATCATGCACACATGTTGAACTAATAGAGAGTTATGTTATCTCAGTGTTGATTTGGTATCATGCACACATGTTGATCTAATAGAGAGTTATGTTATCTCAGTGTTGATTTGGTATCATGCACACATGTTGATCTAATAGAGAGTTATGTTATCTCAGTGTTGATTTGGTATCATGCACACATGTTGATCTAATAGAGAGTTATGTTATCTCAGTGTTGATTTGGTATCATGCACACATGTTGATCTAATAGAGAGTTATGTTATCTCGATGTTAATTTTTAGTGTGGACTTGATCTTGAAGAGAGAACTGGTGATGTGATATGTAATCATTTTGAAGCAGTTAGAATTCTTGATATCATCAAATTGCTAGTTAAAGTAAGTACAAAGTGTTAATCAATGTGTACATTTTAATGATTGCCAATGACAACAGGAAAACCCTCTTTATCAAAAAGCCTGACCATGGGATCCTGAGAAGTAGAACAAACTTTTCAGACTTAACTATAACAAGCATCTTTTGTTTGAAAGTCATGTACTGTAATAACTGTATAGTTAGTGGTACAGGCCAAATATAGAATCCATGTGTACATTATTATGTGAATATATATTAACTAGATCCGAAATATCTGCTTATAATTTTATACATGTAGGTGGGAGTAAGTCCCTGTGATGTTCTAGTAATTACACAATATAGACACCAACAGAAACTGCTGCAAAAACTACTTCACGAACAACAGAGGACTGGATCCTATTCTCCTAAGTCTCATTCTCATGTCAAAGAGACTGATCCCATTGATAGGATTGATTCTCATTCTTCACTGTGGAATGAGTACCAGTCTGTTGAAGTGTTGACTGTGGACAAATGTCAGGGAAGAGATAAGAGCTGTGTCATCGTATCTTTTGTTAGAAGTAATAGTGATGGAAAGGTCAGTAATATATTAGCAGAGATGCTATATGTGTGTGCAAAGATTAACTATAGTGTTGTGTAGCCAACTTCTCTTGCTGCATAATACTAGAAGATTTAATAGAATGTGATGGCTATAATATATATAGGTATAATAGTGGATTTATTTGACAAGAGAATGGATCTACTGAAAATTAGCCTATTAGAATTGTGATGTGAATAAGACACAGTAAACCATTTTTGTCTGGTATCGTCTAAGAATGCTTTGGTCTATAGTTATATGCATTGATTAAAGATTACCATATATAACACCTCGGTACAACTCACCACAAACTCTTGTTTCTAAATATAATTGGAAAAGTCTCTCTATACTTGTATTCGTATTTCCAAGGGTGTGATTTTTATTGCTTGGTACACTTCTCGTATCAAGCAGTCCTAAAGTTGTTTTGGACCAATTGTCTAAATATTTCATTACAAACATCTTTCATTCTATTGTTGTGTGGGGCTTTAATAGTTGTAAAAACAAATAAAATTAAACCCATATACAAATACTGCCAACAAAACATTGACTTTAATTATCCACTGCTAGTGCTAAGAGATAGGTCTGACTTCAAGATCTCTCTTCTCCAGCTCTTAAATCATTGTTTGTGTAACAATCTTTGATACAATCTTAAGACGACTTATAATTGTATTAATATATCAAACATATTAAATAATTATTGTTCCCTTGTCTTACAAAGAAATAGAACAATTAAGTAGTAAGTGTTTCTTCGTTTCATCCACAGGTTGGTAGTCTTTTGTTAAACTGGCAGAGAATCAATGTGGCATTGACCCGAGCTAAACATAAACTTATCTTTATCGGATGTTGTCATACTCTCTCTAATGCTCCTTATATTAAGAAATTAATTGAACTGGTCGACAGCAAACAATGGATTATTGATATTAACATTTGACAGAAAAATAAATTATAAAACCCAATAATTTTAATATATTACATTTAATGAGCATGCGCATTTTGCTACTTGCGCATTGCGGTCACTGCACCAAATTGCAGCAATTATGGAAGAATCTTCAGAACATCGACATGAAGAGAGCGTCAGGGCCTTTTGGGCTGCAACTGAATCAAATTGGAAAGCCGTAATCGACCCTGAATTCCTAGAAAGAATACAAAGAGTTCTTACTGATCTACCTCGTGAACTAAGACGGCTTAATCCTGAGATTGCAGGCACATTGCTAGCTCTAAGAAAAAAACTTGAGGAAACTCGAGAAATATGCATGAAATATAATAGCTGTTGTCAAAACCTCATTGATTACTTCATGAATGAAAGACTGAGAAGAGTAGTTAACGAAAGTATCGAGAATGGTCAAAGAAGCAATGTATTGTCATTCTTTCAGGAACTACGTCGACGACAAGGAGAGATAGCAGATGTTTTTGTACGTTTTGAAGAATTAGTTGTTAACGACAAATCTTGGGGGGAGAGTACTGCATTTTGTGTACAGGCTGAGCAAAACAGATATATTGAGGCACGTCGACAAAAAGATGAAGAGATTTCTAAGTACAGCAAAAATTTAACTACTGCTGTTGTAGGTGTGGCTTTTACGATACTCCCATCTGTTGCTATTGTAGGCTTGCCACTTCTTTGTATTTTTAGTTATATTGCTTATAGTTATTATGAGAAGAAAAAGCAGACAGAATGTGACTTAGAGTCATTAAGAGCATTGGAAGAAGCTTATCTTATAGTAAATGGTCAGTTTTCGGAAATCCACCATAGATTTGTAGAAATAGATTCTAATCTTCAAGCCTGCCGTAGTTGCATGGATGATGCTGAAAAGATTATGATGCGGATTATTGACAATAGAGCTAATGCATTAGAAAATGCTGTTGAGCAATTTAATACTGAACGTGACATTCATGAACTTGAGCAGACCTTTGATAGACTGACTCTGCATGCTCAAACAGCAGCATCAAAACAGGAGAACTTGGAAATGGACTCAACTTTTGATTTAATGAACGTGCTTGCAGAAACCCAATAATAATAATAATAATAATAATTACTTAAGTATTGCAATTTTAAGTAATAAATAATATTTTTTGTAATATGAACTGATATGGAATGATGAGTGATGGTACTACAATATGGACAACTGACCTCAATAGTTTTATTATGGTAGTTGTCTGATGTATATTTCAAGAGTTTTTGTTTGAATTACATGTCTGCCAAACCCCAGGCATATACGATACCTCTAGATGTACAAAATTAATTATTATTATGTATATACAGTTATCATAATAACAATTACTTTTGTATTTATAGAGGTATCAGTAAAGGAAGAAAATGATCTACTGAATTCTTTACCTGGAAATTACATTTTCCAGTAGTCTCTGAGCTAGCCACTTAACTTACAACATTTTTTGGGCAGGCAATAGCGCAATGTTCTTTCTTCTGTTTTACCCACAATAATACCAAAATTATTTTACACAAGAGATTTCTTCATGAGATATTTGCTTTTAGAATTCTTATTTCGAACACTTTAACAATGAAAGTACCGGTAATAATCTTTTGAAGGAAACACCATTTTATTTATGTTGAATTTTTAAAAATAATTTTCATAAGAAGGAAATGATGATATCTGTTAATTTATAAACCAATAACATAATTAAACTAATTGTGAGCAATGTAAGATATTTTTAAAAATCAATTGACCTGCACTAATACATGCTCTTCCTGAAAACTAAATAATACAAAGTTTTGTGAGTTAAATGATCTTATTTGGTACAGCTAACACTCCTGAGGTCCAGGAAGTTGAAGAAGAGGATCTGTATCCTGAATTGATATGAGGTAGCTATTGGCCCCCACGTACAGACTTGTACCTGTACGATTAAAATAGATACCACCATACTCGTGACAATAATTAAAACCTCGACCCACTGGGACACGCCAAATCACACGTCCATCATGAGCATCAATAGCAGAAACATTATATTCTGGACCCTCAGTATTAGAGATAGAATCATACCAAGAGGCACTAAAGGCAAAAATGACGCCACTCTCTCGGGCTAACATACTCACACCAAAAGCAGTAGTGTAAGAGTTGTCCCAAATAATTTCAGCTGACTTTTCAGCAGGTGAAGCTTTAATGAGACTGATGCCAGGCTCATTGGAGACCAGTTGAGGGAATGGAATATTGACAGTGTGACCAAAGTTATTCTCAACAATGATATGATCTTTGACAGTTATGAATGACGCCTCATCACAACTTCTCATTTTGGAAAAGACTGGTGTCTTTGATAGAAGTTCTCCAGTGTCACGGTTATAAACAAGCACATTTGACTGAGGGTTGGCATTGTCAAGGATTGTCACAATTTTAGTACCGTCATCTGATTCTGCTAAAGTTGGTGCAGTGCCAGATGCCAAATTTTTCATTCCTGGCTTGTAGTATTTAACACTAGCATATGTACTGCTCCATTTGAGAGAAATCTGTTTGGTGGTACGATCATACTTAACACATTGTAAATACCCTTTATTAGAAGGTTCCATAGTTGTGTTGTCTACAGAATTGGTTACAAAGTAGGCACACTCTTCATCAACTGCAAACGTGTTGTTATTGAACTGGAAGTCAAACTTCAAAGAAGTTATCAGGGTTGTTGTGCATCCCGTAGGTTGGCGACTATCTGGCACAATCTTAACAACAGCCATATATGATGGCCTTTTGTAGGTAAGTGAAGACATATCGTAATCACCAGCTAGGAGACACCAATACAGGTCTGTTTCACCCCATACTGGTAGAGATGCATACAAAGAATTGCCATCAGGAGCACCTGTTACAAGCTCAACAATGTTGTCACTTGTCCAAATTGGATTGAGTGGGTAGACATCAAACTGTTTCTGCACATCAGCAGTTGGATAGCGCACAAGGACAATGCCATTAGTAACAATGGTATTTTCATCCTTGTCCATGTAAAAATACCCACCAAGGGAAGTTCCAGTCTTGCTTGACCCAAGTTTAGTAGCAGATATAATGCGACATTCGGAATCAAATACAATCATGGTGAATCCCGTTACTAAACTAACTCCAATCATTTGATTCTTAGAATTACATGCCATGGCACCAACTAGTCCATATGGGTGGTACTGAGTTATGAGCTTGATCCTTTCAGATATCGGGCCAGTGAGACCAACAGAATCAGAGCAGTAGCTATCTTGATGTCCACTGTTGAAGTTGTTAGCTCCCATGCCTGGATTTTGAGGGATGGTGACTCCACTGTAAATATTCTTGACACTTACTGCTGATGGAACATGGAAAATTCTCTCTTTACGGTAATCCATTGTTAACGTGATAAGTTTGATTTATCGGCAAGGAACAGTGACTAAATTAGTTGTATGAATTCCAACTGATCATTCCATCACAACCCTGGCCTTTTATAACAAGTATTAGCACAGACATGATGTAATGACATATGACATCATCAATTATGTTCTCATATGCTAAATTCTTGTAATTTAAAGAGCAGCCTGCAGATTGAATGGACCGTCTAACCTACATGCAGCTGCCAAGTTAATGACTTAATTCACTGTCCACCAAGTGGGAGAGGGTTACAGTACCTGTGTGTGTGTGTGTGTGTGTGTAAATGCAACTGTGTGTGTTCCCTGACAAAAAAATGTAAACATAAAACAGAACAAAAGTCAATAGGCAACTAAATTGATGTGAAAAAGCTATTTTTAAAGGCAGGTTATGAAAATTAAGAGGACCACAATATGCTATTTTGCTTTATCAAGACTTCTAGCAATAAAGAGATAAGTAACCCAAAAGAATGACATATAGTTGATATTTAATTAAGACAAGTTTTTCCCAATTTAGCTACACAGAAAGCACAAATTTGAACACATTATCAATTTTTGTATCTGTAACTTCAAGAATGTACAAAAGTGCATTTGTAATTGTCGTGTACTGTTTGGTATAGGTAGTCATGAATTGTTTGAGATGCCAACTAAGAAAAGTTCGACTGATGTTTGCCAATTTACAATTTGTACTTTCACATTTTCTTTATGTAACTTGTTAGTATGCACGCATATTTGAAGTAAACCATTATGCAAAAAAATAGGATGTTTAATCGCCATCTTCTCTTTGTCCATACTGTAATCAATTTATTGCCTTCTCCTAAATGTTTGAACAGGAATTGAGGGCATGACATCTGTTGCTCTCTGTTTACACTGTATTCTCAGGAAAGGTAGAGTAACTGTTGCTTTCTCCTGCTCCTGTTACACTGTATTCATCAGTAATGGTAGGGCACTTGTTGCTTTCTCCTGCTCCTGTTACACTGTATTCATCAGTAATGGTAGGGCACTTGTTGCTTTCTCCTGCTCCTGTTACACTGTATTCATCAGTAAAGGTAGGGCACTTGTTGCTTTCTCCTGCTCCTGTTACACTGTATTCATCAGTAAAGGTAGGGCACTTGTTGCTTTCTTCTGCTTCTGTTACACTGTATTCATCAGAAAATGTAGGCCATCTGTTAACGTACTTTCTCCTGTTAGTCACCACACTCTAATCATAATATTTAAAGGTCATTTGTTGCCTCATTGAAAGAAGTCATTTTCAGAATTCTACTCATTCTCCCTAGAATTCTACACATGCACCATACACTCTATTAAGAACTTACTTCAATCAAGCTATAGTTTTCACTCCAGCTTAGCACGAAGCAAGATTAATCCCTCATTAAATGCTCCAATGTCAAAAGGAATTGTTCATATATGATACTGAATTAAGTGAAATCAGTGTCTTAATAGTGGCTACAAACTGCACTGACTTCATTCTTTGCGTGCAAGTGATGTGCAAGTGAATTAGTCATTACGAAAACCTATACCCTTGGGTCCCTTCCTCCAACTTCTATTAAATCCCACCCATCAAGATTTAATACATAGCCAATTTCAAAGTGGATTGATCTTGGATATAGCCCTTTTTCATCAACCCCACTTCTCTTTTTATGTGTTCTATATATCAATACACTCAAAATGTCCAATGTATACAATGAAAACCATAGATTATCCTGTCTATAGATGCATACTATGGTAGGTGCATAAGTATTGCTGTAATTAGGATACTTGTTCCCCATCTCTGAGGGGGCTCTTCCACTGTGTTTGATAGCTCAGTTTTAGGCTCAAGATGTTTAGGGTATAGAACACCTCTATTTTATTTTGCTCCTCATAAATAATAAATTTAATGTCATCTGCTATTGGAAGTACTCAAATGAGAAGCACTTACATACTACATGTAAATAGTCATTTTGTATGTAGAATAAATCTTCTAGATTTAGAGTTATCATGAGCTGTCATGTTATTCCTACATAGCCAATAGTGAATACAAAACCTGATATCAAACAAAATTAAAGAAATTATCAAAATTTTATATTTTATTGAAAAATGAAAAGGCCTAAACTAAAACATTCACTTTACTTAATAAATTTTTTACTCAAATCATTTTTCCTACAAAATGAACATTACAAAGTTTTTGTGAATTATGTGATCACTGTATCTAAGACTTCTTAGGTCCAGGAAGTGAAAGACGAGGATCTGTATCCTGAATTGAGATGAGGTAGCGATTGGCTCCCACATACAGACTGGTACCTGTACGATTAAAATAGATACCACCATACTCGTGACAATAGTTAAAACCTCGACCCACTGGGACACGCCAAATCACACGTCCATCATGAGCATCAATAGCAGAAACATTATATTCTGGACCCTCAGTATTAGAGATAGAATCATACCAAGAGGCACTAAAGGCAAAAATGACGCCACTCTCTCGAGCTAACATACTCATACCAAAAGCAGTAGTGTAATAGTTGTCCCAAATAATTTCAGCTGACTTTTTAGCAGGTGAAGCTTTAATGAGACTGATGCCAGGCTCATTGGAGACCAGTTGAGGGAATGGAATCTTGACAGTGTGACCAAAGTTATTCTCAACAATGATACGATCTCTGACATTTATGAGCGATGCTTCATCACCACTCCTCATTTTAGAAAAGACTGGTGTCGTGGAAAGAAGTTCTCCATTATCACGCTTGTAAACAAGCACATTTGTTTGAGGGTTGGCATTATCTGCAATTGTTACAATTTTAGTACCATCTTCTAATTTTGCTAAAGTCGGTGTAGTACCAGAAGCAAAATTTTTTAGACCTGGCTTGTAGTAATCAACACTAGCATGTGAATGGCTCCATTTAAGAGAAATCTTTTTGGCAGTACGATCATACTTAACACAATGTAAGTAGCCTTTGTCAGAAGGTTTCTTAGTTGTGTTGTCTACAGAATTGGTGACAAAGTAGGCACACTCTTCATCAACCGCAAACGTGTTGTTATTGAACTGGAAGTCAAACTTCAAAGAAGTTATCAGGGTTGTTGTGCATCCCGTAGGTTGGCGACTATCTGGCACAATCTTAACAACAGCCATATATGCTGGCCTTTTGTAGGTAAGTGAAGACATATCGTAATCACCAGCTAGGAGACACCAATACAGGTCTGTTTCACCCCATACTGGTAGAGATGCGTACACAGAATTGCCATCAGGAGCACCTGTTACCAGCTTGACAATGTTGTCACTTGTCCAAACTGGATTGAGTGGGTAGACATGAGGTTTCTCCTCCACATTGCCAGTTGGGTAGCACAAGAGGGAAGTGCCAGTAGTGACAATAGCATTGTCGTTTTTGTCCATGTAAAAGTACCCCCCAGTAAAGTCACCAGTCAAGTTCCCAAGTTTGGTAGCAGATATAATGCGACATTCGGAATCAAATACAATCATGGTGAATCCAGTTTCTCCCATCCCAACTCCAATCATTTGATTCTTAGAATTACATGTCATGACGCCAACTAGCCCATATGGATGGTACTGAGTAATGAGCCTAACCCTCTTAGATGTTGGGCCAGGGAGACCAACAGATTCAGAACAGTAGCTATCTTGATGTCCACTGTTAAAGTTGTTAGCTCCCATACCTGGATTTTGAGGGATGTTGATTCCACTGTAGATATTCTTGACACTTACGGCTGGTGGAACATGGAAAATCTTCTCGGTGCGATAATCCATTGAAGATGGTAGACTTGTTAACATGATTGATTGGATAGTCTTAATTTAAATTACCAACTGCTTGTAGTAACTCTGAACTGCAATACAATGCCTGATCATGACCTGGCCTTATATACCAACCAACTAGTTAGAGACATGATGTAATAACATGTAACATGATGTGTATCATTATAATTTTAATAAACAGACAATCAACATACATTATTGAATTCAATTATCGAACTAGTACAGTACTAATGGTTGAACTCTTTCAACTGTCAACTTGTAATACATCTAGCATACAAAATGTCTGTCTACATAACGGACAAGTAGCACTAGAAGCCATCCAGGTGTCAGGACGTGACTGATCTTGTCTACTAACAAACCATTTTCCCATACAAGACAAGCACCACATTGGTCTGCATTGACATGGCTGACAGGGGCCCTCCTAGAGATATAATAATACAAAGTATTGAAAAATTGAGCATTTTGCAAAAACATATTGACATTTTTTAAAATCTCAGTTGTTGTAATAAGGCATTTTAAATATTGTAATTCTTACAGCCATTGGTGCACATGTTTTCTGTAACTTTACTTCTGGCATAGTTTGTGAACAGCCCAAGCAAGGTTCCAACGGCTAGAGGTATAAGAGAGGGCAATACAAACAAAGAGAATATAAGTTTACTTACAGGACTACCAGGTGGTAAGTGATACACTCCATTACGTGCAACTTGGGCAGAAAAAGCTGCCAAAAACTGATCACTCAAACTCTGTCTAATAACAACCTGTCTAGCAACTTGAATAGGTGAGGTCAGCTTCTCTCTCAAGTTAGAGTAATCCTCTGATTTAAGTCTTATATCTAAAGGAAAATAGTTCATACAAAGACACACATATGGGGATACTACAACAAGCCTTAGGATTTCCTAGGACACATAGCTTGCTAGGAAGAAATGGCTTGTGTTAAATATATGATGCAAATTAATATTAAGGTGCTTTGTTGACCCTTGCTTACTGAATGAAGTGGAATGTGGCTCATTGCTTGAAACCTATACGAGACACAAAATGTAACTCGGTAATCAAGCTATTTATAGTACATGTTACTATAAATAGTATCATTTACTTCAATAGTTAAGAACTGAGTGTGTCTGCCTTCAGCTTCTACCCTTTGGTCATCAGAGGAAACCACTCTAATATAAGATTATGTAGTCAAAATTAATGTAGTTAAAAAATATTCATAAAAATAGTATGTGAATTTCTTAGAGAAAAAATTGACTATTGGAGTATTGGTTAAAGTATGTGTGTATTAAGGTTCTACAATAACCACTAATAGAAGATATATGGTAGACTAACTTGAGATTAGCTTCACTCTGTCTGCATATCTGGACAGAATGGATACCACATTTCATTATCCAAGAATCTGTGACGACAATCTTGTATCGTCCCATATCTATAGTGTTACATTAAAGAACATGTTATTGGTCCGATGTCTGTCTATACTGTTACATTAAATAACATGTTATTGGTCCCATATCTATAGTGTTACATTAGATAACATGTTATTGGTCCCATATCTATAGTGCTACATTAAAGAACATGTTTTTGGTCCATTGTCTATTGTGTTACATTAAAGAACATGTTATTGGTCCCATATCTATAGTGTTACATTAAAGAACATGTTATTGGTCCCATATCTAAATAACATGTTTTTGGTCCGATGTCTGTCTATAGTGTTACATTAAATAACATGTTTTTGGTCCCATATCTATAGTGTCACATTAAAGAACATGTTATGAACATGAGAGAAAGAAACAACGTCTTAGAAAGATTTGGCTGTAATTTCTCTGTATTTAGAACATACGTGTGACTATAAATGTCCCAAATTAAATAGAAATTAAGTTCACAGGTCAAAATAAGGTAGTTAAAACTAATAATAAAATTTGTGCTTAATAATAATAATTATATATATATATATATAATATTATATATATAATATTATATATATAATATTATATATATAATATTATATAGGTATGTCTATGAAGGAACGACACTTGGTGACCGCTAAATTTTTATATCAATTACCAAACCAGATGTTTTAACAATGAGTTAACTGTCTTGTTCAGTGGTTAAATAAAACATTCAAATATATTTAAAACAGTTTTTTAGAGTAAATAAAAACTGCTTTTATTTAAATTTCTTGTTAAACCACCGAACAAGACAGTTAACTTGCTATTTAACTTGCTATTAAAACAACTAGTTTTGTTTGGTGAATAATTTAAAGATATGAATAACTCACTCATACAACCCAAACCTCCAGGCATTGAACCAGTGGTTATAGGTTCCTTATTAACATGCTATTATTGTCACTTGAGTGGGCATTGAACCAGCGATTATAGGTTCCTTATTAACATGTCATTATTGTCACTTGAGTGAACATTGAACCAGTGGTTATAGGTTCCTTATGAACATGTCATTATTGTCACTTGAGTAGGCATTGAACCAGTGGTTATAGGTTCCTTATTAACATGCTATTATTGTGGGGATTGAACCAGTGGTTATAGGTTCCTTATTAACATGCTATTATTGTCACTTGAGTAGGCATTGAACCAGTGGTTATAGGTTCCTTATTAACATGCCATTATTGTCACTTGAGTGAACATTGAACCAGTGGTTATAGGTTCCTTATGAACATGTCATTATTATCACTTGAGTAGGCATTGAACCAGTGGTTATAGGTTCCTTATGAACATGTCATTATTGTCACTTGAGTGAACATTGAACCAGTGGTTATAGGTTCCTTATGAACATGTCATTATTGTCACTTGAGTAGGCATTGAACCAGTGGCTATAAGTTCCTTATTAACATGCTATTATTATCACTTGAGTGAACATTGAACCAGCGATTATAGGTTCCTTATGAACATGTCATTATTGTCACTTGAATGGGCATTGAACCAGTGGTTATAGGTTCCTTATGAACATGCTATTATTGTCACTTGAGTGGGCATTGAACCAGTGGTTATAGGTTCCTTATTAACATGCCATTATTGTCACTTGAGTGAACATTGAACCAGTGGTTATAGGTTCCTTATGAACATGTCATTATTGTCACTTGAATGGGCATTGAACCAGTGGTTATAGGTTCCTTATGAACATGCTATTATTGTCACTTGAGTGGGCATTGAACCAGTGGTTATAGGTTCCTTATTAACATGCTATTATTGTGGGGATTGAACCAGTGGTTATAGGTTCCTTATTAACATGCTATTATTGTCACTTGAGTAGGCATTGAACCAGTGGTTATAGGTTCCTTATTAACATGCCATTATTGTCACTTGAGTGAACATTGAACCAGTGGTTATAGGTTCCTTATTAACATGCCATTATTGTCACTTGAGTGAACATTGAGCCAGTGGTTATAGGTTCCTTATGAACATCTCATTATTGTCACTTGAGTGAACATTGAGCCAGTGGTTATAGGTTCCTTATGAACATCTCATTATTGTCACTTGAGTGAACATTGAACCAGTGGTTATAGGTTCCTTATGAACATGTCATTATTGTCACTTGAGTAGGCATTGAACCAGTGGTTATAAGTTCCTTATTAACATGCTATTATTATCACTTGAGTGAACATTGAACCAGCGATTATAGGTTCCTTATGAACATGTCATTATTGTCACTTGAATGGCATTGAACCAGTGGTTATAGGTTCCTTATGAACATGCTATTATTGTTACTTAAGTAGACATATCAAAGACACTATCAATGTCATATATCCAGTAATAAGTCAACTCTTCATCATGGCAGATATTCAACAGTGGGTGCGATCTTGATGCAATGTTGTCATAAGTTCTTATTTCAAACTAACATTTGATTATTGAGGCATAAGTAACTACAGAAAGGTCTCTAATACTTTTAGGATAGAAATTGCTGTGCTAAAAAGTAACAATAAATCAGACAAGGTATCATTTGATCGGGTGCTTCTTGGTGTAACCTGACTGATGATGTAATAACATCTCCTATGATGACATCATTATGTGTCATTTCATTATGATGTCATCATAGTCAAGTTACACCAAGAACCACCCCATTTGATCTCATGCATTACAAGGAGTAAACATGAAAGGCACGGTCTTAAAGCTGATAAGCATTCAGCTTCACCTCATGTTTTATTAGCCACGTGACCACACCCACATTAATTTTTATTATACATTCCAACATCACATTATCCACATCACTTGTTTACTAAGTAGAAATAAATGAAGCACTTTAATGCTAAGATTCATGAAAGTATTACACAACTTGAGATTTGAAATATACAGTAATACAGTACAGTAACAATAGATAGTGACTATATCACAAAAACACATGCTTTCTATATAATGAGTAAGACATACTCTTTTTTATACAACACTCTTTGTACATGCATTATTTTAACCTTGGCCTCAAAAATAACAGATAAAGAATAACAGGATATATAGTATTTTTGATACCTGATATAAATTTATCAACTCTTCGATATTCAGTATTAATAGTTGCACCAATCATCCTCCAATTTTGACCATATTTGGATAACACCCTGGCCAATGGATGTCGGCTCCAATTGTCTCTAGAATAAACCACACCCAATGCCACACCTGCTAACAGACTGACTATAGAGAACAAAAGTAGTCTTTGTATTGTGGGCGGAGCTGACCATATGAACAACTGCAATAAAGCAGAATATTATAAAATGAATTACCAAAAAAATTTGGCTAAGTAGATTTTCTCATAGTAATTTTAAGGGTGAATTTTAGAGGTAAATTCAAACATTTATCATCTGAATAAACAATTTCACAAAATTAGAGGGGTCACCACTTCAAAAATTGAAATGTAGATGTACTTAGTATCAATGTTTGTCAAGATATTAAGCTGTACTTTTAAAAGAAATCATACCAATAAACACAACTGGAAGCTCCATATCTGAAATAGACCTCAATAGATTTGGAAAACAATCCCAAATATGACAGGCTCATATCCTCTATTATCTTCATTAGCTATAGACAATATTTGGTTAAAATTCTTTGGCATTTTTTCAGTGTTTAGAGGTGTGGTTTTAGTATTGGAGGACTAAATACTTCCTTGCAGACAATTGCTTGTTGTCTCCATGTACTGTTTAGTTTTATAATATACAATAATTTTTACCTATTATATATTTTAATAATGATCAGTTACCAGGTTGAAGTGAGGATAAACTAATTGCAGTCCCAATATATAGAGAAGAGGAAGAGAGGAATGTATAATAATGGCAGCTGTCGTCTTCTTCATGTAATAGTTAACAAAATCAAGTTCCTACATTCAATAATAATAAATAGTATTAATCATTGATGAATGACCCCGCCCACTTAGTCTGGGTATCTATTCCTTATTTCGCAGTGCCCAAATTATGCCTCCACTACAACATTACATGATTGTAATGATTACATTTCCATTAATTTCAGTACCTACTCTCCCCTACGCTTGCCTCATCTCCATAGTAACGAGAGAAAAATGACGTCAAAGTTAGTCCAGCACTTCTTATTTCTTGAGGTAAAGAGCCTGTCACTTCGAGACACGAGTAGAAGATGAACACAACAGTGTATAAAGTAACTGAGCTCTCCATTATTATTTGAGAATAGAAAGAGTTAAAAAAATTAGCTCCTCCTTTAAAATTAATTCTACAGTCAGTAAAAATTGTAATACAAAGTTAAAATTTAAAACTACAAAAGGGAAAAAGTGCCCAAGATAATATTTTGACAATAATTTACTCAAACAAAAGACAACTTCAACAAAAAAAGAAACACTGTGCTATAGTCCTAGCAGAAAAGACAATACTTTAATGCAAATTAATACTATACTATAGACACTAAACACTAAACCTTGGAACCTATCTGTATTAAATTCCCAAAAAGTATCTGCTAGGACTCTAGTCACAGTAAAAGAAAATATCTATAATATTCTAATTGCCAAAAACTGACGGTATTATTTGCAAATGTTGCTAGTTTTCCAAATGATCTGCTTCTTCTACATCTTCATGCACAGATATCCATCTTGTAAGTACACAAACTATATTTGTCATTGTTTTAACTTCACATTCGGTATTTTCTCCTTCTTGCACAGCACCTCCATCTGTGTCTTCAATCTCCAAGTTTTCTAAAGCCATTTCATTTGTCCTGTTCATTCTTTCTGCTGTATCATCTAATGATTCAAGAGAACAACTGCAATTCTCACTATTGCAATTTCTACTAGAAATTGTTGTTTGGCGTGAGAACCCACCACGGCGTCTTTGTTCCCTAAATTTATCAGCAAAATCCATAATTTCATTGCGAAGGTGTTTGACACAAGTCATTGCATCATCGTTTGAAATTACCTCTGGCTCATCTAAAACTTTTATAAGAATTTGTTGGAGTGAACTTAAAAGTGTAGTATCTGATACCTCAGCATTCCAGTACAAATATCCAATGTTTAGAAGGATAGCAGATATAGGATTGGGACATTGGCCTGGTGCTGGTGGGAGAGGAGAAGGAACAATGGTGCAATTGGTGCTGGAGAGAGGATGACAAAATGTCATGTATGGATGAGGATATGGTTTTGATGGAACGTAGGCAGGTACAACCGAATTCCCTCTTACAATGTTAGGCGGCGAAATTGTTATAGTTGGGGGTTGTGGTTGTGGAATAGAATCGTCACTGCTATTGGAACTCTGAGAATCTAAAGGTAATAGTTTGTGTTTGCACTTGTTACACATCTTATTATTGTGTCGGAGATAGCAGACAACACAAGATAAAATCATCACGATGAGAAGTAAGAATAAAGACAGGGCACCAAGAACAGCAATAACAATAATTAAGTCTATCTCTCCCGTGTTTGCAGGCTCTAATATGAGGAGGAAAACAGTGGGTCGTAAAGAAGACAATATAGTTACATCTCTCATAATGGTACTTAGGATTATAGGTATACTTTAGTGTACCATTAAAAGTCTACACAATGACTAAAGAGTAATGAATAAAATCGTATAGCAACTCAGATTGCTTATAAATTTGGAATAGAAAACACTGATGAAACCACTCCCACAATAATTAGAAATGACACAAACAACATGGCTTCCTTATACTGGATTCTTATAACCACACATATATATGCTATTATAGATCAAATAATCAAACTTCGATCTCTACTATAGATTATAAGAATTAGATACTGGCATTTTATTGACTCTATACATTGTATATGATTATTACCTGCAGGAACTGATCCAGTAAAACGACTATCATTACGACAAGGGAGTGGTGACATTGTTGGTGTGCTTTCATAGTGTAATAAAAACCCTGTCTTAGATATTACAAATTGTCCTTTAGTGCCATCTTCATTTGATACTATCACTGATAACTGACATGTCTTGCTTGGAAGACTAGGTAATTTTATTTCACTTCTAATTTTTACTACATGTCCATCTTGACTGGAGATCTCTCTCTGTACTGAACCATTTAAACGGTTTGTGTTGAGATACCATTTAAAAGACAAAGGTTGAGTTCCTCGAGCATTAATACGAAATATATGATTATTGTTTGTGTCTTGAATATGTGTAATGTCCGTTAAGAATTGAGGAGATTCTAAATATGAAAGGAATTTAATAACTAATAATTAATAGATTGGTGGTTGGATGGATAGATGGATGGAAGAATGGATGAAGAGATGGTGGACAAACAGATGAATGGATGAATAAATCAATGGGTAGATTGACAGATGAACAGTTTAATGGATAAATGAATATGTGAATGAATGGTCAAACACTTACCATGCTTTCTTTGTACAATAAGATTAACTTGAGGTCCAGTTAATGAGGAAGAGCCGCCAGACAACATTTTACTACGAGCAGTACATAAATAAACTCCACTACTTAATACAGTCACATTGGAGAGAGTCACACTGTAATCTTCATTGACAGGCTCAGGAATTTCTATAATTTGACCAAAGATATTTCTTCTCCACAAAATGTTTAATTGGTCAAAATAAGACACGTCCATAGGACATGGTAATTCAACATCATCTCCTTCTCTAGCATGTAATGTGATGGGAGTCCGACTAGTGTTGGGTAGAAGTTGAGGATATGCTGAAAAGAAAATTGAATAGTTTACTTAACATATACTAGTATACAAAAGTGTATGTACAATCTCAAAATTTCAATGGGGTCACTCTGGTTCAAGGCTAGACTGTGTACATATGTAATATGGAAAGTAATTGTCAGGTGTATTATTTTTAATATTTGTAGACAAGACTTTATTAAATAATAATAAATATCTTGGTCTGATAGAATTCTTGGCATTTACTATATAATGCATGTACATATATAACATAATGATCAACAAACAAAAATTTCTGTGTAGAATGCTATGTATAGTGATTACAAGAGCATGATTTTGTGGGCAATTACAAGCATGAAAAGAATCTGATTATTGTGCATTACAGAGCATTAACAAGTAGTGTTTCCTTCTCGGCCAATCACTTTATGTTCATTGTGGTTAGAGTTCATAGTAAAGATGATAATACTGTTATTATAGCCAGGCATGTTAATATATTATCATTATAGTATATAATAGTTTCATTGACACAGTAAAAATGTGAATACTTCTAATTTAATACTGTTAATAAGTAGATTACTAACAAAATGTTGTCTTATTAGAGCTGTGTCCTTAAAGTTGACATCACTGTTATCATATCTAAATTATTGGTTTGCTGTACCAAATAAACTTGAGGACAAAATAAAATACTAGTATAGACAGTCATTTATTTGTAGGGACTAGTTTCTGCATTGTGTTTATAAGATATGCTTCTACAAACTACAATATAATGTAGCCTATATGCAGTGTTTATTTGTTCAGCAGGAAGTCAATTCAGTGTTTAGTATAAACTGAACCCACATCCTAAACCCTAAACATAAACTATACACACTAAAGTATTGGCTTCCTGCTAGATGAATAAACACTTTGTAGTTTATATTCAAACCACACCTTTTCATTTAATAATTTTAATATCCTCTTATCTCTGTAAACTTTTCATAGTATTCTAGTTACTACATAATTACTATTTATTCTGAAATAAGGAATGATATCATAGTTCTAAGTACAGAGGTTATACTACAGAACTGCTTTAGACAGAGAATTCTGTCAACATATCAGAAAATGTCCCCTTTACTACTCTTTCTTGAAAGTTTAACATCATACAACGACCTTAGTTATCATTATGTATTGTAGTATACACAAGGAAATGAATACAATGTGGCTAATGTAAATAGAAGCTACAAAGAACTACACTATTGATGACAACTTAATTATAAACTAAAGCCATTAATGTTGTTGTGTTATATAATACACTAATTAGTACTATTACACTTCAATGTTTTATATTTAATGCATTTAGGCTTTACTTACCTAATTAACATGGCCCTGTGTATAGCTGATTAAATTTTGTGTCGTTGTGACATTAAACCAATTACAGTACTAAAAGTGTTGTGTATTAACAATGCAAATCTTGTACATTATGTCCACTAAAAGAGTCTAGTTAGAGAGCGTAACAGTTCAAGTTGAATGATCAAATATTTACTCCTACACACACTGTGCAATACATTGTATAGCCTTATTATAAGGCTATACAATGGCCTTATACAGAATTTTTTATTTGTTAGAATTGACCTTTTAAGGATTTGGCATGTCTGAAATAAAACAAGACATACAGGGACTACAATAGGGAATACCCCTGGGTTAATCCACATGAACTTTGCTAAATATACACATACAACAAAATAGAGTCATATTTCAAAATGCAACTACACATCAGCACAATAATTTTCCAATAGATTAGTCAATAAACAACATTCAAAACGTGTCGTGTTAACATCTAAACTTGACATGTATTCATTCCAAATAGTTAAACACAATAAATTAAACGATGTCACTTTTGAAACACCATTGAATAACATCATAGTGAAATCTTATTAATTGTGAACAGTAAACAAATATATATATATATATATATATATATATAGTCTTTATTGCCATTCATGTGCTTACAACTATTCTTACTTACCATATACTTCAACAGGCCTGGACAATATGTTACTGTGACCACATTGATAATAACCTTCACATGAAGGGATCATGCGAAGGTGGATGGAACCGTTTGAGAAAATTGAAGCATAATTCTTCAAACATTCATCTTTACTTAATGAAGCCCCATTTCTGTAGAAAGCTGCATTTGATACAAATGAACCACCTCCATTACTTTGACACCGAAGGAAGAACGTGTTCTCTCTTGGTCCTGTTCTGGTTGTAGTTGTCACAATGTAAGGTTGTGCTTGAGTAACAACTCCTGTATTACTGGAGAATAACAAGAGAATAATCCAGAACATCATAAAAAGAGATAGGAAGCTGATACTACTTCTAAAGTAACAGAGATCTCTTCACTGTAATATATATGCCAGGACTAACCCTTATGAAGTAACCAGGTTATGAAGCCAAGCAACGCATGGTTATTAACTAACTAATTACTGCCTACTATGTAAACAGTTGTATAAGATGATGATCTGCAGTGTACACTACCCCAGCTTATGACTTATGGTGTCAAACAATCTAATAGCTGTCACTTAAACAATGTAGTACGTGTCCTAGCTGTCGATACTTGGATAATGTCAATACTAACTCTGTCCTTATAATTATATATATAATATATGATTAGAATGCACTGATGCCTCTGTTCAGTTTAGGTATCCCTGTTTCTCCACTGACCACATTGTTATTATTACAAGAGGCATGTATGTAGTATGTTTAATTACCATACATTTAAATTTACTGATACTTCTGTTCAGTTTAGATATCCCTGATTCTCCACTGACCACATTATTATTACAAGAGCCGTATATGTAGTGTGTTTAATTACCATACATTTGAATTTACTGATACCTCTGTTCAGTTTAGATATCCCTGTTTTTCCACTGACCACATTATTATTACAGGAGCCGTATATGTAGTGTGTTTAATTACCATACATTTGAATTTACTGATACTTCTGTTCAGTTTAGATATCCCTGATTCTCCACTGACCATATTGTTATTATTACAAGAGGCATGTATGTAGTATGTTTAATTACCATACATTTGAATTTACTGATACTTCTGTTCAGTTTAGATATCCCTGTTTCTCCACTGACCACATTATTATTACAAGAGCCACGTATGTAGTATGTTTAATTACCATACATTTGAATTTACTGATACTTCTGTTCAGTTTAGATATCCCTGTTTCTCCACTGACCACATTATTATTACAAGAGCCATGTATGTAGTGTGTTTAATTACCATACATTTGAATTTACTGATACCTCTGTTCAGTTTAGATATCCCTGATTCTCCACTGACCACATTGTTATTATTACAAGAGGCATGTATGTAGTATGTTTAATTACCATACATTTGAATTTACTGATACTTCTGTTCAGTTTAGATATCCCTGATTCTCCACTGACCACATTGTTATTATTACAAGAGGCATGTATGTAGTATGTTTAATTACCATACATTTGAATTTACTGATACTTCTGTTCAGTTTAGATATCCCTGTTTCTCCACTGACCACATTATTATTACAAGAGCCACGTATGTAGTATGTTTAATTGCCATACATTTGAATTTGGTCTATTCTCATTTCACCTACACCCCAACTCAACTCCTCCTATTTTGTCAAATACTGTAAATTTAGAGTGAACGAGTCTTGTTGGGAACAGACAATATTCACTAATGAATGTTGCACCAGGTAGATTAAAAGTTGGAGGGAGCTCTTTTATGAAGGGAATGGTGACTGTGTTCAGCTCTATAAGCTGCCGAGTTGATTAGTTGCCATAATCTATTCTAAACAAATCTAGACCCAGCCATTTCATCTAATATTTTTTAACAGACAGCTTGTAGAGACCTGGCAACAGGTGCCATGCTTTAATGGGAAAATAATACTATATGATAAGTCCAAAACCATTGTGTAAATATATTAATTTTACTTTGAAATACATCATTTCAATTACCTGGCTCCCCATCCACTTTGCATTTAATAAACACACTAAGAAATACTATATGGTAAACGTTATGGACAGATAACCTTTTTGGACTGATGGAAGATGCTACAATCACTTAGACTTTCCTAGGCTTTACTGTAGACACTAACTGTTATAACTTGTATTATTCTGTGTGTTCTGGTTGTTACTGTATGTGTAGAGTGCTCTGAAATAATGTAGAATCATATTAGGCACATTTAAGTATATTTATAAGTATATTATATCTGATCATAATAATATTTTGATAGCACACTGATAATTGTTTGTCACTACTTCTGCTCTCTCAAGTAACCAAAAATATCCTAAAATAACTTCAGTATATTATGAACTGAAAAAACAAACTATTATATAGCACTAGTGCATGGGTGTATCTTTTATAAAGCTAGCCTATAGTATGTCATTATTCAAATATAATGGCCTGAGTATGAATACAAAATTAATCTGCATACAATACAGTATGTCAGCTCAAGGTAAATATATTATTCCGGATCAATCTTTGTGAGTAGTTGTAGTTGACTAGACATATTGTTCAAAATTTTCATTAGGCCCTCTTCCTCTTCTTTTGTGAGCTCTCTTTCTTCTTCTTCTTGTAGTTCGTGATCATCTACTTGAACTGTATGAAGTAATGGTTGATTGATGGTTTCTACAAATGAGATAGATTAAATGCTTGTAGACAAACACTAGTCATGATCAGTGGAGTAGGAAAGGGGGCAGGGGAGCAAGTGCCCCCCTCCCCAATAATTATAGGTGAAGGACACACATACTCTCAAATTGAATACTATAGTAATTTATTGAACATAACAACAATTAACAAATCCAAGTAAAATCTAACTGCTCCTCCCTTCCTGTTTTTTACCTACTCCACTGTTAATCTGTTACTATTTATGTTTTATTTAATAATATTCTATTCTCTCATCCCTTTCTCCCTCAATCCATCCATCCCTTCCTTTCATACATGATCCATTTATCTATCCATAGCATACTATTAACCACACTCACCATCACCAATTACTTCACTTTTGGCAGTTGAACTAGACTGATCCTCCAAACCTCTGCACTCGATATCAAAAGAAGGTTGGCTTGTATTAGGAACAAAATCTGATAGAAACTGTTTCACTGTTGCAGTAGGTACATTATACTTTATATGTTCAATTTGTTCCATTACTTGAATTGCCATATGGCGAAGTGCTGTGTGGCATTGTTGCAGTTGTGCTAAACGAGTGACACTCTGCAATATAATAGCAAGACCATTAAGGAGTTCCATGTCGGTGTGTTCAAAATCGGATATTGTTTGAGCAACTTCTACTAATATGTTAGACATAGGATTAGCATACTTGGTCTCAGAAGGAGCAGACAAGTTATCAGATGTGGAACGTTTCATATAAATTGTCTCTGACTTAGTTGATAATGTCACACTTGCTTCTCCATGAGATACCTGTCGTAGGACACGAATACATTGGATTTCTTTGCTGTTAGATATTGTGGAGAGTTGGGTTACATAAGTTGGCTGTTGTTCCCGTGGTATAGAGTCACAAACAAAAAGATCTTTGCTTCTGTTAACAGATTGCCTAAATTTGTAACAAGTCACTGTAAGAGTAATACAGAATACGATATTAAAAACCAGAGACATCACGAGTGCAATAATAACTGTTACTTGAGGTGACTCCAACATTGATGAAACATAGAATCTTATGATAGAATTTTCTAGAAAAACAAAATGATAAATTAAACTTGTATACAAAATGTCTTTTTTGTTACAAAAATAGCTAGATGTGTGCCATGTTTATATCACTAAAAATTAATCATTTCAACCAATTTATAGTTTACATCAGCAGATTTCTATAGAATCTAGAATTCATAAGTCACAGGACTATTACAAACCTATACAGTGTGAACTTCACATGTGTTTTGGATTCCTACAAATTAGTTGGTTAAATTAATTTTTATAGTAAATTAATGTTTCGACCAATCAGAAAGGTGTGTTTATTATTCAGTTTATATAATATTATAATTATCTAAATAAGTATGAGTGTCTAGTTTAGTAGTATAGTTGAAATAATTATCAGTTTATATCTTACCAATGTAATAAGGATTAACAACAAATACTTGTTTCTTCTCATGACGGGTACCACTGTAATCATTATTCCACACCAGATACTCCACTTTCAATGTTCCATTCCATCTTCCATTTAACTTTAAATGTCTCTCATCTTTTTTAACAACTCTCTGAGTGGTACCATTAACAGCTGTGTTATTAATTGACCATTGATATTGTAAATTAGTGCCTGTAGCGATTATTCTTAGTTCACTGGAACCATCAGAATTGTTAACAATGATCATACCAGTAGTAATAATGGGAGATTCTAAGGAATAAAAGAGCTCAAATGTGTTTGTGCCCTCTTGTACATGACATTGTTTTTAAATGAGCATACAGATTGTCTAGTCACTATTCATGAAATAATGTATGGAACGCTTGGTCTAAACATTTAAATAAAAACTTAAGTCTATACTATAGTTACTTGTATACCAAACACCCATTCACAAAGTATAGTAACTTATTTTTAAAAACATATTTGTTTCTCATTATTCCATATGCTGTTTCCACTTGTGTATCTACTGTATCAAAACAAATACTGAAAGTAATTTTATCTCTAAGTGTTTGCAAAATCCTAGACTGTCAAAATCAATACATAGGTTTATTATAATAATGTTTAAGTTATATATTTACTTACTGTAAGTTGTGTTGACAATTAAATTAAGATTTGGTCCATTTGAAGGACTAAACCCACCAGGAGGAAATGTAGGACGTAATTGACATCTATAAAAAGCCTGATCCATTAGCTGTAAATTGTTAATAGTATGATCGTGGATTTTACCCTCGTAGGTTGCAATCTCATCTATTATACTGCCTACTATTTTGAACCATTTGGTAACGTATGAATTGATTGGTGAGTGAGCAAAGTCACATGGTAAAGTAATGCTTTTGCCTACTACTCCAGTTATGTTACGATTTGATCCTACTTTAACTGGATAAGCTGAATGTACAGATCAATAGATAAAATGGATGCATACATTAGAGTGATGGATGAATGAATAATAGAGGGATGGCAGAAGGTGGGGATTCTTACAAACTCACCATAAACTGTTATAGGTTTTGATAAAACAACACCATTGCCATTTCTAGCACCACACATATAATGTCCATCACATTCAGGAGATATAGTGAATCGAAGTTTGTTTGTGGCAAAACTCACTGAAGAATTGAAACACTCATCATTTGTATTTAAGACACCATTACGATAAAACACAGCATTAGGTACTGGATTTCCAAATTCATCCATACATTGTAGAGTCAATGTGTTATCATTGTATTCTCTACTGGTTAGACTTAGTGAGTACAGTGGTATTTGACAGTTAGTAGGAAATATTCTTAGATACAAAAGGAAAACTAAAGCAAAATCGCAATATTGCATGGTGGAAATACAATCCAGTCAGAGGCGACCAAAGGCTAGAAGCCCGAAGAAATTTAACCCCTTATTAGTAGAGCACGAAAGACGAAGTCAATACTAGGAGTTAAATTTAATGTGTACGTGACGTCCTTTCGAACTTTGTAAATAAGGGTGTAGTTTACTTTGGGGCATAGTGATGTACATATTTATACTGTGACAAAAGTAAACAAGAAGGGAGGATTGCCAAAGTCAGCATTTTACAAAAAATTATAGTACAGATGGTTTGAAAAAAAATCAATTCTTTGCTAAATTAAGTATTAAATTCAAAATATATATATTAGGTTTTAACTTGATCTGGTTCATCAACATTATCATGTGCAGATATCCACCTTGTAAGCACACTAACTAAATGTTTCATTGTTTTTATGGTATCTTCTACTTCATGTACACCACCTCCATCTGTCTCATCTTCAATCTCCAAATCTTCTATAGTCACTTCACCAATCTCTTGACTAAGACAGTCAATTGGTCTATCTTTGTCATCTTCAGAAATATTAACCTGACGTTTTAGTATAGATCTTGCACAAGTTTTTGTAACATGTTGTGGTTCTGTGAAGAGGTCTCTTTCTTTAGTTTTTCTGCGCATGTTCTGATTGCCATTTTCTTTACTTAGCTCATTCACACAATTAGTGCCACCTTTAGACTTGTTTTGTTGAAATTTTACTCTTTCATTGCTTGACTTTTTCATCCTTTCTGCTGTGTCATCTACTAATTCAATATGGTAACTGTTCTTATCAATAAAATCGTTACTAGAAATTGTTGTTTGGTGTGAGAACCAACCACGACATCTTTGTTCTCTCCATTTAACAGCAAAACCCATAATTTCATTGTGAAGGCGTTTGACACAAGTCATTGCATCATCGTTTGAAATTACCTCTGGCTCTTCTAAAACTCGTATAAGAATATGTTGGAGTGAACTTAAAAGTGTAGCTACTGTATCTGATGCCTCAGCATTCCAGTACATGTATCCAACAAGTAGAAAAATAACAGAGACACGATTAGGAGATTGGCCTGGTGCTGAAGATAGAGGAAAAGGGATAATTGTACAATTGGTAGTAAAGAGAGGATGATTGAGTGTCATATGCGGATGAGGATATGGTATTGATGGGTTTTTGACAGGTACAACTGATCTTGTGTAAGGCAGTGGTGATGGATCTGGATTGGGTGATAAATCTGAAGTGGATGTGGGTTTTGGATCCCGTGAATTAGAATCTGGGCTTAATACTGTATGTCCTTCTTTGCAATTTCGGCACATTTTTCCAATGCGTCTCTGATAGCAGACAACACAAGATAGAAATATCACAAGAAGAAATAAGGTGAAAGATACAATAGCAAGAACAGTAATAATAATGATTTGGTCTTTCTCTCCCAGCATTGTATGTTCTAAAATAATAACAGTGACTTGTGATCCAAGTGTGTAATGAAATCTTTTATATTGGACAACCAATATTAATATTAATGATATTCTTTATATATTCAGGTTATATTCAGAATATTTCTTTTATTTCATACTAATAATATTCAACCTTTAAACTTCTGTATTATCGATAGCTTCCATGCAATGTCTCAATGTGTGCATTATTAATTAAGATAGTTCACTAAATTCATTCCTACATTTTTTAAAAAAGGATGTTTAGAGGAATCTGAAGAACTAAAATGTACTGAAAATCTCAAAACGATTCAATGCTGATGCATATGACTAATACAATTAAAATTTGGCTTTTTTGTTCATCTATATCAACCATATTTGTGAGGTGACATTAAATACTCATCCCCATTTCAAAGTAAATAGTTAAACACAATAGCAATAAAAAGCAAATAGTACAGGCACATACAAAGCATTAATACATTATATCGAGTAACTGTATACATTGTATACGGTTATTACCTGTAGCAACTGATCCAATAGAAGGACTATCATTACGACAAGGGAGTAGTGACATTGTTGATGTGCTTTCATAGTGTAATAAAAACCCTGTCTTAGATATTACAAATTGTCCTTTAGTGCCATCTTCATTTGATACTATCACTGATAACTGAGATGTCTTACTTGGAAGACTAGGTAATTTTATTTCACTTCTAATTTTTACTACATGTCCATCTTGACTGGAGATCTCTCTCTGTACTGAACCATTTAAACGTTTTGTGTTGAGATACCATTTAAAAGACAAAGGTTGAGTTCCTTGAGCATTAATACGAAATATATGATTATTGTTTGTGTCTTGAATATGTGTAATGTCCGTTAAGAATTGAGGAGATTCTAATACATGAAAGGAATTTAAATTAATGTAATATGAATAGATGGGTTGAACAGCAGCTGAATAAATGAATGAACTTATAGATGAATTGATGAATGGTAAAACACTTACCATGCTTTCTTTGTACAATAAGATTAACTTGAGGTCCAGTTAATGAGGAAGACCCTTCAGTCAATATTTTACTACGAGCAGTACAAAAATAAACTCCACTACTTAATACAGTCACATTGGAGAGAGTCACACTGTAATCTTCATTGACAGGTTCAGAAATTCCTATAATTTGACCAAAGATATTTCTTCTCCACAAAATGTTTAATTGGTCAAAATAAGACACGTCCATAGGACATGGTAATTCAACATCATCTCCTTCTCTAGCATGTAATGTCATGGAAATGCGACTAGTGTTGGGTAGAAGTTGAGGATATGCTGAAAAGAGAATAATGTGGTGTAGTTATTTATTATTTATTAATACAGTTATGTGTTTGGTGCAGTCTCAAAGGCAGCCATTAAATTAATTAATATCTTCTCTTCTTAAAGCTCTCAAAGATTCATTGCTATTATCATAGTTTAGTTAATTACTTAGTCAACACTAGGTTATAGTGGGCATATAAAGTTGACTGTTTCTTTCTTATCTACTGGTAAAAGTTTTTGCATAGAGTGCTATACATATACTTAATACAAACATCATAATTTGTGGTTAGTTAAAAACATAACAAGAATCTAATGAATGATTGTTACACACTCTAGAATGAAGGAAACACGAAGGAAACACTAAAATCACATACATCTGGACTCCAGGTGTATGTGATTTTAGACAAGTCATAGTATGATATATCACCAACACATGTACAAATAGTGAATATTATTTTATTTTAATGGTTTTTGCCAGTAAACCAATATACTGACTGTTTGCTTACATCAGTATAGACTAACAATGTAGTTTAAAAATGAATTAGTAGATAGTATAATACAGGCCAACAAAAGAATGGCTTATCTATTATTGTCAGCAATTTCAAAATTAAACTATTTGGATTTCTGTGATAGTCTTTGATATGCCTCTTCACTCAAACTAGGAATATTATGATATTTCTGTAATGAATATATTACTACTAGGCACTCTGTATAATACTATAGCACTGACTACAGAGGTTAGACTGAGTTACGTCTGTGTCAACATGGACAATATGAAGTTAGGAACTCTATTATATCATCTTTCTTGATAAGAATCCTTCTACAACATCAGTTAATCAACTACATTGTAGTAATGGTAATGTGTTATAGGTTAGGACAAAAGTAATTGCTCCATGCAGCAGTGTAGTGAGCATGAAAAGATAAGCGATTAGTTTTGTCCAATTGTCTGTTAAATATTGAAATTCCTTTCAAAAGGATTATTTAATATCTTTAGCTAGTTCAGTGACGTTGTATGGACCTTGATGGAGTCAGATTAATTAGTGTTGATTGACCACGACAAGACCCAATCTACCATAGGAGAAAGGGCTACCATATGTGTTTCCCCCTTGGCTAGAAATGCACTAATCAGACATTATGTACAAAATAAGACGAAATATTGTCTTTTGATTTTGATTAAAAATACAACCACACCACCCAATAAATCTCCAAAAACTTATAGTAGGTAAATAGTCAAAGATAAAGGCTTCATGATCTATACCTCTCTGACATGTATCAACTACAATGCAGTGTAATACAAGTACATTTAACATTCTATCTTTGGAAAAACAGTAATTAAGATAGTATCAGCAAAAGGTGAAGAAAAATTACTGATATTATCAATAATTTTAATAAATATAATAAAAAGTTTTAAAGTGCTTACAACTTACCATACACTTTAACAGGATTGGACAATAAGTTACTGTGACCACATTGATAATAACCTTCACACGAAGGGATCACATGAAGGTGCATGGAACCATTTAAGAAAATTGTAGCGTACTCTTTCAAACAATCATCTGAGCCTAATGGAGCCCCATTTCTGTAGAAACTTGCATTTGATACAAATAAACCTATTCCAGCTTTTTGACATTGCAGGAAGAACGTGTTCTTTCTTGATCCTGTTCTGGTTGTACTTGTCACAATGTAGGGTTGTGCTTGAGTAACTATTTCTTCATAACTGCAGATAATAGCCAGTAAAAGAATAATCCAGAACGTCATGATGATTAAGAAAAGACACAGACTAAATTAGTAACGAATAGACTGATGCTATATATCTGAAGTCACAGAAATTTCTCTATGAAGCCATTTCAAATCAAACACATTACTAATAATAATCATTGGCTGCCTAATTAGTCTTGTTCATTTGGTTGCTATATAAACTGTTACAGACTTTGAACATAGTAATGGAATTCCTTTTGATTATAATAAAAGATTAGTTATTGAAGGAGCATGTAGTAAAGGCAGCTGTAATTTAGCATTCAAGGTGTGGTCTAGGCTTGGTGATTTGTAATGTTAACTTTGAATGTCCATCCAAGTATATTTACTAATTTTAAAGTTATTTTGTTTGCATGAATACATAAAAATCTACAAGCATAAAACAATCTATAAACCATAACAAATCTATACATTTATATACAGAATATCTGATGCTCAAAGTATGCTATTCCATCTTTAAAAATGGTTCTAGTTGACCAGACATAGCATTTAAAACTTCCATTAGCTCTTTTTTCTCTTCTTTAGTAAGCTCTCTTTCTTTTTCTTGAGGCTTATGGTCATCCGTTTGAATGTTAGAATTGACTACACCTAATGGTAGTTGATCTATAAAATGTAATAAATGAATTGATGTATCTGTTTATGCTATAATATATTTATATACAGTTATCCATCCATCTTAGCCTCCTTCTCTCATCCATCTATCCACAATACACTACTGACCATTGCCACTACCATCTGCCACATAAATGTCACTTCGGTCATTTGAACTGGACTGTTCCTCTAAGCCGTGGTATCCTGTATCAGATGGTTGTGGTCCTTTGTTACCAACAACAGGATCAGAAAAATAGCGTTTCATTAATGTTGCAGTAGGTACATTATATTTTATGTTTTCAATCTGTTCATTTATACGAATTGACATATGTCGAAGTACTGCATGGCACTGCTGCAGTTGTGTTAAACGAATGACCCTTTGCAATATAATAGCAAGACTGTTGAGAAGTTCTATATCAGTGTGCTCAAAATTGGATATTGATTGAGCAACTTCTACTAATATGTTAGACATGGGATTAGTATACTTGGTCTCAGAAGGAGCAGACGAATTTTCAGATGTTGTACGCTTCATATAAATTTTCTCTGACTGAGTTGATAATGTCACACTTGCTTCTCCATGAGATACCTGTCGTAGGACACGAATACATTGGATCTCTTTGCTGTTAGATATTGTGGAAAGTTGAGTTGTAAGGGATGGTTGTTGTTCCTGTGGCGTAAATACACCAGCTTGTACCCGACAACGAACACCTTCACTAGTAGATTCTTTCTGTCTCTTTTTTTTCCTTTTGCAACAAGTTTTTATTATAAGGATAATACAGAATACAACATTGAGAGCCAATGATATCATCAAAACTGTTACCACAATGATAATAACTTCTTTTTGATGGGATGTATCAACGTCCCCTTCAATGTTGCTAGAACATCCTAAAAATAAAAATAAAAAATCTTTGGAAGTACTAAAATATTTGTGGTTACTAATTTATTAATTATGCACATTTTCTTGTATATTGTCTCCTTTTTATTTTTAAATTGTATTATAGAAAAACAATTAGAGTCTCATTTGTTTTCAAAAACTTGTAATATTTTGTTAAACATACAAAACAAACATATTTGGAACATAAACAAATTTTAAAAAATCCTGATTAGGCGGTGAAAATAATGTGTGATTATTTGTTTTACAAACAATGAGGTTGGGTTTAGTAAAGAAAACAAATGTACAAAAGACTAAAATTTGAACAATTTACGTAGTACTCATTAATCTTATGCCCAAAAATGGAAACAAATGTATCCAAAAAATGCAGAATGTAAAGTAGTTACCATATTATTAATTGAAGAATATTAAACATTACTCTTTTGCTTATTGAATCCTCGTACTAATTTTAACAATTTTATTGAATTAGTAATATTTGTATGAACAAAATTAAACATCATAAGCCAAATTAATAGGTTGAATTGTATATGGCTGGGAATGACTACACAGAGTTTTTAAAATAAATAAATTTAGCTGACACAATTAATTACTAATGCTCTAGACCCAAAGAACATGCAAAGATAAGAGAATCTAGAACACTTGAATACTATAGTCAAATATTACCAATGTGTCAAAGGTTTATAAATGGCTACAGGAGATTTCCTATGAGATTTAGTTGACCATATTGATCGTAGTAATTAGTTCTAATACAGATAGTTATCAGTTTATATCTTACCAATGTAATAAGGATTAACAACAAATACTTGTTTCTTCTCATGACGGGTACCACTGTAATCATTATTCCACACCAAATACTCCACTTTTAATGTTCCATTCCATCTTCCATTTAACTTTAAATGTCTCTCGTTTTTTTTAACAACTCTCTGAGTGGTACCATTAACAGCTGTGTTATTAATTGACCATTGATATTGTAAATTAGTGCCTCTAGTGATTACTCTTAGTTCACTGGAACCATCAGAATTGTTAACAATGATCATACCAGTAGTAATAATGGGAAATCCTAGGGAGAGTAACAAAAAGTTAATTAACCTACTGTATGCAAATGTACACTGGTACGTGCAGTATGTTTTCCTTTAATTTGTTATAATAAATGTTTGCACACAGTTGACATTACTCGAATAACTAAATACTTATAACTTTAAACAATAAGAAATTCTGCATAATTGTTTTTTCTTACTTCAAACTTTCATAAAAATCAATAACATAGCATTTATTGTTTCATGCAAAATCTTCAACTGAATACGCTACCTTTAGTATTCATAGTTAGTACAAAGTTATATATAATTAATTACTTACTGTACGTTGCATTGACACTCAAGTTAAGGACTGGTCCATTGATAGCATTGGACCCATCAAGAGGCCGTAATTGGCATCTATAGAAACCCTTGCTTATCTGACGTAAACTCTCAATAACTAAATCACGAATTTCACCCTCGTAGGTTGCAATATCTTCTGTTAGACTGCCTAATACATTAAACCATTTAGTGGTGTAAAAATTGATCGGTGACCGTTCAAAGTCACATGGTAAAGTAATACTTCTACCTTCTTCTCCAACAATGTTTCTATCTATTCCTGTTCGAACTGGATAAGCTAGAAAGAGAGATAATAAGTGAATATTGATTAGATGGATCTATAGATCAACGACAGAGGAGAGAATACTTGCATACTCACCATGAATTGTAATAGGTTCTGATAAAATAACACCACTACCATTCCTAGCACCACACATATAATGTCCATCACATTTGGGAGATATAGTGAATTGAAGTTTGTTTGTAGCAACACTTACTGAAGAATTGAAACAGTCATCATCACTTGTATTTAAGACACCATTACGATAAAACACAGCATTAGTTACTACACTCCCAGATTTATCCATACATTGTAGAGTCAATGTATTGCCATTTCTATCAGTTTTAGTCAGTGAGTATGGGAGTGTTTGACAGTCAGTAAGAGATACTCTTAGATACAAAAGAATAACTAAAGCAAAATTGTAATATTGCATAATGGAAGAGGTACACTGATGCTACACTCCAGTACGTGCTCCCTCCAAGCTTTTGAGACAGAGATTTGCTTTCCTGTGTAATAATTGTATAGTTAATTAATTTATATTTAAACCAGTCTTAGACTTACTATTTCTGCACTTCGCTTTAAACCTCCAAACAGCTTAGAGAACAGTACCAACTCTAACTTTATTCTCCCTATCTCTGTGACTATTTATTACGTGAGTATACTTAAAAAACATACTATAACTCCACCTATAACATTTCAATGAGTTATGTGTGATGTCATGATGATATAATAATGTAAACAAATACCATACTTAGTTGATATAGTTTTTAATGTCATTCTTTGATGTGTGTATATGCCTTCCTTAATTAAGGATATTGAACATAGTGGCCTTTTCCTTTGGGAGGAAGAATACATATGTCATGAGGACGTAAAAGACTCGTTGATCTCATAACAACAGACTTATGACTTAGGTAATGATATTATTCAATGAACAGTTACACATGTGGAAACAGCCCCTAAATCTGAATCTACACAACCTCTTCCTGTGTAACATAAAATCACCAATGTACCCGTCCCTACTTTGCCATTCGTTAAGCCGTGGCTGTCCAATCTTAGACTTCCTTGAACTTGAATTATGATTAGTCTGAAAATGAGATCATTATAACATTCAACAACAATACTATTAAATGTTCCCATTCTGAACACTAGTGGACTATACACTCCACTAATTTTTAAGTTCAAATTTAACCTTCATTAATTAATAGATTTCTCTCATTTAATTGTACACGTAACAACACTCTTTAAGGTATGAATCTAACTATAACAACTGTATTAATAAAACACTACTTTTATTCATAAATAAATGGTTAAATTTGTCAAAGAGAATCACTACAAATTCTTGAAGACAAACTAAGCTATGAATGACACATTAAAGAAGGTAGCTGGATTTCCCTTTAATATCCTATCAGCTTTCACAATGCATTCATTGGATTCCTAAGGAATGCATTGTGAAAATTGATGATCTACTATTGCACAATATACAAACCATTGTATGGATAACAATTTTCTACATCATTAATGTTACCTACTATGGAGCATAAACCTTGTCACTTTAAGTATTCAAGATGTTGTACAATTCTATATACAGACAATACAGGCAAATTCTTGGAAGATATTGTAGCATCGCATCTTCCTGTATTTCAATGTCATTAAGGAATGGGTTGACAGTCCAATTACCATATTTGTACCTAATGGTACTTTCCCAATGTTTCCCATATGACCAATTTGAGCATCACATGGACTATTTAGGGAGAAAAGGGACCACACCTGATTAAACTTTTGATGAATAAGACATCATGAATATTATTAAATGGATGCTAGGGATTTTTTTCTGTTGCTATACAGTTTTATTACAGTAGTATATGAATAAAGTTGCATTCACTGTGACAATAGTAATTACTAGGTGATCACTGACTAATCATATGTGCTATTTAATTAGTTAAACGTTAAAACAACCGATCTTTCAACAAAGAGAAATTAATAAAAATTGTATACCACAACATCGGACATTGACATTGTATAACAATAATATACCATTTATTTATTGAAACTACATAGTTTTAGGTATAAAGAAATTAATATACCACTGACTAACATCTTCCAAACTTATATACACAGTGTCATCACTATATAAGCATAATAAGGTATAGCTGAGGTATGTCTGATTGAATTATTGACAACTTCTTAATCCCATGTGACTGTTTTGTTGCTTAAATTCATTTTAACTGAGTTCAAATATGCAGGTGTTAGCAGTCATTAATTTATTTATGACATGTAGGAGTGATTATACTAACATGACCAACCATCCGGTCTCAATTTCTAGTGATTAGTTGCTAAGTGATGTCAACTTTTTTTTAAATTTCTGAAGAATTTCTTTTATCCTTAATAAATACACTATATTTACTATAATTAGATTTGCGTACTTTAAATAAGGTAATTATGATATATTTTTATCATTATTATGACTGTTAATAAACACTGGACCTATAAGTGCATATTTATGTGCATTGGCCTACTTGTATTGTAATAATTACATTTGTATGCCTCGCATCTAGAACCATTTTACTAATTGGTATCTGATGTTTGATTTAATACACTAATTTGTATGTCCTCTCCTAGTAATAATAATTTAATTATGGATAATATAGCTAGCTAACTTTATACCAGTAGCTGTAAAAGAGGTGAGCTCTGTATTTGTATTATAACACAATAGCTAATTCAAGTGCTAGTTGAATGTATTAATAACATAATTAAAGTGACAAGATAGTGTCTAGTAAATACATCCATTAATACATGGTATCCCTCTATTCATCCATCCATCCATTCATCTATCCATCCATACATTCATTCATCCATCCATCTATTCATTCATTCATCCATTCATCCATTTATTTTTCCATCCATCCATTCATTTCATCCATCCATCTATTCATCCATCCATCTATCCATCCATCCATCCATCCATCCACCCATCCATCTATTCATTCATCCATCCATCTATTTATCGATCCATCCATCTATTTATTCATTTATCCATCCATCCATCCATTCATCCATCCATCTATTCATTTATTCATCCATCCATCTATTCATTCATCCATCCATCCATCATTCCATCCATCCATCCATTCATTCATCCATCCATCCATCCATCTATTCATTCATCCATCCATCCATTCATTCATTCATTCATCCATTCATCCATTTATTTTTCCATCCATCCATTCATTTCATCCATCCATCTATTCATCCATCCATCTATCCATCCATCCATCCATCCACCCATCCATCTATTCATTCATCCATCCATCTATTTATCGATCCATCCATCTATTTATTCATTTATCCATCCATCCATCCATTCATCCATCCATCTATTCATTTATTCATCCATCCATCTATTCATTCATCCATCCATCCATTCATCCATCCATCCATTCATCCATCCATCCATCATTCCATCCATCCATCCATTCATTCATCCATTCATCCATCCATCCATCCATCTATTCATTCATCCATCCATCCATTCATTCATTCATCCATCCATCCATCATTCATCCATCCATCCATTCATTCATCCATTCATCCATCCATCCATCTATTCATTCATTCATCCATCCATTCATTCATCCATCCATCCATCCATCTATTCATTCATTCATCCATCCATTCTTTCATCCATCCATCCATCCATCTATTCATTCATTCATCCATCCATCTATTCATCCATTCATTTATTCATCCATCCATCTATCCATCCATCCATCCACCCATCTATCTATTCATTCATTCATCCATCCATCCATCCATTGATCCATCCATCTATTTATTCCTTTATCCATCCATCTATTTATTCATTCATCCATTCATTCATCCATCCATCTATTCATTCATCCATCCATCCCTTCATCCATCCATCCATCATTCCATCCATCCATCCATTTATTCATTCATCCATCCATCCATCTATTCATTCATTCATCCATCCCTTCATCCATCCATCCATCATTCCATCCATCCATCCATTTATTCATTCATCCATCCATCCATCTATTCATTCATTCATCCATCCATTCATCCATCCATCCATCATTCCTACCATCCATTCATTCATTCATCCATCCATCATTCCATCCATCCATCCATTTATTCATTCATCCATCCATCCATCTATTCATTCATTCATCCATCCATTCATCCATCCATCCATCATTCCATCCATCCATCCATTTATTCATTCATCCATCCATCTATCTATTCATTCATTCATCCATCCATTCATCCATCCATCCATCATTCCTACCATCCATTCATTCATTCATCCATCCATCATTCCATCCATCCATCCATTTATTCATTCATCCATCCATCCATCTATTCATTCATTCATCCATCCATTTATTCATCCATCCATCTATTCATTCATTCATCCATCCATTCATTCATTCATCCTACCATAATATACTCACTACATTAATTAATGTAGTCAGTCAGACTGACTATTTCTATCACTACAGTATACACAAGTACACCCATATATCACAAATCTATAAGCACCCATTCATATGATACAGTACAAATACAGTCACTGTTCTGAAGGGTTATATAAACCCATTGACCTTGTGTTACTATAGTAACAAATAGTCTATTACAATGTTACAATATAGACATATAGCTTGCATTAACAGCCTGTCAAAGTTATTTTAACACACCCCTTATTTGAATGTAATGGCTTTGTCATCATTTAGGAGGTGAATACAGTTGTTATAAACAGCTATTTATGGTGTGCCATTTGTTTTATTGATGTATCCTATAATATCTTGATACAATATTGACCCGACCAATTTAATATTGAAGTGATTGATTCAATATTGTAGCAATCAATTCAATATTGAATTGATTGATTTAATGTTGGATTGATTGATTCCATATTGAATCAATCACTTTGATATTAAATTGATCAAGTCAATACTAGATCTATCGATTTTATATTAAATTGATCAAGTTGATATTGCGTTGAGATATTGCAGTAAGCATCAATGCCTAAATTAAAAACAACAGCACATTGTAACTATTCTAAGTATATTTTAACTAACAAAAAATACCAACTGGTATTAACAAAGAACATAACAATAAATACAAACAAATCATATTACCAAACAATTTCATAATATCAGTTTAAAATTATTATAACAATTGTACACAATACACTAAATATGTGTTTAAATAAAAGAAAGACTCAATTTTAACCTCATTCAAGTCACCTGATGTAGATCGAAGCATTCATTACATTTTTTGAAAGATGATACATTGTGGATTATTGATAATCCTAATATCCCTACCTAATGGCATTGTGTCTGTGTGTTTATGTACTAGTAGAAAAATAAATTCTGGGAAACTCACAACACTATTAATTACTTCCTTGTAGTAACCACAAGTAGGACTTTGATGATCTAATACATGTTCATGTGTAGTATATATAACTGATTAGAATTAATTGAGTTAATTATATGAGGAAACTTATAAATATTTATAACTGCTTTTGTTCAGGTTAAATCATGTGGTAGCACATTGATGAACCATTCTCTTGAGACCAGGCATTTCTAGAACACTTCGTATAAAAGGGAAAATGTTGCTAGTTCATGAATTATGTGTCATGTTATGATTTGACGCAACCTATATTCCTATCTGATTATGTCATTGCTCCTTCAAGTTGACATAGCCATTGATCGCTTCTAGTATCGTACATATATTGCCCTTCATATATCAACTAAAGACTGTTTACAGCAACACTTACTTAAGAATACTGAGTAGTAAATACTTTTAGCCATGCAGCCAAATAGACTCACATTAAAATGTACACAATTGTACTCATAAAGGGATAAAGGAGTAATGACATAATCAGATTTGAATGTGAGTGTGATGCTAGAAGTGGTTAGTGTCTGTGACAATTAACAAGACTCACTATCAATTATCTGTTTACTTTATCATACACACTACGTCATCTCACTGTTGTTATGACAATAGTCCACTCATAATAAAGTAAAATTGAAATTCCTATTTTGAAGGGTCATACAAAACAATGATCTTGTGTTACTGTATCAAGTAGTACAACATAAAAGTTTATACACAAAAAGAAACTTTTAATTATTAAAAACACTGAAACTAAAAGATGAAAGGCTTTATGTCAGCCTATTACTGGTTCCCAGAGATAGTTTGAAGCTCTTTATATGTTTCTGGAAGATTGTCTCTCAAAAAGTTCACAAGTACAGGATGAGATGTAATTGTGTCATCAGCTGTTTGATTACGTGAACAGTTGTCTGCTACAACAGGATTATGACTGCTTAATGTATCTTTCTGCAAATCTAGAAACTGTTTCATAAGTTTATTGATCTCCTTTTTGACAGCTGGATCACAGCTTTCTTGACAATTAAGATTGGCATAGAAACGAATCATTTCAGTTGCAAATGTTTGTATATTCTTCAAACTTGTTTTAGCCTTGTATATTTTAATGAAGTATATTAGTATAATGATAAAAGTTAGGACACAGCAAAGTAGGAACAATACAACAGCTACAATTATTATCACTGCAACAAAGACATCTTTGAACGGACCACAATCTAAGGAAGAGAAATAATAATATGATAATACATTCTTTCAATAGTAAATTTAATATTCTTAATTTAAATATTAAAATAATGTATTCTAACTAAACATAGATAAGGAATGATTAGTAAAGTATTTTAACTACAAAATTTGCACTAAATATGATGTATCACTTAGATAATGTATGAATGAATGGATGGATGGATGGATGGATGGATGGATGGATGGATAGATGGATGGATGGATGGATGGATGGATGGATGGATGGATGGATGGATGGATGGATGGATGGATGGATGGATGGATGGATGGATGGATGGATGGATGGATGGATGGATGGATGGATAGATGGATGAATGGATGTGTAATCTAACATACCATGAATATCAGTGGTATTTGGTGATCCTTGTGTTAATACTATAGTGTTGTTCACTTGAAATAACCATCCTTCGTGAGAATCGCTTTGATTATTATTATAAATATCTTTGTTAGTGACAACCACTTTTAATCTCTTGATGTGACCATTAAAATTCAATTTCTGTAACTCAAGGCTCAAAAATCCAGTATGCATATTAAAATGTGAAAAT
The DNA here is from genome assembly GCA_963693285.1 of Xestospongia muta. Classification (NCBI taxonomy): domain Eukaryota; kingdom Metazoa; phylum Porifera; class Demospongiae; order Haplosclerida; family Petrosiidae; genus Xestospongia; species Xestospongia muta. Next base: position 6,373,282 of record OY848924.1, read on the forward strand.
TTATCAAGCCGTACTACTAACTCATTATCAAGTTTCAATTGTTTCTCATTCAGAAACCAAGTGAATTTAAAATTAGAATTACTTCCTGTGGCTGTTAAATTGAATTCTATTAGTCCATTAGTTCCAGTTTGAGCAGACATTTGTAAAATTGACGGAGGAACTATAAAATCACAAATACATTATTAATGAATTACCCATCCATCCATCCATCCATCCATCCATCCATCCATGCAAACCCCCATCCATCTATCAATCCATGCTTACTGTATTCAAAAACAAAAAGATGTGTAATTTGACCAATAATTTTCAACGGACCAGATACAAACTTTTTAGATCGTACACGGCATATATAAGTTACTGAAAAATAATAAGTGCAATAGTGTTATCAATTCTATTATTTACATGAGTCTTTTAATGCATCCAAATTTGTCAACGTCAAAGAATAGTCAGAATTATGGGACTTAGTTATTTTACGCCTTTGATTACGTGAATTTCTTGTTATCCAGTTAACTGTGTACCCATTAAGAGCAGATACTCGTACATGACAAGGGAGAGTAATTGATGTACCAGCAACAATTCTTAATGATTGCTTAGTACCATTGTAATTAGATGTATGTTCCGGATAAGCTGTAACCAATAAAATTAATGTTATATATATATATATATATATATATATATATATATATATTCCTTGGGCTAGGGAGGTTACTTACAAACTCACCATAAATTGATATAGGCTCCGATAAAACAACACCATTGCCATTTCTAGCACCACACATATAATATCCTTCACATTCAGGAGATATTGTGAATCGAAGTTTGTTTGTGGCAATACTAACTGAAGAATCAAAGCACTCATCACTTGTATTTAAGACACCATTACGATAAAACACAGCATTAGGTACTGGATTTCCCGATTCATCTTTGCATTGAAGAGTAAGCGTATTATTCGGCACTCTATTAGTTGTGGTCAGAGAGTAAAGAGATACTTGACACTCAATGGAGGATACTTTTAGAAACAACAGGAGAGCAAACACAATCAAAGGAGAACACAGACACTCCATGATAAATCCTAGGAGTTCTGCACGTCGGCTAACACTTGATTTGAGTTTTTAGCTTGTCCTTTATATATCTGCGTAGCCATTTTTCGGTAAATACCTCTACATTCTTCCAATTCCTAAGGATGGATGAATGAGAAAAGAAGTGTTTAGTACCGCCTGTACGTCCTATTAGATCTAATATTTTGTAATATATAGGAGTGTCAGTAACGGAACACCATACTTTAATGTGAAATCAATTCATTTAGGTTCCAGATTTTGTTAAATTCTCATTAAAGTACAGCATTCTATTACTAGCACTCGATACACTGCCTTCATAATAGACAGTGTACCTCCAGGAAGTGTTTTCCTTTATTGTCTATATATTATAAAGATCCACTAAACTCCAAACACTCATCTATTGATATATAAACAGTTCGTCTATAATAAATAATTGAATCAAACATTTAGCTCAAAAAATAACACCGACATGTAAATTTGATTTTAACTACATATAAATATATACATTACAAACAGTATGGCAAGAAGCTCTTTAATTGAGGAAGTGTAGCCACAAAGTCATAGAGTGCTATCTTGTGGTTTGTCATTCAGACATACTCCATTGATTGTTCTAATGTGTTGTTATTACGGTGATTTACCTTTTGATAGTAGTACTTCTCATGATAAGTCATATACCTCTATTGTTATTATAGTGTGTATTATTATATAGGTTGTTTTAATAACATCAACGGATATCACTGTAGTCGATAAAGAATTAATAACATTGACATTGTGTCATTTCAACTGAGGCCTTTGTTACTGTAGATTCATCAACATGATGTATACCTAATACTGAGTTACTCAATATGTATAAAGGCAGCTAGAAGGCAAAAAGTAATCTTTTTAGTATATTGCCCAGTGATTGAAGTCATGAACAGATACTGTTTCAACTGAACTAACCAGGCTTACATCGTGTTGACAAAACTGTGGTAACCAAGATCATTGGTGAAATGACACAATGCTGAAGAGGGTAACTTTATCACTTTCACAAGATACAGTGAACCAATAAACTTCAAATTCAGACCCATCCACATACACCATCAAAACGGTTCAATGAGATATTGTATGATAAATTCTTCTACACACTGGTAGAACTAACTTTCAGTTTCCAAATGGAATTTAATATCCCCCACTCAGTCAGGGTATAGACAGCAACAGTGACATCATCACAGAAATACTATTTAAGGTAATAATTCTCTCCCTCTCTCTTTAATTGTAAATCAATGATATCATTACTAATTAAATGGACTCATACAGTCACTAAATTGACATGGACAATGCCTTTAGTCACTACACTATTCTATAGAGATTAAATTTGATGAAATTATTGTGACATTGAAATGGCATAGACAATGTTAAATATTATATCAAAAGTCTATATGTGTTATTTTATCATACCTTTAGCTAATTTGTCCGTTAATTGTGTTAAATATAAGAAAATTTTAATAAACAGCAATAAAACAGATAAACATCTAAAATATTATCACCAATAACAACAACAACTGCAAAACAAAATCATACTACTAAGTTACCTTGTACTACCAACAAGTGAATACTAACTGGACATAAGTCATAAGTAAACAAGGAAGAACAGAATGTTAATTTAGTTCTTTCTTTACTGCCCATTTTGATATACTTCATATGTTTCTGGAAAGTTGTCTTTCAAGAACTTGTCAAATACAGGATCAGGTGTTTCTGCGTTAGCACCATCTGCTACATATACTGGCCCTCTATTACAACATATATTTATACGATGATCATGGTGCTCATGCATAGATTGTTTTAAATCTCTAATAAACCCTCTTTGCCTGTCAGCAGGTTGTTGCTGGATTGTTGAATCTACAACTGCTCTAATTCTTTTGTCTTTATTTGCTTTACAACACATTATTACAAGAAGAACAGTTAAAACACAGCATAGTACGAAAAGTATAGCCACAATTATCGCGAAGACAGTAACTTCATGTTTGAATAATGTGAAATCTGAAGAAAAAAAAATACACATTCTAATTAACAAACATATCAAAAAACTACCCAGTCACATTGAACACAATAAAACACACACTAACCACATTAGTAACCACTTAGATAGTAATACATTGTAATAATGTCAATAGACATTAAATGTTATCATGACTGAAGAAACCCTTTCATCATGACATGTTTTGTCATAACACAATAAACATTATATTCACAGTTGATAACGTTACCATAGTAACAAACATTGTACATTATATATACTACCTTTGCACATTTGATTAGAATCAGCATTGTTTACTAATAGCCATCCTTCATAAGAAGCAGTCTGATAGTTTCCATGAATATCTTTGTTAGTTACAACGACTTTTAATCTCTTGCTTTGACTGTTAAAGTTCACATTCTGTGATTGGAGACCAAGAAATCCAGTCTTTCCTTGAGGAGATTGATGCAAATACATGTACTCTACTTGTTCATCACTTAAATGCAGCTGTTGATTGTTCAAAAACCAAGTGAAATTTAAATCACTTCCAGTAGCTGTGGAGTTGAGTTCTATTAGTCTATTAGTTCCAGTTTGAGCAGAAACTTGTAAAATTGACGGAGGAACTATAAATGAATGTCCCAATGTTAATTAGATCCTCTATCAGACCACCCATCCATCCATCTATCTCAGTCTTAATTAGATCCTCTATCAGACCATCCATCCATCCATCCATCCATCCATCCATTCATCCATTTATACTCACTGTATTCTATAACATAAAGTCTTGTCTTTTGACCTTCAATTTTATAAGGACCATTATAAAAAATTCTAGATTCTACTTGACAAGTATAAATTACTATAAAAGAGATGATATAATACTTTGTACAAAAGTAGTTATACTTACAAGAATCCTTTGAGTCATTTAAATTTGTCAATGTCAAAGAATAGTCTAAATTATGGGACTCAGATCGTTCACCGTATGTACCTTTAACTGGATCTTTTATTTTCCATTTCACTGTGTACCCATTAAGAGCAGACACTTTTACATGACAAGGGAGAGTAATGGATGTACCAGCAACAACTCTTAATGATTGTATAGTAGCATTGTATTCAGGCGTACGTTCTGGATAAGCTGTAAAAGATAAATAATTATCTTGGAGTATACACTACTGACAGGAAAGGGAGGAGGAAGAAAGTGTACTCACTATAAATTTTTATAGGTTTTGATAAAACCACACCGTTACCATAGCTACCACCACATGTAAACAGTCCTTCACATTCAGGAGATATAGTGAAATTAAGTTTGTTTGTGGTAACACTCACTGAAGAATTGAAACATTCATCACTTGTATTTAACACACCATTACGATAAAAAACAGCATTAGATACTGGATATCCAGGTTCATCTGTACATTGTAGAGTGAATTGGTTAATAACTTTGTTAGTTATGGTCAGTGAGTATGGAGGTGTTTGACACTCAATGGAGGACACCTTTAGCAACAATAATAAAGCAAACACAAACAAAACGACATGACAGCACAGCTGCATAGTAAATCCAATAACTTATTTATCTGCCCACACAATTGTAGAAAAACAAGTTCAGGAATCACAGACAGAAGTACTACAGAAAAGGGAGTGTCTTTCTTAAATGGGATGTACATTATTGATATAAAAGATATTCATAAGTTGAACTTAACAAACAACACTATTATGAATTTTGTTAAATTTAGTGGTACAATTGATAGAAAGATTCCCCACATATTTTCAATAGGAAATATCATTTCTGTTCTCACAAGAGTATGAGTTATTTCTTTATTGTTGACTTAAAATTTGTATTAAACTTCAAAGACAAAAACATAAATATTATTTAAAATGTTGCTTTATATCAACTCATGTTAGTTTAAATACTTGTGAATATATTAGTACCAGAAAGAAGCCGTTATTACCAGTCAACTAACCAGTAAAATTCAACTACACATTTCTACATGTATAATGTCTGTTGCCATGGATACATAAAATTTGTGCTAAAGTGGAGTTTCCCCAAATTTTTTACTGTAATAACACATTGTACATGTATACATACACATAGATGTAACCACATGACCCACCTGATAAACATCTAGGTGCAGCTGGATTACATTTTTTTAAATGAAATAAATGGCTTGACTGGTGTATCTGGTTATTCCAATTGATGAACACTAATACACATTACATATTGGGTGGTTGGGTGAAAGAGAGACAATAACAAACAATACTTATTCATCCCAATATGATCCTATGAAGATGGTTCAACTTTGTCAACAGGAAAGAGGTTAGAAGATGGTTGCTTTAACTTATTTGTCATTCACTGATTGCAGAAAGAACTAATAGTGTGAATGAAGCATGTTCTATTTTTGGACATGTTGTTGGTAGGCTAGTTTTTTGATGTTCTCATGTTTAGTTTGTAGGCAGGAGTTACTATTTGAGGGTGGGGTCATGATTGAAGGTTGAAGTCTTTGACAACAAAATAAATCTTGTCTTCCCAGAGTTCACCCACTACTATATTGAGACATGTCCTGTCTTGTGAGTAATTGAGGTAGCTTCTGAAAGTGCCCAACTGGTGATAAACTAGTGATAGATATCAATAAATATTCTTTCAACTATAAATATATAGTATGGGACTTTCCCATTATCACATTTTTTTAGTTTATATACATATATGGAGATCATTGTGTCATCACGTTATTTGTAGTAGGGAAATAATGAGTTGTATTGTAGTATTAGTATATTAGTATATTAGTAGTAATGTAGTATTAGTATATTAGTAGTATTGTAGTATAGTATATTAGTAGTATTGTAGTATTAGTATATTAGTATATTAGTAGTATTGTAGTATTAGTATATTAGTATATTAGTAGTATTATAGTATTAGTGTATTAGTATATTAGTAGTATTATAGTATTAGTATATTAGTATATTAGTAGTATTGTATATAGTATTAATATTTTAGTAGTATTATAGTATATGTATTCTTCAAATCTATCTATTATGACTAGATAATCAAATGGTAATGTCACCTAATGACAATACAAAAATACAATATTATGTATATTAATGGCTATTATAAACTATTACAATCTATTAATATTAATTATATACACCATATCAGCACAAGTTATACTATTTCATCTATAAAAATGGTTCTAAATGACTAGACATAGCATCTAAGAGTTTCATTAGACCATCTTTCTCTTCTTCTGTAAGTTTTCTTCCTTCTTCTTCTTCTTCTTCTTCTTCTTCTTGAGGCTCATGGTCATCCGTTTGAATGTTAGAATTGACTACACGTAATGGTAGTTGATCTATAAAATGTAATAAATGAATTGATGTATCTGTTTATACTATAATATATTTATCTACAGTTGTTCCATCCATCTTAGCCTCCTTCTCTCATCTATCTATCCACAATATACTACTGACTATTGCCACCACCATCTGCCACATAAATGTCACTTTGGTCATTTGAACTGGACTGTTCCTCTAAGCCTTGGTATCCAGTATCAGATGATTGTGGTCTTCTATTAACAACAACAGGATCAGATAATGAGTGTTTCATTAATGTTGCAGTAGGCACATTATACTTTATTTGTTCAATCTGTTTCATTATTTGAATTGCCATATTGTGAAGTGCTGTGTGGCATTGTTGCAGTTGTGCTAAACGAGTGACACTCTGCAATACAATAACAACACCATTGAGAAGTTCTATGTCAGTGTGCTCAAACTCAGAGATTGTTGTAGCAACTTGTACTAGTATATTAGCCATAGGATTTGCATGCTTGGCCTCAGAAGAAGCAGAGGAACTCTGAGATGTGGAATGTTTCACTTGCACTTTTTCTGATTGAGTTGACAGGGTAATGCTCATCTCTCCAGAAACTTGTCGTAGCAGGTGAATACATTGGACCATTTTGCTGTCAGACATTGAGGAGAGTTGGGTTGTAAAGGATGGCTGTTGTTCCTGTGGTGTCGATAGATTACCTCCATTAGTAGATTCTTCCTGTCTGTTTTGTTTCCTTTTGCAACAAGTAATTATAAGAATAATACACAAGACAACATTGAGAGCCAATGATATTATCAAAATTGTCACCACAGTGGTAATAGCTATTCCTTGTGGTAACTCCAAGTCCTGTGATTTCATAGAACATTCTAAAATAAATACATAAAAATATATATAAATAAAATAAATGCTAAAACATATTTCCAGGTACAGATAGTTATCAGTTTATATCTTACCAATGTAATAAGGACTAATAACAAATATTTGCTGCTTCTCATAACGGGTACCACTGTAATCATTATTCCACACCAAATACTCCACTTTCAATGTTCCATTCCATCTTCCATTTAATTTCAAATGTCTCTCATCTTTTTTAACAACTCTCTGAGTGGTACCATTAACAGCTGTGTTATTAATTGACCATTGATATTGTAAATTAGTGCCTGTAGTGATTACTCTTAGTTCACTGGAACCATCAGAATTGTTAACAATGATCATACCAGTAGTAATAATGGGAGATCCTAGGGAGAGTAACAAAAAGCTAATTAACTTACTGTATGCAAATATACACTGGTACATGCAGTATGTTTTCCTTTAATTTGTTATAATAATTGTTTACACACAGTTGACATTACTCAAATAACTTAATACTTATAACTTTAAACAATAAGAAATTCTGCACAATTGTTTTTTCTTACTTTAAACGTTCATAAAAATCAATAACATAGCATTTATTGTTTCATGCAAATGTTCAATCGAATACGCTACCTTTATTATTCATAGTTAGTACAAAGTTATATATAATAAATTACTTACTGTACATTGCATTGACACTCAAGTTAAGGAGTGGTCCATTGATAGCATTGGACCCATCAAGAGGCCGTAATTGGCATTTATAGAAACCCTCGCTTATCTGACGTAAATTCTCAATAACTAAATCACGAATTTCACCCTCGTAGGTTGCAATATCTTCTGTTAGACTGCCTAATATTTTAAACCATTTAGTGGTGTAAAAATTGATCGGTGACCATTCAAAGTCACATGGTAAAGTAATACTTCTGCCTTCTTCTCCAACGATGTTTCTATTTATTCCTGTTCGAACTGGATAAGCTAGAAAGAGAGATAATAAGTGAATATTGATTAGATGGATCTATAGATCAATGACAGAGGAGAGAATACTTGCATACTCACCATGAATTGTAATAGGTTCTGATAAAATAACACCACTCCCATTCCTAGCACCACACATATAATGTCCATCACATTTGGGAGATATAGTGAATCGAAGTTTGTTTGTAGCAACACTCACTGAAGAATTGAAACAGTCATCATCACTTGTATTTAAGACACCATTACGATAAAACACAGCATTAGTTACTACACTCCCAGATTTATCCATACATTGTAGAGTCAATGTATTGCTATTGGAGTCTCTATCAGTTTTAGTCAGTGAGTATGGGAGTGTTTGACAGTCAGTAAGAGATACTCTTAGATACAAAAGAATAACTAAAGCAAAATTATAATATCGCATAATGGAAGAGGTACACTGATGCTACACTCCAGTACGTGCTCCCTCCAAGCTACTGAGACAGAGATTTGCTTTCCTGTGTAATAACTGCACTATTAAGGAGAAAGGGACCACACCTGATTAAACTTCTGATCAATAACACATCATGAATATTATTAAATGGATGCTAGGCGTTTTTTTCTGTTGCTATACAGTTTTATTACAGTAGTATATGAATAAATTTGCATTCACCATGACAATAGTATTTACTAGGTGATCACTGACTAATCATTTGTGCTATTTAATTAGTTAAACGCTAAAACAACTGATCTTTCAACAAAGAGAAATTAATAAAAATTGTATACCATAATATTGGACATTGACATTGTATAACAATAATATACCATTTCTTTATTGAAACTACATAGTTTTAGGTATAAAGAAATTAATATACCACTGACTAACATCTTCCAAACTTATATACACAGTGTCATCACTATATAAGCATAATAAGGTATAGCTGAGGTATGTCTGATTGAATTATTGACAACTTCTTAATCCCATGTGACTGTTTGTTGCTTAAATTCATTTTAACTGAGTTCAAATATGCAGGTGTTTGTAGTTATTAATTTATTTATTTATGACATGTAGGAGTGATTATACTAACATGACCAACCATCTGGTCTAAATTTCTAGTGATTAGTTGCTAAGTGATGTCAACTTTTTTTTAAATTTCTGAAGAATTTCTTTTATCCTTAATAAATACACTATATTTACTATAATTAGATTTGCGTACTTTAAATAAGGTAATTTTGATATATTTTTATCATTATTATGACTGTTAATAAACACTGGACCTATAATTGCATATCTATGTGCATTGGCCTACTTGTATTGTAATAATTACATTTGTATGCCTCGCATCTAGAACCATTTTACTAATTGGTATCTGATGTTTGATTTAATACACTAATTTGTATGTCCTCTTATAGTAATAATTTAATTATGGATAATATAGCTAGCTAACTTTATACCAGTAGCTGTAAAAGAGATGAGCTCTGGATTTGCACTATAATACAATTGCTAATTCAAGTGCTAGTTGAATGTATTAATAACATAATTAAAGTGACAAGATAGTGTCTAGTAAATACATCCATTAATACATGGTATCCCTCTATTCATCCATCCATCCATTCATCTATTCATCCATTCATTCATTCATCCATTCATTCAACCATCCGTCCATCATCCATCCATTCATTCAACCATCCGTCCATCCATCCATCCGTCCATTCATCCATCCATCCATCCATTCATCCATCCATCCATCCATCCATCCATCCATCCATCCATCTATTCATTCATTCATCCATTCATTTATTTATTCATCCATCCATTCATTCATCCATACATCCATCCATTCATTCATTCAATTTATCCATTCATCCATCCATCCATCCATCCATTCATTCATCCATTCATCCATTCATCCATCCATCCATCCATTCATTCATTCATCCATCTATTCATCCATCCACCCATCCATCTATTCATTCATTCATTCATCCATCCATCCATCCATTCATTCATTCATCTATCCATCCATCCATCCATTCATCCATTCATCCATCCATTCATCCATCCATCCATTCATCTATTCATCCATCCATCCATCATTCCATCCATCCATCCATCCATCTATTCATTTATTCATCAATTCATCTATTCATTCATTCATTCATCCATCCATCCATTCATTCATCCATATGTCCATCCATCCATTCATTCATTCATCCATCCATCCATCCATCCATCTATTCATTCATTCATTCATCCATCCATTCATCCATCCATCCATCATTCCATCCATCCATTCATTCATCCATCCATCTATTCATTCATCCATCCATCCATTCATCCATCCATCCATCCATCCATTCATTCATCCATCCATTCATTCATTCATCCTACCATAATATACTAATTACATTAATTAATGTAGTCAGACAGACTGACTGTTTCTATCATTACAGTATACACAAGTACACCCATATATCACAAATCTATAAGCACCCATTCATATGATACAGTACAAATACAGTCACTGTTCTGAAGGGTTATATAAACCCATTGACCTTGTGTTACTATAGTAACAAATAGTCCATTGCAATGTTACAATATAGACATATAGCTTGCATTAACATCCAGTCAATGTTATTTTAACATACCCTGAATTTGAATGTAATGGCTTTGTCATCATTTAGGAGGTGAATACAGTTGTTATAAACAGCTATTTATGGTGTGCCATTTGTTTTATTGATGTATCCTATAATATCTTGATACAATATTGACCCGACCAATTTAATATTGAAGTGATTGATTTAATGTCGTAGCAATCAATTCAATATTGAATTGATCAAGTCATACTAGATCTATCGATTTTATATTAAATTGATCAAGTTGATATTGCATTGAGATATTGCAGTAAGCATCAATGCCTAAATTAAAAACAAACAACACATTGTAACTATTCTAAGTATATTTTAACTAACAAAAAATACCAACTGGTATTAACAAAGAACATAACAACAATAAATACAAAGAAATCATGTTACCAAACAATTTCATAGTGTCAGTTTTAAAATAATTATAACAACTGTACACAATACACTAAATATGTGTTTAAATAAAAGAAAGACTCAATTTTAACCTCATTCAAGTCACCTGATGTAGATTGAAGCATTCATTACATTTTTTGAAAGATGATACATTGTGGATTATTGATAATCCTAATATCCCTTACCTAATGGCATCGTGTCTGTTGTCTGTGCGATCATGTACTAGTAGAAAAATAAATTCTGGGAAACTCACAACACTATTAATTACTTCCTTATAGTAACCACAAGTAGGACTTTGATGATCTAATACATGTTCATGTATATGTAGTATATGTAACTGATTAGAATTATTTGAGTTAATTATACAAGGAAACTTATAAATATTTATAACTGCTTTTGTTCAGGTTAAATCATGTGGTAGCACATTGACAAAGTAACACCTGTCATGTTATGATTTGAAAGTGGCCAACTGGTGATAAACTAGTGATAGATATCAATAAATATTCTTTCAACTATAAATATATAGTATGGGATTTTCCCATTATCACATTTTTTTAGTTTATATACATATATGGAGATCATTGTGTCATCACATGTTATTTGTAGTAGGGAAATAATGAGTTGTATTGTAGTATTAGTATATTAGTATATTAGTAGTAATGTAGTATTAATATATTAGTATATTAGTAGTAATGTAGTATTAGTATATTAGTAGTATTGTAGTATAGTATATTAGTAGTATTGTAGTATTAGTATATTAGTATATTAGTAGTATTGTAGTATTGGTATATTAGTATATTAGTAGTATTATAGTATTAGTATATTAGTATATTAGTAGTAGTAGTATATTAGTAGTATTGTAGTATTAGTATATTAGTATATTAGTAGTATTGTAGTATTAGTATATTAGTATATTAGTAGTATATTAGTATATTAGTAGTATTGTAGTATTAGTATATTAGTATATTAGTATTATTGTGGTATTAGTATATTAACAGTATTGTAGTATTAATATATTAGTATATTAGTAGTATTGTAGTATTAGTATATTAGTATATTAGTAGTATTGTAGTATTAGTATATTAGTAGTAATGTAGTATCAGTATATTAGTATATTAATAGTATTGTAGTATTAATATATTAATATATTAGTAGTATTATACTAGTGTTAATATATTAGTATATTAGTAATATTATAGTATTAGTATATCAATATAGTATTATAGTATTAGTATATTAGTATATTAGTAGTATTGTAGTATTAATATTTTAGTAGTATTATAGTATATGTATTCTTCAAATCTATCTATTATGACTAGATAATCAAATGGTAATGTCACCTAATGACAATACAAAGATACAATATATTGTATATTAATGGCTATTATAAACTATTATAATCTATTAATATTAATTATATTCACCATATCAGCACAAGTTATACTATTTCATCTATAAAAATGGTTCTAGTCGACTAGACATAGCATCAAAGAGTTTCATTAGACCATCTTTCACGTCTTCTGCTAGTTCTTTTTCTTCTTTTCTTCTTTTTGTTGAGGCTCATGACTATCCATTTGAATGTTTGAATTGACTGCATGTAATGTAATCTCACAGAAATTTCTCTATGAAGCCATTTCAAATCAAACACATTACTAATAATAATCATTGGCTGCCTAATTAGTCTTGTTCATGTGGTTGCTATATAAACTGTTGCAGACTTTGAACATAGTAATGGAATTCCTTTTGATTATAATAAAAAATTAGTTATTGAAGGAGCATGTAGTAAAGGCAGCTGTAATTTAGCATTCAAGGTGTGGTCTAGGATTGGTGATTTGTAATGTTAACTTTGAACGCCCATTCAAGTATATTTACTAATTTTAAAGTTATTTTGTTTGTATGAATAGATAAAAATCTACAAGCATAAAACAATCTATAAACCATAACAAATCTATACATTTATATACAGTATATCTGATGCTCAAAATGTGCTATTCCATCTTTAAAAATGGTTCTAGTTGACCGGACATAGCATTTAAAACTTCCATTAGCTCTTTTTTCTCTTCTTTAGTAAGCTCTCTTTCTTTTTCTTGAGGCTCATGGTCATCAGTTTGAATGTTAGAATTGACTACACCTAATGGTAGTTGATCTATAAAATGTAATAAATGAATTGATGTATCTGTTTATGCTATAATATATTTATATACAGTTATACATCCATCTTAGCCTCCTTTTCTCATCCATCTATCCACAATACACTACTGACCATTGCCACCACCATCTGCCACATAAACTTCACTTTGGTCATTTGAACTTGTCTGTTCCTCTAAGCCGTGGTATCCAGTATCAGATGATCGTGGTCTTCTATTAACAACAGGAGAATCAGAAAAACAGCGTTTCACTAATGTTGCAGTAGGTACATTAAACTTTATATGTTCAATCTGTTCATTTACACGACTTGACATATTTCGAAGTACTGAATGGCATGGCTGCAGTTGTGCTAAACGAATGACTTTTTGCAATATAATAGCAAGACTGTTGAGAAGTTCTATATCAGTGTGCTCAAAAGTGGATATTGATTGAGCAACTTCTGCTAATATGTTAGACATAGGATTAGCATACTTGGTCTCAGAAGGAGCAGACGAATTTTCAGATGTTGTACGTTTCATATAAATTGTCCCTGACTGACTTGACACTGTCACACTTGCTTCTCCATGAGATACCTGTCGTAGGACACGAATACATTGGATCTCTTTGCTGTTAGATATTGTGGAGAGTTGGGTCACATAGGTTCGTTCTTCTTGCTGTGATGTAGATACACCAGCTTGTACCTTTCGAGAATGATCACCTCTATCAGGAGATTCTTCTTGTCTCTTTTGTTTCCATTTACAACAAGTTATTATAAGAATAATAATGAAGACAACGTTGACAGGCAATGATATCATCAAAAGTGTTGCTATAGTGATCGTGGCTATTCCTTGAGTTGAGTTAAAGTCCAGTGATGTCATGATCATAGAACATTCTAAAAATGAAGCGATCTTTTTAAATACAAATCATAACACATTTCATGATTACTAGTTTATTAATTATGCACAATTTTCTTCTGTGTTTTCTTATTTTGTTTTTTTTTATTTTTATCATAAACACAATTAGTGTCACATTTGTTTTAAATACTTGTAATGTTTTGTTAAACATACAAAACAAACTTATTTGAAGCATAAACAAATTTTAAAAACAACTCTATTAATAAAACCAGATTAAGTCATTATTTAGTATATAGACAAATGCACTACAAATTTAAATTGAAATGCGTTATCAAAGAGTTTGAATTGGAGCTTATATTCAAAGTTACTCTTTATAATATTATTTCTTTTTCCTTCCCCTTTAAAGTAGTAATTTGTTGTTTAGTTTAAGTATACTTAAAACCTATTATTAGAAATCATTAAATCAATGCTTAAAAATCATGAAAACTGTTCATATTATAGAGGTGTCTTGACTGTCTTCAACCATCAATGATGTTTATTTCAAATTAATGTACAGGATGGACATTAATTATGTGAGTAAGTGGTATGAATTCCATGACTCAAAGTCTAAGGGTCCTAAGCATATATGGACCCTTTGATGCTAGAAGAAATGGATCCTTTGGTACTGGAAGAATTGTTTTCAACTTACAAGATCCATCGTTTGTAATTATTGTACAAGGATATGTATTAAATTCAGTTTATTTCAACATAACTGAACAGTATATGGAGGCAATAAAATGTAAATAAAAAATGTATCCTCAGTATTATATTACTATTGAAAATACATAATTAGATTGATTGTTCTAACTTTTCCATAATCATTTAGATAGTATTCATGCCTTTTAACAACATATAAACTATTTTCATTACTAATTACTATGGAACTGCCATTTAATGTACTTGGGCAACAAATTATTTTTAGAAGGTCATGTGTGTGATATGTAGGAGTGTCCTGTTCTAAAAATTCCATGGTGATAGCCCTCACACATATATGGGATATAATTTGTGCCAAAATTAGAAGAAAGAATATTATCATAAATATAGGCCTGTTTGCCCATGAAAGTTCTTATGCATGCGTTTATATATGTATATGGTTTGTGTGCCAAATCTTACTTGTGTTATTTACTTGAAATAACCATCCTTCATGAGAATCACTTTGAGTATTATTATTAACATCTTCATTAGTAATGACTAGTTTTAATCTCTTGCTTTGTCCATTAAAGTTCAATTTCTGTGGTTGAAGACTCAAAACTCCAGTAGTTCCAGTTGTAGATAATCTCTCAACTCGTTTATCACTTGGTCTTAGTTGTTCGTTGTTTAAAAACCAAGTAAAGTTTAAATCACTTCCAGTAGCTGTGGAGGTGAAGTCTATTACTCCATTAGTTCCAGTTTGAGCTGAGACTTGTAAGATTGACGGAGAAGCTATAATTGAATGGGTAAAAAATAAATAATAAATACATTACTGATCTTATCCATCCATCTATCCATCCATCCATCCATCCATATATCTATCCATCCAATCATCCATTCATCCATTAATACTCACTATATTCTATAACATAAAGACGAGTCACTTGACCAACAATACTAAAAGGACCACTAACTAGAGTTTGTGATCTCACTCGACATGTGTAAATTACTAAAACAAACAAACAATAAAATACTTCAATTATATTATATTATTCTCTTACATGAGTGTTCTGATACTTTCAAGTCTGTCAATGTCAAAGAATAATCTGGATTATGAGGTTCAGTTCTCTCACCAATATCACCAGTTAGAGGATTTAGTGTTCTCCAGTTAACTGTGTACCCATTAAGAGCAGACACTCGTACATGACAAGGGAGAGTAATGGATGTACCACCAACAACTCTTAATGATTGTATAGTAGCATTGTAGTCAGACTTATGTTCTGGATAAGCTGTAAAAGATAAATAATTATCTTGGAGTATATACTACTGACAGGAAAGGGAAGAAGAAGAGAGACATACTCACCATAAATTGATATAGGTTTTGATAAAACCACACCGTTACCATAGCTACCACCACATGTAAACAGTCCTTCACATTCAGGAGATATAGTGAAGTTAAGTTTGCTTGTGGCAACACTCACTGAAGAATTGAAACACTCATCACTTGTATTTAACACACCATTACGATAAAAAACAGCATTAGATACTGGATTTCCAGGTTCATCTGTACATTGTAGAGTGAATTGGTTAACAACTTTGTTAGTTATGGTCAGTGAGTATGGAGGTGTTTGACACTCAATGGAGGACACCTTTAGCAACAACAATAATGCAAACACAATCAAAGAAGAGTAATGACACTCCATGGCAAATTTCAGGAGTTCTTAACTTCAATATACCAGCTGCTGGATATATTTAGGACTCCTGGATATAGAAAAACTATTAGGTCTCAAACAATTATAGGAAAAGTTCAGTATGAGTTCAATAATCACAGGTCTATAGACAGCAACCAGTCTCTCTTTCTGTCTCTTTCTTTGTAGTATTAAGTGATTTCATAGAATGGGATTATGAGTTAGAGAAATAGAAAACATATTCATGCTTGATGTTATTAAACAATAATTTTATAATTAAAAAATATTAATAGAAAATATATTCATGGATGATGTTATTAAATAATAATTAATTAATTAAATAAATTCCATTGCATGACAAAGAAAATAATTAATTTTATATGTTATTTTATAGGAACATATTATTGAGGCCATAAATATTATTATTTAGTGATCATAGAGGGTTTACGTTCGAAATCTCACGAGTGAAAATATGACATTTTACAATAAACATCACATTTTACCTAAGTAAATTTGAAAGACAGGAATATATAATATTATGATAAAGTATGGCTTTAAGTTTACTGAGTTTTTATTGGTCTACTTTTGAATTGTTATGTACAGTTACCAAAGAACAGGCACACCCACTACTGACCATTAACCCTTTTTATATATGAAATTAATTATTGTGGGCGTGCCCGTTAATACTAAAGGGTTAACTGGTCATAGTATTATCCAACTACAGGTTCAATGGCAGACTACTATATTAATGTCTGTTTCCATGGAAACATATAATTTGTCATGTAGTAGACCTTTCCCAAATTCACTTCCATATACTACACAGACTACATGTACATATATGTACATGTAGTCACATGACCTCATCTGATAACCACTACATTGGTCATCTGTTTATCCATCCATTCAATTATTGCTTTATCAACTATTGGAATGTACGATGACAACAATGAATTATTTAACAAAGAATTTAATATTCATACATTGATGACTTATTGTACTGAGGACACTATAGTTCCTGAATATAATACATCATAAAAGAAAGATTGTGTCATAGTTTAACACACCAATAGTCATTAGTCAGTTCCCCTGTTTATAATATCTTTGACTAATAAAATCTGTCATAATAGATAATACATCAGCCTGTAACTTATTTTTAAAAACAATAGCAAAAATGAAAAAAAAAGCAAAAATGTAGAGCAGTAGTCAAGCAAAATACTAAAAAACAAATGTACTACAATTATAAAAAAGTCCTTCCATATTTATTATAAGGTTACTAACTACTGTTAGTTTTTAATTCTAAAAGTTCCATAAATTTAACATGAGTTCCCGGAAGTTCAGATTTTAATAGTGTTGTCAACTGTTCATTGGGTTCGTTTCCTATAGTATCATACATTGGATTAGCTTGAGATTCAAGATATTGTGTGATCTCCTCTTTTGCTGTAGGTTGTGGTACATCATAATAAACAATACTCTTTGTCCTTGCAGCTGGTCTTGGTGATTTAGTAAGATTATGAATATTTACTGAACGACTACGAGAATCACAAACAACTCGAATTGGATCATTAGAGTGAACAGCTTGAGTGGGTGGTGAGGGTCTTACAGGAGCTGAGAGCTGATGGATAAGTTTTTGAATGCAATGTTGAATGTTCTTGTTAGTTTCTTCATGTTTACCAATTTGAATAAGTACTTCCATAATAGCCATATTAAATTTATCTAAGTTACTTAGAGCTGACTTTTTAATAACCACATTACATGAGTTGTCTTCTATGTGTACAGAAAGTCTATTGTCAGTATCATTGACATCATCGACTTGAATGCTTGGTACTTCTCTTTTGTCTTTTTTATATTTATATACAGTAATGGTAGCTATGACAACAAGGATTAAGCAAATAATAAGGAGTAAACCAATGACAATTGAATTTATAATAACAGCTGTCATTTGAGATTGTCCTTCAGTTGATGTAACTAATAACAAAATAAAATAAATACTAAATTTTATTAAACATAATATATTCTTTATAACAATAGGTATTATAAATAGTTTTAAAGATGTTAACATTACAATATCTTTTGTTAAATTTGATATAATATAACACGTGGAGTAACTATAGAATGTTATATTAGAAGATTTGAAATATGATCAGTTGTTGAAGTACTTGTAGTAGATAGTACAATATATATATATATATGTATGTATGTGATATGTACAATGTACATATTTATATGAGAGTGTGTATATATATAATGTTAGAAGGTTTGAAATATGATCAGTTGTTATGTAGTAGATAGTACAATGTAATATAAATTGGCTGATTTCTAGTGTGTGCTGTCAGTTAAAGTTATTTAATACATAGACAGTATATTTATATATGATAAATGCTAATAGATAGATATATAATATTACAGTATTAACTTTAATCAACTAATTTATAGCTTACATCATTGGATTTATGTTAATTATAATTTGTTACTTTGTAATAGTATAACATACCTACCAACTAATCATTACAGTGAGTAATTCACATGTACTCTAGATTCCATAATAATTCATCCATGGATAGATACAAATTAGTTGTTATATGGAAATATATTTTAGCAGTTATTTTATTTATATGTATGTATGATATATATAATGTATATAATTATGTATGTATGTATAGTATGGTTTGTATGCCAAATCTTACTTGTGTTATTTACTTGAAATAACCATCCTTCATGAGAATCACTCTGAGTATTATTATTAACATCTTCATTAGTGATAACTAAATTTAATCTCTTGCTTTGTCCATTAAAGTTCAGCTTCTGTGGTTGAAGACTCAAAACTCCAGTAGTTTCAGTTGTAGATAATCTCTCAACTCGTTCATCACTTGGTGTTAGTTGTTCATTGTTTAAAAACCAAGTGAAGTTCAAATCACTTCCAGTAGCTGTGGAGGTGAAGTCTATAACTCCATCAGTTCCAGTTTGAGCTGAGACTTGTAAAATTGATGGAGAAGCTATAATTAAATGGGTAAGAAATAAATAATAAATACATTACTGATCTTATCCTTCCATCCATTCATCCATTTATACTCACTGTATTTTATAACATAAAGTCGAGTCTCTTGACCATCAATACTAGAAGGACCACTAACTAGAGTTTGTGATATCACTTGACATGTGTAAATTACTAAAACAAACAAATAATAAAATACTTCAATTATATTATGTGATTCTCTTACATGAGTGTTCTTCTACTTCTAAGTCTGTCAGTGTCAAAGAATAGTCTGGATTATGAGGTTCAGGTCTTACACCAATATTACTATTCAGAGGATTTAGTGTTCTCCAGTTAACTGTGTACCGACCAAGAGCAGATACTCGTACATGACAAGGGAGAGTAATGGATGTACCAGTAACAACTCTTAACGATTGACGAGTAGCATTGTAATCAGAAGTATGTTCTGGATAAGCTATAAAAAGATAAATAATCTTGGAGTATGCAATGACAGAAAAGGGAAGAGGAAAAACGTTACTCACCATAGATTGGTATAGGTTTTGATAAAACAACGTCATTGTCATTTCTAGCACCACACATATAGTGTCCTTCACATTCAGGAGATATAGTAAACCGAAGTTTGTTTGTGTCAATACTAACTGAAAAATGAAAGCATTCATCAGTTATATTTAAGACACCATTACGATAAAACACAGCATTAGTTACTGTATTTCCAAATTCATCCATACATTGTTGAGTGAGTTGGTTAACATCTCTATTAGTTGTGATCAGTGAGTATGGAGGTGTTTGACACTCAATGGAGGACACCTTTAGCAACAACAATAAAGCAAACACAATCAAAGAAGAGTAATGACACTGCATGACAAATCTCAGGAGTTCTTAGCTTCAATATACTAGCTCCTGAATATACAATTAACTGTTAGGTCTCAAACAATTATAGAAAGAGTTCAGTACGAGCTCAGTAATCACAGGTCTATAGACAGCAACCAGTCTCTCTCTCTGTCTCTTTGTAGTATTAAGTGATTTCATAGGATGAGATTACAAGTCATGAAAATTTAGAATATATTCATGAGTTGTTTTCAAACAATGCTTTTATTATTAAATAATTATATGTATGCAGCTGTAATCAATAAAGCAAAAACTTCCTTGCATAATAATTATTATTCTGTGGGAATGTATTCTTAATTTATCTGACAATGGGAGACCATATGTTATAATCTCATAAGAGAATGCATAAGAGTTACCTTCAAGTTCACATAATTATGTAAATATGTGCGCGCATGTGTGTGAAATTTTAATAATGATGAGAACATAGTACTATTGTTATTATATATATCAACTGGTTTGTAGAAATTATTACCATGAATACATTAAAATGCAAATTATGCGGTATAATGACTTTCTCAAACTTTCACTCCTTAAACTTTGACATCATCAAGTTGGACATACGGTGCTTCACTTTTGTCTTTCTTTGATTTGTATACAATGACAGTAGTTACAACAAGAAGGACTATGCAAATAATAAGGAGTAAACAGATGCCAATTGAAAGTATAATAACAGATGTCATTTGAGATTGTCCTTCAGTTGGTGTAACTAATAACAAAATAAAATAAACACTAATGTTTATTACACATAATATATTCTTTAATCAATTTACTGATTTCTAGTGTGTGCTGTCAGTTAAAGTTATTTAATACATAGACATTATATTTATATATGATAAATGCTAATAGATAGATATATAATATTACAGTATTAACTTTAATCAACTAATTTATAGTTTACATCATTGGATTTATGTTAATTATAATTTGTTACTTTGTAATAGTATAACATACCTACCAACTAATCATTACAGTGAGTAATTCACATGTACTCTAGATTCCATAATAATCCATCCATGGATAGATACAAATTAGTTGTTATATGGAAATATATTTTAGCAGTTATTTTATTTATATGTATGTATGATATATATAATGTATATAATTATGTATGTATGTATTATGGTTTGTGTGCTAAATCTTACTTGTGTTATTTACTTGAAATAACCATCCTTCATAAGAATCACTCTGAGTATTATTATTAACATCTTTATTAGTGATGACTAGTTTCAATCTCTTGCTTTGTCCATTAAAGTTCAATTTCTGTGGTTGAAGACTCAAAACTCCAGTAGTTCCAGTTGTAGATAATCTCTCAACTCGTTCATCACTTGGTGTTAGTTGCTCATTGTTTAAAAACCAAGTAAAGCTTAAATCACTTCCAGTAGCTGTGGAGGTGAAGTCTATAACTCCATTAGTTCCAGTTTGAACTGAGACTTGTAAAATTGATGGAGAAGCTATAATTGAATGGGTAAGAAATAAATAATAAATAAATTACTGATCTTATGTTTATCCATCCATCCATCCATTCATCCATTTATACTCACTGTATTCTTTAACATAAAGATGAGTCACTTGACCATCAATACTAAAAGGACCACTAACTAGAGTTTGTGATCTCACTCGACATGTGTAAATTACTAAAACAAACAAACAATAAAATACTTCAATTATATTATATCATTCTCTTACATGAGTGTTCTGATACTTTCAAGTCTGTCAGTGTCAAAGAATAATCTGGATTATGAGGTTCAGTTCTCTCACCAATATCATCAGTTTGAGGATTTAGTGTTCTCCAGTTAACTGTGTACCCATTAAGAGCAGACACTCGTACATGACAAGGGAGAGTAATGGATGTACCAGCAACAACTCTTAATGATTGTATAGTAGCATTGTAGTCAGAAGTATGGTCTGGATTAGTCTGTAAAAGATAAATAATTATCTTGGAGTATATACTACTGACAGGAAAGGGAAGAGGAAGAAAGTATACTCACCATAAATTTATAGAGATTTTGATAAAGTCACATTGTTACCATAGCTACTACCACATGTAAACAATCCTTCATATCAGGAGATATAGTGAAGTTAAGATTGTTTGTGTCAACACTCACTAAAGAATTGAAACATTCATCACTTGTATTTAAGACACCATTACGATAAAACACAGCATTAGTTACTGCATTTCCAAATTCATCCATATATTGTAGAGTGATTTGGTTAACATCTCTATTAGTAATGGTCAGTGAGTATGGAGGTGTTTGACACTCAATGGAGGACACCTTTAGCAACAACAATAATGCAAACACAATCAAAGAAGAGTAACGACACTGCATGACAAATCTCAGGAGTTCTTAACTTCAATATACTAGCTCCTGAATATAGAATTAACTATTAGATCTCAAACAATTATAGGAAGAGTTCAGTACGAGCTCAGGAATCACAGGTCTATAGACAGCAACCAGCCTCTCTCTTTGTCTCTTTGTAGTATTAAGTGATTTCATAGGATGAGATTACAAGTCAGGAAATATAAGATTTATTTATGAGAGGATGTTAACAAACAATGCTTCTATTATTTTAAATTATATAAATGCAGCTGTAATCAATAAACAAAAAACTTCCTTATATGATAATTATTATTCTGTGGGAATGTATTATTAATTTATCTGACAATGGGAGACCATATGTTATAATCTCATAAAAGAATGCATAAGAGTTACCTTTAATTTCGCACTATTTGTGTGTGTGACAAATTTTAATAAAGACAAGAACACAATAGTATTGTTACTATATCAACTGGTTTGTAGAAAGTGTTACTATAGATACATTAACATGCATTGTGATATAATGGGTCTTTCCCAAACTTTCCTTCCCATACATCAAGACAGACTTCATGTACATATATGTACATGTACCCTACATACCACTCATGAATATTATTAAGTGTTATTTCAACCATGCAATATGCAATAGCAGGATTATCTCGTTATTTTAAAGTTATGCCCATACATGGACATACACTGTATCGTCACATGATGACATAGTAATTTATAGGCTTCTGTTTTACTAAAAATAGTAACGTATTCAATTTTTGTGATGTTCACAGAATTACCTAAATAATGATGATTTCATGGAAGGATTTTTATAGGGTATTGTATCAGTTCTTTGGTATGATTCAGTTTATCCATCTATCTATCCATCCATTCATCCATTATGAAACAGCAGCTTATTGTCAATATTTGTTAATACATTCCATAAATCAAACATTAAGATTTCATTTGTTAAACCAAATGATACAGGTCATGTACAAGACCCTTAAATTATCAAGAAACATGTACAGGAACCAAAGTTAATTTTTGATATTTTTGTCAGTGTCTCAGAATCATTGAAGATACTGACATGTTATAATAACATATATCAAATGGAAGGTGCTTAAATTGAATTTTACTGAGTTTTCCAACAATTAGATTAACACTAAAGCTTTTACTTTTACTTATGTGTTGTGTGTCTTTTCATAGTCACTCCAAAATGTCGTTGTATATATAATTATAGAATCACTGAAAAACATATAAGTTGAAATTATATCAATATATCAATAGTATATTATACTATAATAACTATATTTAACTGTTGGAATGTGTGATTGGCAATAATAAAGTTAGTAAGGAATACATTGAGATTATCCTACCCTCAGCACACCTGTGTAGGATATATTATCAGAGAGAAGAGAACTGACCATACCCACACTGGTAATGTCATTTCACTCAAGGACATTAATCCATTAACTTGACAGACACATCGACTCTCCCCCCTACATTGACTACAGTGACCACTACAGTGACCACTACAGTGACCACTACAGTGACCACTACAGTGACCACTACAGTACATCAGAGAGAGGAAAATATTAACTCATTAATATAATACATTATGAAGAAATTAACTTTGTTTCTGTAGTATGTCAAAGTTTAACATATCAGCCTTATCAGGAATTCTCTAACCAACACAACTGCTAAAACCACAGACCATTACTATGGTTATCTTATGAGCATACTTTAGAATTCCAATCTCATCTTATAAAATAATAATAGTACAAAGAGAGAGAGAGACAGAGCAGGATTGTCTGCTGTCTAAGGACCTTTCATTCTAGAACTCTTTCAATAATTGTGTGATCCTAAATATATCCAGCAGCTGGTATATTGAAGATAAGAACTCCTGAGATTTGTCATGCAGTGTCATTATTCTTTTTTGATTGTGTTTGCATTATTGTTGTTGCTAAAGGTGTCCTCCATTGAGTGTCAAACACCTCCATACTCACTGACCATAACTAATAGAGATGTTAACCAACTCACTCTACAATGTATCGATGAATTTGGAAATCCAGTATCTAATGCTGTGTTTTATCGTAATGGTGTCTTAAATACAAGTGATGAATGCTTTGATACTTCAGTGAGTGTTGCCACAAACAAACTTAACTTCACTATATCTCCTGAATGTGAAGGACACTATATGTGTGGTGCTAGAAATGGCAATGGTGTTGTTTTATCAAAACCTATATCAATTTATGGTGAGCATGTCTCTCTTCCTCTTCCCTTTCCTGTCAGTAGTATATACTCCAAGATAATTATTTATCTTTTACAGCTTATCCAGAATGTACTTTTGACTACAATGCTACTCAGCAATCATTAAGAGTTGTTGTTGGTACATCCATTACTCTCCCTTGTCATGTACGAGTGTCTGCTCTTGATGGGTACACAGTAAAATGGAAAATAAAAGATCCAGTTAAAGATACATACGGTGAACGATCTGAGTCCCATAATTCAGACTATTCTTTGACATTGACAAATTTAAATGACTCAAAGGATTCTTGTAAGTATAACTACTTTTGTACAAAGTATTATATCATCTCTTTTATAGTAATTTATACTTGTCAAGTGCAGTCTCAAATCCTTTATAATGGTCCCTATAAAATTGATGGTCAAAAGACAAGACTTTATGTTAGAGAATACAGTGAGTATAAATGGATGAATGGATGGATAGATGGATGGATAAATGGTCTGATAGAGGATCTAATTAAGACTGAGATAGATGGATGGATGAGTGGTCTAATAGAGGATCTAATTAAGACTGAGATAGATGGATGGATGGGTGGTCTGATAGAGGATCTAATTAAGACAGGGACATTCATTTATAGTTCCTCCGTCAATTTTACAAGTTTCTGCTCAAACTGGAACTGATGGACTAATAGAACTCAACTCCACAGCTACTGGAAGTGATTTAAATTTCACTTGGTTTTTGAACAATCAACAGCTGCATTTAAGTGATGAACAAGTAGATTACATGTATTTGCATCAATCTCCTCAAGGAAAGACTGGATTTCTTGGTCTCCAATCACAGAATGTGAACTTTAACACTCAAAGCAAGAGATTAAAAGTTGTTGTAACTAACATAGATATTCGTGGAAACTATCAGACTGCTTCTTATGAAGGATGGCTATTAGTAAACAATGCTGATTCTAATCAAATGTGCAAAGGTAGTATATATAATGTATAATATTTGTTACTATGGTAACATTGTCAACTGTGAATGTAATGTTTATTGACAAAACATGTCATGATGAAAGGAGTTTCTCCAGTCATGATAACATCTAATGTCTATTGATATTATTACAATGTATTACTATCTAAGTGGTTACTAATGTGGTTAGTGTGTGTTTTATTGTGTTCAATGTGACTGGGTAGTTTTTTGATATGTTTGTTAATTAGAATGTGTATTTTTTTCTTCTTCAGATTTCACATTATTCAAACATGAAGTTACTGTCTTCGCGATAATTGTGGCTATACTTTTCGTACTATGCTGTGTTTTAACTGTTCTTCTTGTAATAATGTGTTGTAAAGCAAATAAAGACAAAAGAAACATAGCAATTGTAGATTCAACAATGCAGCGACAACCTGATGACAGTCAGATAACGTTTATTAAAGATTTACAACAATCTATGCATGAGTACCATGATCATCGTATAATTATATGTTCATGTTGTAATAGAGGGCAAGTAGATGAACCAGATGGTGCTAACGCAGAAACACCTGATCCTGCATTTGACAAGTTCTTGAAAGACAACTTTCCAAAAACATACAAGAGCACATCACGCAAGGGAAAGAACTAAAGCGATGTTCTTTGTTTATTTATAATGTAGTCCCAGTTGGTATTTATTTGTTGGTAGCATTTAGTATTATGATTTTATTAGCAACTTTGCATTTGGATTTTTTAAATATAATTTTTTTTTCAAACAAGTTATTTCTGTTATCATACATTAGTAGTAGTATTGTTATTATATCAAGTGGTTTGTAGAAATTGTTACCATAGATATATTAACATGCATGTGATGTGGTATAATGGGTCTTTCCCAAATTTCACTCCCATACAACACAAACTACATGTACATATATGTACATGTACCTGATAAACCACTCATGTATATCATTAAGTTTTTTTCTCAACCATGCAATATGTAATGTTGAGGTTGTACCATTATACACATTGTTATGCCCATACATGGACATACACTGTATTGTCACATGATAATGTAGTAATTTGTAGGGATCTGTTTTACTAAAACTAGTAATGTTGTCAATTTTTGTGACATTCGCAAAGTTATTTATGACTAAATAAATTTATGATGTATATCATATGATGATTTTATGGAAAGGTTTTTATAAGGTATTGAATCAGCTCTTTGGATTGTTTTAGTTTATCCATCCATCTATTCATACATCTGTCCATCCATTCATCTATCCATCCATCTATTCAACATCTGTCCATCCATTCATCTATCCATCCATTCATCCATTCATTCACCCATCCATCCATTATGAAACAGCTGCTTATTATCAGTATTTGTTAATACATTCCATAAATCAAACATATACAACAAATTACCACCTACATTTTGGTTAAGATTTCATTTGCTAAACCAAATCACACAGCTCCTGTACAAGACCCTTAAATTATCAAGAAACTTGCATAGGAACCAAAGTTAATTTTTAATAATTTTTCTCAGTATCTTAAAATCATTTGAAGATAGGGACATGTTACAATAATACATATCAAATGGAAGGTGCTTAAATTGAAGTTTTGCTGAGTTTTCCAACAATTAGATTAACACTAAAACTTTTACTTAAACTTATGTGTTTTGTGTCTTTTCATAGTCACTCCAAAATGTCGTTGTATATATAATTATAGAATCACTGAAAAACATATAAGTTGAAATTATATCAATATATCAATAGTATATTATATTATAATAACTATATATAACTGTTGGAATGTGTGATTAGCAATAATGAAGTTACTAAGGAATACGTTGAGATTATCCTACCCTCAGCACACCTGTGTAGGATATATTATCAGAGAGAAGAGAACTGACCATACCCACACTGGCAATGTCATTTCACTCAAGGACATTAATCCTTTTACTTAAACTGTGATGTGTGTCTTTTCATAGTCGCTTAGTTACAAATGTACTTGAATTTAGAATTATCCAATCACTAAAGATATAGTTATTACAAGTTATAATAATGAAATAATACTAAGGAATATGTTGAGATTATCCTACCCTCAGCACACCTGTGTAGGATATATTATCAGAGAGAAGAGTACTGACTATACTGACACAATTGGTAATGTCATTTCAGTCATGGGCCATTACTCCATTAGCTGAAGGCACATTGGTTGACCAAAGATAATAACTCACGAGTATAATACATTATAAAGGAAATAACAAAGGTTTCTTTATTATGTCATACCTCGAAACATTACAAATTCCAATATATCTACACAATTGGTAATCTTATTTAGTCACAGGACATATTACTGACATCAGTCATGAATACACTTTAAATTTCCCCGACTAGTAATCTCCTCGTCCTATCCTATGTAATACTGCAAAGAGAGACTACCAGCTGTCTATAGACCTGTGATTCCTGAATTGTTGCTATAATTGTGTGATCCTAAATATATCCAGCACCTGGTATATTGAAGTTAAGAACTCCTGAGATTTGTCATGCAGTGTCATTATTCTTCTTTGATTGTGTTTGCTTTATTGTTGTTGCTAAAGGTGTCCTCCATTGAGTGTCAAACACCTCCATACTCACTGACCATAACTAATAGAGATGTTAACCAACTCACTCTACAATGTATGGATGGATCTGGAGATCCAGTATCTAATGCTGTGTTTTATCGTAATGGTGTGTTAAATACAAGTGATGAGTGTTTCAATTCTTCAGTTAGTATTGACACAAACAAACTTCGGTTTACTATATCTCCTGAATGTGAAGGATATTATATATGTGGTGCTAGAAACGGCAATGATGTTGTTTTATCAAAACCTATAACAATTTATGGTGAGTACACTTTCTTCCTCTTCCCTTTCCTGTCAGTAGTATATACTCCAAGATAATTATTTATCTTTTTACAGCTTATCCAGAACATACTTCTGACTACAATGCTACTCGTCAATCATTAAGTGTTGCTGCTGGTACATCCATTACTCTCCCTTGTCATGTACGAGTATCTGCTCTTGATGGGTACACAGTTAACTGGAGAACACTAAATCCTCTGACTGGTAATATTGGTGAGAGAACTGAACCTCATAATTCAGATTATTCTTTGACATTGACAGACTTGAAAGTATCAGAACACTCATGTAAGAAAATCATATAATATAACTGAAGTATTTTATTGGTTGTTTGTTTTAGTAATTTACACATGTCGAGTGAGATCACAAACTCTAGTTAGTGGTCCTTTTAGTATTGATGGTCAAGTGAC
Source organism: Xestospongia muta (assembly GCA_963693285.1). NCBI lineage: Eukaryota > Metazoa > Porifera > Demospongiae > Haplosclerida > Petrosiidae > Xestospongia > Xestospongia muta. The sequence goes on from OY848924.1 coordinate 6,402,526, forward strand.
TCGTCTTTATGTTATAGAATATAGTGAGTATAAATGGATGAATGGATGGATGGATGGATGGATGGATGGATGGACAGATAAGATCAGTAATTTATTTATTATTTATTTCTAATCCATTCAATTATAGCTTCTCCGTCAATCTTACAAGTCTCAGCTCAAACTGGAACTAATGGAGTTATAGACTTCACCTCCACAGCTATTGGAAGTGATTTAAACTTTACTTGGTTTTTAAACAATGAACAACTAAGACCAAGTGATGAACGAGTTGAGAGATTATCTGAAACTACTGGAGCTTTGAGTCTTCAACCACAGAAATTGAACTTTAATGGACAAAGCAAGAGATTAAATCTAGTTATCACTAATAAAGATGTTAATAATAATACTCAGAGTGATTCTCACGAAGGATGGTTATTTCAAGTAAATAATACAAGTAAGGTTTGGCACACAAACCATACTATACATACATACATAATTATATACATTATATATATCATACATACATATAAATAAAATAACTGCTAAAATATATTTCCATATAACAACTAATTTGTATCTATCCATGGATGAATTATTGTGGAATCTAGAGTACATGTGAATTACTCACTGTAATGATTAGTTGGTAGGTATGTAATACTATTACAAAGTAACAAATTGTAATTAACATAAATCCAATGATGTAAGCTATAAATTAGTTGATTAAAGTTAATACTGTAATATTATATATCTATCTATTAGCATTTATCATATATAAATATACTGTCTATGTATTAAATAGCTTTAACTGACAGCACACACTAGAAATTAGTCAATTTATATTACATTGTACTATCTACTACATAACAATTGATCATATTTCAAAGCTTCTAACATTATATATATACACACTCTCATATAAATATGTACATTGTACATATCACATACATACACATATATATATATATATATATATTGTACTATCTACTACAAGTACTTCAACAACTGATCATATTTCAAATCTTCTAATATAATATTCTATAGTTACTCCACGTGTTATATTATACCAAATTTAACAAAAGATATTGTAATGTTAACGTCTTTAAAACTATTTTTATAATACCTATTGTTATAAAGAATATATTATGTTTAATAAAATTTAGTATTTATTTTATTTTGTTATTAGTTACATCATCTTTCATTACACCAACTGAAGGACAATCTCAAATGACAGCTGTTATTATACTTTCAATTGTCGTCTGTTTACTCCTTATTATCTGCTTAATCCTTGTTGTCATAGCTACCATTACTGTATATAAATATAAAAAAGACAAAAGAGAAGTACCAAGCATTCAAGTCGATGATGCCAATGAAACTACTGACAATAGAGTCTCTGTACACATAGAAGACAACCCATGTAGAGTGGTTATTAAGAAGTCAGCTCTAAGTAACTTAGATAAATTTAATATGGCTATTATGGATGTACTTATTGAAATTGGTAAACTGGAAGAAACTAACAAGAATATCCAACAACGCATTCAAAGACTTATCCATCAGCTCTCAGCTCCTGTAAGACCCTCACAACCCACTCAAGATGCTGACCTTGATGATGCAATTCCAGCTGTTTGTGATTCTCGTAGTCGTTTAGTAAATATTCATGATCTTCCTGAATCACCAAGACCAGGTGCAAAGACAAAGAATATTGTTTATTATGATGTATCACAACCTACAGCAAAAGTGGAGACCACACAATATCTTGAATCTCAAGCTAATCCAATGTATGATACTATAGGAGATGAATCCAATGAACTGTTGACAACACTATTGAAGTCTGAACTTCCGGGAACTCATGTTAGATTTATGGAACTTTTAGAATTAAAAACTAACAGTAGTTTGTAACCTTGTAGTAAATATGGAAGGACTTTTTTTATAATTGTAGTACATTTTTTTAGTATTTTGCTTCACTACTGCTCTACATTTTTGCTTTTCAACATACTATTGTTTTTTTAATGATAAGTTACAGACTGATGTGTTACTGATTATGTCATATTTTATTAGTCAAAGATATTGTAAAGAGGAACTGACTAATGACATTAATGAATGTGTGTGTAGTGTCAGATTGTGACATGATCAAGATTAGCATCCTTCTTCGTTCGTTTCCATAGTAATTCACTGATATCCAAGCTACAAATCGCTGTTTAAATAATTAATTAATTGTTACAGTGTAATGACACACCCAAAACTTGAAATCAATTCTATTGCATGCTTCTGCTTTCTATACATATCAACTCATAACCGGTCAATCTCAAATCTTTCTTAAAATGACTTATTACTGTCATTGTACAATCCAATAGTTGATAAACAACAGATGTACAGATGGATGGATGGATGGATTGAAAATGCCAGAGGGGTTCACTATACCACTAAGTATATATGTATCCATTGAAACAGACATTAATATAGTAGTCTACCATTTAACCTGTAGTTGGATATATATCTCCCTTCTGACCATTATTCAGTGTTTCTTTGGTAAATAGGTATTCAAAGAGTAAACAAACATAATTTAGTAAATTTAAATCAATACTTTTATCATGATATTATACATTCTTATGACATACCAACACAATTGGTGATGTCATTTCAGTCACAGACCATTACTCCATTAGCTTGAAGGCACATCAGCTGATCAGAGATAATAACTCATGAGTATAATACATTATAAAAGAAATGAAATTGTTTTGTTAATGTGCCATAGCTTGATACATTACAAATTACAATAATTATACCCACACAATTGGTGATGTCATTTCAGTCACAGACCATTACTCCATTAGCTTGAAGGCACATCAGTTGACCAAAGATAATAACTCATGAGTATAATACATTATAAAAGAAATGAAATTGTTTTGTTAATGTGCCATAGCTTGATACATTACAAATTACAATAATTATACCCACACAATTGGTGATGTCATTTCAGTCACAGACCATTACTCCATTAGCTTGAAGGCACATCAGTTGACCAAAGATAATAACTCATGAGTATAATACATTATAAAAGAAATGAAATTGTTTTGTTAATGTGCCATAGCTTGATACATTACAATTTACATTAATTATACCCAGACAATTGGTGATGTCATTTCAGTCAGAGACCATTACTCCATTAGCTTGAAGGCACATCAGTTGACCAAAGATAATAACTCATGAGTATAATACATTATAAAAGAAATAAAATTGTTTTGTTAATGTGCAATAGCTTGATACATTACAATATACCCACACAATTGGTGATGTCATTTCAGTCACAGGCCATTACTCCATCAAATTGACATTGACATATTGACGTATCATCAGAGAGAGGAAGATATTAACTTATAATACATTATAAAGGAATTAACATTGTTTTTTAGTATGTCATATCACCAATTCTTATCCATACAACTGGTGATGCTATTTCAGTTGCAGGCATTGTTACTCCACAGACAAATTGATCACTAACTTTACTCTAATTCTTGAAATTATCATTTTCAATTGATTTTTGTGGTTACTTTGTAACTACAAACAACTTTCTACAACAAACCACAAATTGCTATTATAAATTATATTCATAATTCTTAAAAAACAAAAAACATACAAAAAGAAATCTTCCATATTCACAGTATTACATATTATGTCAATGTGCATTGTAGACATAGGGATGAGTGTTTTAGCAGAGGTTAGTTGCACACACTCACACACATATATTTGCAAACAAAACATTGCAAATAGTAAATATTACATAATTCAAAGAAGGAAGTCTCCTTCCTGCAACCACAAATTAACTATCCATAGTAGACACTCATAACCATATTTAAGTACTATGTGAATATAATATATAGTGTTGTCATGGGAACAACATAAGGTTATAATCTCATAATCTCATAATCAATTGCCCAGTCATTTCAATCGATCCTAGTTAAAATATTTTTTTTATAAAAAAAACATGATAATTAAAAAGGTAATAGATATAGAAATTTAAAAATTAAGTAACACCAAACTTTTAATAGAATATTGAAAACATTCTCTTTACACAAATGTTAGCTGCTATTTAAGTAGCGTGTAAGTTCCATAAACTTATCATAAGTACCAGGAAGTTTAGATCGTAAAAGACCTGTCAGCTCATCAGGCTCATTTGTAGAAGTTCCATAAGATGGATTACTTTGACATTCAAGTTCAGATACAAATTCCTGTTTGGCCTCGGGAAGCCGTGGTATATAACGTGCAATAGGTTCTTCATTATCATTCCTTGTTTGTGGGTTAGTAGGCTCGTCATAAACAGGTTCATATGTGTGACCACGATTATCAGGTACAACAACTTCTGCACTTTCAGGTCCTCCATCTGTTCTAACTTTAGGGTTTTTTTGATGGTGTGAAGTTTGGGAGGAAGACGATGTAAAATTGAGTAAAAGTTTTTTAATATGTTGCTTCACAGTATCACTGGTATCAGGATGTCGATAAGTTTCCGTAAGTACATTTATAATAGCCATATTAAAGTCATCCACACTTTTCTGCTCTGATTCTGTAAGCTTGATACCTTGTTTTAGGACAATAGATTCACAGACTTCATTAGGTTCGGTTTTGCGTAGAGCATGTGACAAGACAAGAGCAATAAGAAAACCACAGCAACAGAAAACAACAAAAACAATAACAACTATAAGACATATAAACACAACACCTGACATTTCAGGCAAAAGAGGTGTGCCAGAAGGTGGAGAGTTAACCAATGGAGGTGTAGCAGTAATTGAAACAACTAAGAAAAGAATAAAAAAATAAAATAATATATTATATATACATATATATGCGTGTGTGTGTGTGACTATAAATACAAAAATGGTACCTAATGCGTAAACAAATCATGAATGAATGCTTGCGTGTGAAGCTTTGCAACATCGCCATATTGAACAGGAAGTCATTAAAGTTCAATATTTGACAAGCTCAATGATTGACCTTCATGTTTACCAAATTACATGGACTTCCTTCTCAAGATAGATATATAGCAACCATTTATACACAAGCGTTTGTTTAAAATTTGTTTACGCATTAAGTACTATTTTTCGCATTTATAGTCACACACACATACACACACACTGACTTATTTATGTTTGTTTTATGTTGGTTCTCTTGTGTGTCAATGTACAATTACTTGCTAAGTGTGGCTCTTTTATTAAACAAAAAAGAATACTATTAAAATTATCATTATAGTTGTTAAATGTTAGTGCAAATTTTAGGGCAATTTTTCACCTTACACATCACAAGAAATCAACTTGTCTATTTCCAAGACAAATTTTTGGATTATTGAAATTGAAACATGTCATGATGTAAATGGAGTTTGTGATTCTACTCACTCCAGACACTTGAGAATAATGTAGACCTAGTTATAGTTTCCCATAAGAGACTACTTATCAACGTTATTCTAAATTTAAGAATATCCTCTATATCGAGATACTTGCATCGTCTTACATTACATCTTAGTAACACTTCTATAACTACCCTTTACCAGCAGTCTCCTCTATATGTTTTAGCTAGCATTGTATAATTGGAACCACATGAAGAAGGAAAGGAGGGTCTAATTGCAGTACTATGTTTTCTGCTAAGTCCATTTGACCATATAAGGAACGATAGTCATTTACATGAAATACTCAACAACCCACAAAGTCTTTAGACATCAGGGTTATAAAGTATACTTAAACTTAGCTTAAATATAACTTGTTTATCTTCTTCCCTGTTTCATTGTTTGGAGACAGACCTACACATAATCTCTGCTTTCTGGCTACAACTGTTATTTTGTGATTACGTGTATAATAAAATAATTATTAGACCACTACCACCTTCCATATATGGTAAAAGTAGTAAAGGACTTAGCTGAGTACATGCTACATGTAACTAAATTAAAGTTTGATGCTATCTCTCTTCCTGCATGTACTCTTGGTATAATATACAACATGAAATAACTACAACACTTGTTACTCAAAAGGTATGGGAAAGAAACAGGTACAACACCAACTCACCAAGTAGAGTATAATGTATAAAAGTCAGTTGGACAGTCTGAGATCACCATGTTTTAATACTGATTCCTATACCATAAACCCTAAACATTAAACTTCAAAGTACAAGGTCTGAAGTTTGGATTGTCCCACTTGGAGGACATGCCCGGAGGTTGGATTGTCCCACTGGACCATGCTTGGAGGTTTAACTGTCCCACTGATCTTCCGTAATAATAACTAACTATATGTAAACAATTACGCTCATTGACAAATGGTATGTAGGTTTTATGGAAGTAGTCTATTAAAAAATATTTCGATGTACAAATATTTACTATTTGATTAAAGGAACATTACTATTTATCATATTTTGTTTATACGACAACTTACAGGTTGTAATAGTCTTATTCACTTGAAATAACCATCCTTCATAAGAATCACTCTGATTATTATTATTAACATCTTTATTAGCGATGACCAGATTTAATCTCTTGCTTTGTCCATTAAAGTTCAATTTCTGTGGTCGAAGACTCAAAACTCCAGTAGTTCCAGATAATCTCTCAACTCGTTTATCACTTGGTCTTAGTTGTTCATTGTTTAAAAACCAAGTAAAGTTTAAATCACTTCCAGTAGCTGTGGAGGTGAAGTCTATTACTCCATCAGTTCCAGTTTGAGCTGAGACTTGTAAAATTGATGGAGAAGCTATAATTGAATGGATAACAAATAAATAATAAATATATTACTGATCTTATCTGTCCATCCATCCATTCATTTATACTCACTGTATTCTATAACATGAAGTTGTGTCTTTTGACCATCAATACTAGGATTACTAACTAGTGTTTGTGATCTCACTCGACATGTGTAAATTACTAAAACAAACAAACAATAAAATACTTCAATTATATTATATCATTCTCTTACATGAGTGTTCTGATACTTTCAAGTCTGTCAGTGTCAAAGAATAATCTGAATTATGAGGTTCAGTTCTCTCACCAATATCACCAGTTAGAGGATTTAGTGTTCTCCAGTTAACTGTGTACCGATCAAGAGCAGATACTCGTACATGACAAGGGAGAGTAATGGATGTACCAGAAGCAACTCTTAATGATTGCTGAGTAGCAGTGTAGTTAGAAGTACGTTCTGGATAAGCTGTAAAAGTTGAGAAAAAGTTTTCATAATCGTTTTGAATTAGGAGACTAAAAATTAAATGTAGTTAACATTAGTAAAACTCACCGTCGGTTCTATAACTTCTTGAAAGCTCAGTATTGTTTCCACACTGGATGTACCCCTCACATTCTGACACTAACACGAAAGCTAGCGTTGCTCCGCTTTTAGTAGCGCTGGTCTTGGCAAAACAAGGCGAGTTGCTGTTGTAAGCCGAGCCATTAAAGAACCACTGTGCATTATTGAGGTCGTTATTCAAGTTGTCTTTACAGGTTAAAAGAAAGGAATTGTTAGTCCATGGTCTATTAACTACAATCGTGTAGTATTGTTGAGCAGCCACTGCATAGAAAAAAAAAACCACAAGAAGGATGACCAGATATTTAGACTCCATTAGACCAATGATCTACAGTGCTATAGATCGACAAGTTACTCCAAATTATTAGCCTCGTTCTTTTATAATGTTTACTAAAATAATTTTACATACCATAGCTTATTAAATAAAGACATACTTACACACCCACTCAGTCTGATTACTAATTGCTACTAAGTTTCACTGTTCTTTGATGTCTAAACTTCAAGCTAACGGCAATTCACACACACCACACTGACTCTCTTCTAGCACCAGTTTTTGTTACAAAGTCACCTAGAGTCTTGACTGAAAAAGTCATATTTCATTGTGAAATTAACGTATAACAATTAGGGTCTTATGTATATCGTTTTAATGTATCTTCAAGTATTGTTTTTTCTGCCTCTAGACACTATATTTCCATATATTGATTATTTTAAAGTGTTTTTTTGAAATTTTATTGATTAATTGTTAGGTGTGTCATCTTAATGGCAGTCTCCAACTATGAATATAGTTAAAATATTCATAGCACATTCTGCGACCGTTGTTCTGATAGCTGACAACTGTACCTACACTCTGTAAGCTTGGCACCTGCGCCCTCAAAGGTAGTCGCCCACACAGTAATTAAGACGTTGGACTATGGTGGCCATATGTGGGGGTTGTCTACCCTAGCAATTGAGAGGGAGCCTTTTCATGTACCTAAGCTACCTCTAAAGGATAGACTATGTACTCTTTGTAACACAAAAGATGTACCTCATTTTGTCCTGTTCAGTCCTAAGTACAATAACATACAACTCAAACTTTACAACACAATCACTTCTAAGTACCATCCTTTTACTCACTTCCCCACACAGACAAACTCATTATCATTTTATCAAATGAATTTGTCCATATGTCATCGATGTATCTTAACAAAACGTTCATTTTAAGATCAAATACAATTTATAATCATTAATTTTGTTTTTCTCTCATGTTTTGTGTAGTCACTGTAAATTTATTATTTAATCAAAATTTTTATTTAAATTACATTACTTTGTCTTATTTTGTAATTAATTTGTCACTCGTAAGCCATTGGTGGCTAGGCAGTCTTCTTTGTGTGACATTAATATTGATAATAATAATAATAATAATAATAATAATAATAAAATTAAAAATACTTCGAGTACTCTATTCCAGAATGGACATTTAGTTAAACATCTGAGACTTTTTCTTGCTCATTGTCAGGCTATTATAATATCTACACGTTCTGTAAATGTTGGATTAAAAAGCCCACAATATTTGAATTTTCAAAAGTCCAGGACTTATTTTCATACGGTAACACTTTGTCCAGACTCAAATCCATACAAACTCTACACTAGTCTATATGGCAGGTTATCAATACTATAATTGATAATGTAAAAGGTTACGCAAGTGTTATCTACAAACTCATACTTATAAGTTGTTTTGACTCTTACAAATCATTTCAATGCTTCGTGTTTGTTTATATACAATTCCATAATATTCAAATTTATAATACCATATGCTTATCAGTACAATATAACTATCATAACTTAGAAATTGGATGAGATAAACTGAAGACTTTCACTACCAGTTGAAATAAACAAGGAGGATTGTTAGAGGAGCTGTTTGTTAGATAACAAAGATTAAACGATGCAAACAGACGTACGAATGATTTTAGAACTGTAACACACAACACTTTACAATTTATAAATTTAGTCATAATCTTTATGCACATAGTAATAATTATCCCAAGTAACGCTTTACAATTTATAAATGTAGTCATAATCTTCATGCACATAGTAATAATTATCCCAAGTAACGCTTTACAATTTATAAATGTAGTCATAATCTTCATGCACATAGTAATAACTATCCCAAGTAATGCTTTACAATTTATAAATTTAGTCATAATCTTCATGCACATAGTAATAACTATCCCAAGTAACGATCATTTCCTTTTACCTATAAATTCACTGATCGATCTAATTCTTTGTTGGGAGTGGTACCTTATATGTCTTCCAGTTCTAGTTTTACAAGCATGTACCTATAATTAGAATAAGGCAAGCCTACATGTAACTTGTAACCAGAATGAGTTACACAAGTGCACACACACATATACACTATTCATATTTGCACAATTATATCATATCCATCAGCTGTTATAACTTACATTGGGTTTATACTACATGAATTCATCCAGAATGCGTCATGCATAGTCCAGCTGTCTGTACAATTAAAAATTACATCAGTCTAATATTACTTTTATTTGATACATTGTGATCACATAGTTATGATAAGTCGATCATGAAAGAATGAGAGAAATGTACTCATACATATACATATATGTACATGTTTTTAACTGATATATCAAATAAAATATAACTAGAAACCTAACAAAGAAATACAACTATCCATTCATCCATTTAACTGTCTGTCTATCCATCTATATATTCCTTCATTCATTCCACTTGCTGGATAATGAGTTAATTTGTTGTAGGGAATAAACCTCTTGCTACTTTAATAAATACTTATTTAATTAACGTGATACAATATCCTCAATATAATAGAAGTCAAATAATTTATCAATGTATGCAAGACTGTAGGACAAGTGTCTTGAATATGGAGCATCTTTTACAAGAGGTTTTTAATATATACCACATTAGCTAGCAATGTGTATTGGTATTTTTGTTAAATGTAGCTTATATTATAAGTTCTAGATACATATCTCCATACATCTCTTAAAATGGGATTACCTCCATTCATCCAGCATCCCTCCTTTGTTTATTAACTGTTGATCCAATCACCTATAATATCCATCCATCCATTCATCATAATTTAATACAGTCTCCACAATTAATAACATCCATCCATCCATTCACCCATCATCCATCCATTCATCCATAATCCATCCATTTATCATAATTTAATACAGTCTCTACAATTAGATACAAGTGGGCTTCTTTAATTTGATCAACAAGTAGAGACCTGTCAAATGCTTAATGTAAACATATATTATATTTGATGCGTAGTTGTATCAATTTCCTTTAGAATCATGGCTGCTTCCTTCATAGTTTCACCTCAGAAATTGACATGGTATAATAGCAATAGTAACAGTAGTATAGATTACAAGTTTGTAAGTAATATTAATAGTAATAGTAATTGGGATTTCAAAATTGAGGTAATAGTAATAGATATAGTAATTGAAAGGAATATATAGTGTTGTGCTATTGTGGATTGTAATTAACACACAAAACTTGTCGGAAAACATTCTTTTAAGTTCTTTTATCAAATCATTCAAGTGAACCTATCACCTGTCTTGAAACATTTTCCGGTCTGAAAGATGCCGCTTAATTGATTCCCTCTTTGAAAAACTAACATTTATTAAATGTAATGCTAATGTATTAAGTTAAATAAAGCCATTTTCTAGTAATATGTAATAGTAATTTGTACTAGTTACTATTAGTTAGTCATGTAATAGCAATAGTAATATATTACAAAGGGTTAAGCCAGTAATTGTAATAGTAATAGTAATAGGGAATTTTTAAAGTAATAGTAATAGTAATATATTACAATTGCCTAAAATTGACCCATGACTGTTCAGAAAACTAATTAAAGTAATGATATTAGTTATTAAATTTTCTAGCTTGGATTCAATAGTGTAAAATATTGTATTGAACATTTTCTAATACCAGCTGTGATAAGAAGAAATTCTTGTGAGACTCAATTCTCACAAATGCCATAACAGATGTACTGTTAAACAGTTTATAGGATCAGACATTGGGAGTTACCCTTCTATGAAGAAGGTTACTTATAAAAAGGAAATCATTATGTCACACACTTGCATGATGTAATAACAGCACATATAAGTACAACATCTCACTATTGGTAATGTAATTATTGAACTGACACCAGCTGGTTATCTCTCCATTTAACCGGATATATGGATGGATTAGATGAATAGATGTTAAGAGCTGTGCAATACTCCTTAGACCCTCTTTTTGCACCAAGGCATTGAGGACTTGGTTTGTTATCAAAAAAGTAAAATTGTAAGCCAATTTAACTAAAACAACTCTAAGTGGCAAAAATTGAAATGACAAACACCTCTTTTATGAGATGTAGTGTTATGTTTGTATTCAGTGATAACATGATATTGTTGTCATATTGAAAGTTTCTTTTAAAAAAAGTGTACGATGTGACAATTTCTTTATGTGGTAAACAATGACCCACTACTATAATTATATATACTACTGTGTGTGCTATAAATTGAGATAATAGCACCTTGTGTGGTGTCTGAGGTCTAATGGTATTGAGTGAGAGAGTGAGTGAGTGAAAGAGAGAGAGAGAGAGAGAGAGAGAGAGAGAGAGAGAGAGAGAGAGAGAGAGAGTTCAGTTATATCCTACTTAGGCCATATATGATCCCTTCCCTTGTGTATCTATAGTTTTTTTTTTGCAGAATTTAACGCATTGACGTTTTCAAATTTAGGAAGTTCAGTTATATTTTAAAGACATTTGATTTCAATGTACAAAATATCAGTAGACATAATATATTATAAATATAAATGTACAAATTTGCTGCGACGAATAATATAAACATATTTGAATACATAATATGAACTGAATACTACAATAGTCAATGATATCTGTGGAGACAACAACGTGTAATGTGCCGGACATAATAAAAAAAATTTAATGCATGATATATAAAATAAAAAAATTCAAAATGTTTTAAAAAATTATTTGTTTCATTTATGAAATTACAGTGTATTATACCTTATAGGAATAAATGGAGGCTGTGCAAGTGTGAAGATATTAAGCGTGTGTATCTATTAATAGTAACATGGGTTACATATGTATCTATTATTAGCAACATGTGTTTTACAGCAACATAGCTTGTGCATTGCATGTGATGATGTAATTAAGGTTGTAGTGGCACCTAAACCACTTCATAATCCTCAAGCATTTTTTCTATTTCCTTATCTTTTTCAGTTTTTTGTGGTGCAGAAACTTCTGGTTCAGGAAGAGGGACCTTGCCGGTATACTGTTGAAATGTCAGACTAGTCTGAACACTTATGCTTTGCGAGAACTGTTCTTGGTTTTTAAGTGATGGTGATGCCTTTGTTTCTTGGCCTGGTGTCGTGGAGGGAGGAATGGCCATACTAGTGCTAAGACCTTCTTTGCCTCGCAAGAACTGTTCCTGTTTTTTAAGTGATGGTGATACTTTGGTTTCCTGGCTTGATGTCATGGAAGGAGAAATGGCCATACTAGTGCTAAGACCTGCTTTTCGATGTAATGGGTTCTCAAGATAAGCTAGTGCACTAGGATCTGAATGAGATGGAGAAAGGGGTGTGGCTTGTTTTTGTTTGGCTTCTGACTCATCATCTGTTACTGGAATTTTTATAGCTCTGGGTGTGGTTTGAGATGATCCAGCTGACATAGAAACATCAGGCATAGTTTTAGGAGTAGCAGCTGGAAATACAAAATTGATAAAACATGAAAAAATAATCAAATTTTAGGGACAAATTTATTACACCAACACCACTATACTATGACTATACAATATAACTAGTGTACATGTACACAAAACAAGTTCAGTATTGACATACAGAACTAGTTTTAATGCCAAAAAGCTAATTTATGCAAACAACAATATTATTGTGTACTTACTTTTATTATTAATGGGAGCAGCAGCAATACTTAATGTGTTTTGATCATCAGATATAGCTAGTGTTGACTCTTTAGTGTTGACTCTTCCTCTTTAGTAGGTTCAAGGAGTGATGTAGATGAACCTTGTGTTTTTCCTTTATAGGAACTAGGTTTGTTAGTGTTTTCATAGAGAGGTGAAGAGGCTACAAGAGAGAGGAAAAGACAGATGGACTGAAATAACAAACAATGATAATAATAGATGAACCTTGTTTTCTTTCTTTATAGGAAATGGATCTGTTAGTGTTTTCATACGGAGGTGGAGAGGCTAGAGAGAGAGAGAGAGAGAGAGAGAGAGAGAGAGAGAGAGAGAGAGAGAGAGAGAGAGAGAGAGAGAGAGAGAGAGAGAGAGAGAGAGAGAGAGAGAGAGAGAGAGAGAGAGAGAGAGAGAAAGATTCAGTCATACTAATGTGTTAACACAACTAACCTGTCATTGAGCATCCATCAGTTAGTGAATAACTCTCTTGTGATGAAGGACGACTAGGGGTACTAAATCCCTGACTACTACGTCCACGACTAGAGCCTGTACATGACAAAATACATGTAATAGGTGTGGCTAATGGGAACGTTGCTTTATCTACTACCTGATGGTGATGCATAAGTGTGACTATCACTGGAGGGAGAGACAGTGGACCGGCTAGAGTTGCTGTTCTCTTTTCTGGTTGACAATTCATCTGGGCTAGCTAAATGGGAAAAGAGAAAACGAATTGGAATAACAGCTGTGTGGTTTATCAATGCTTTGTAGCTTAAAACATCAGTCTTTTTTAAAAGTAAAATATCATATAGAATTTTAAATGGAAAATAAAATTGAGTAAAATTCCTATTTTTAATTGTAATAATTTAAAACAGACAACACTCTCAAGGTCAATATTAAAATTACTTGAAATGAAATAGTTTCAATATCTAGATTTAAATTGATATTTATTATCAATGTACTCACCATAGTCATTATTTTTAACTTGAAGCTCTATTTTCTCATTGTGGTTGTTATATCTTGTAGATTGCAGTGGTTTCTCTATATTATTGAAAGGGATTTTATGATTTCTTCGACAGATAGATAAGACAAGTATTAGTACAATCACAATTAAGACGATGATCACTGCCCCTAAGATGACCATTATTACAATATAACTCAAAACAGAGTCACATGTACAGGGCATGATTTGAGTGTCCACTGTAGGTATGGGTATAGTGACTGTGTTCATTGGTGGAGTAGTTTTTAAGGCTAGAGTAATGAACAAACAATAATGAACAAACAAATGGAGAGATAGATAAACAAAGTGATACTGTTCCCAGCTCTACTCATAATGATATTTTGCATATAGTTAATGGAGAGTTGCAAAAAGAAATGGACAGACAGACATATGAACAAACAAATGGTGAGATAGATAAACAAAGTGATACTGTTCCCAGCTCTACTCATAATGATATTTTGCATATAGTTAATGGAGAGTTGCAAAAAGAAATGGACAGACAGACATATGAACAAACAAACAGATAAACAGACAGACAGACAGATAAACAGACAGGCGAACAAACAAATAGACAGATTGATAGGAAGACAGACAAACAAACAGACAGACAGGCAGACAACAAACAAACAGACAGACAGACAAACAAATAGACAAACTGGTAGATAGATAGACAAACAAACAGACAGACAAACAAATAGACAGACAGACAAACAACAAACAAATAGACAAACAGACAAACATACTTGTTTCTGTTGATAATCCAGAATATTCACCTATTACTCCAAATACTTCAAGAGCTATCTGAGCTCTAAAAGAGACAAAACTAGGTAGTTTGTTATCAGGGATACGATAATCTGTGACAGCCATAGTGTGAATGAATGTAGAGTCTGTAAGAACTGCCTCATATCTGTGTTGTGGATCTATTGTACTGATATATCTGCAAGAGAGAGAAAATATATTTAAAAAAGCAGGTGCTGGTTAATGAATAATAATTATATGTGAATTGTATTAATACGATTACATTTTATAAGTTATAGTAATTTTATTTATTTGTACTGACCGAATGTGAATTGAAAAGATATCAGGTAAATTATTGGGAAACTCAATAGATAATTGTAAGCCACCATCTTCAGTAGCTGTTAATTGTGGTGTGAAGTTATGATCTGGTGTGTGTGTGTGAGAGAGAGAATAGAAAATAACAAATATTACTAGAAATATGAATGGATGGATAGAAGGGTATATAGATAGATAAATGGATGATGTTACCTAAGATAATAATGGTAGCTCCTTTGACATCAACTTGGATATCGTTCTCAGTTAATTTATATGCTACACACTCCACACGACCAGTAGATTCTGGTTTGACGTTAGTGAGAGTGAAGGTGCTGGTAACAGTGGCAGTTGTGAGTGATGAAGAGACCTAGAGAAGAAGGAAAAAGAATGTTTAAAATTACAACCAAGAAGAGGATATCATGAAGATGTCGTCATACAGTAGATATTGGTTGTAATAATGATAGCTATGAAGTTTATCTTGACAGCTTAACCATTTGTTTGTGTTCATGACATACAAATGAGCCAAAAAGTAAATGATCTTAAGCTATACACGTTTCTCTAACTAATCAAAAATAACAGCTGTATAATCTTAGTATCAATAACATGAACGGTTGTTTATTTAACTGGCACTATGTGTACGTATGGACAATGACACTGAAGAGTGAATCTATGACAGTCAATAGAGTGACCTCAAACCTTTTAATAACAACCTAGTAGGGTGACCTTAGACCTTTAATAACAAACAACCTATGCTAATCAATAGAGTGACCTTTGACCTTTTGATTAACTAACAGCCAAAATATCCTGTTTGTACAGTATTGTACTTTTTCCCAAAAGACAGTTTAGCATTTCGATATTTGATTTCTCAGATCTTTAGTTTTGGGACTTCCAGTGAGTTATGTAAACGACAGTCAGTGATTTGTGCAAAAGTTGGCAGAACATTTTCAATAAAAAACCATCTCAGTAATATGACTTGATATATAACTAAATTCTCAATTAATACATACTCACTCTATAATGAAGTGAACAGATATCAAAGCAAGGTGAACTAGAAATTAACTATAGTACTACAATGTACTATCACATCATCAGTATGTAGTTTAACACTCTATTCAAATACGCAGTAGTATTTGTAGTAACGTGAGTGACCTTTTGACATGACTCAACTCAGGTGACTGACCCAATTTGTTTAATAATACTTAAAACAGGAATTTACACAACAATCATTTATTGTAATGTCTTAGTCAGATATATTCAGATAAGCGTAATTAATCATAGCTATGCTTAACCACATCAGGGTATCAGACTAGAGCAATTAGGTACCAGACTAAGCAATCAGGATACCAGGGTAGACTTATCAGGTTACTAGAATAGACTTATCAGGTTACTAGAATAGACTTATCAGGTTACTAGAGTAGACCTATCTGGTTGCTAGAATAGATTTATCAGGTTACTAGAGTAGACTTATCTGGTTGCTAGGATAGACTTATCAGATAAATAGAGTAGACTTATCAGGGTATTAGGCTAGACTCATCAGGATACTAGGATAGACTAATCAGGTTACTAGAGTAGACTTATCTGGTTGCTAGGCTAGACTTATCAGATAAATAGAGTAGACTTATCAGGGTATTAGGGTAGACTCATCAGGGTATTAGGGTAGACTCATCAGGATACTAGGATAGACTTATCAGAGTACCATGCTAGACTTATGGTAATAAACAGACTAAACTCTAAACTTACACTTGTTGATGTAATGATGTTATGGCTAAACTGACCTGCTCTTGTATTGTGTAGAGAGTGTTGTTAGGTGGAGCATTGTTTAATAACCATTTGATTTGAGGTTGTGGTAGACTCTGAGCTATACAAGTGAACGATTGTGATGTGCCAGCTTTGAGTGCTGAATGTTGAAATGAAGATGTTAATGATAGGCTACCTGGAGAGAGAGAGAGAGAGAGAGAGAGAGAGAGAGAGAGAGAGAGAGAGAGAGAGAGAGAGGAGAGAGAGAGAGAGAGAGATCAAATTTAATAAAAGGTGACCTTAAAATAATAAGGATATTCATCACATTAATATCACACATTTATCACATACAACAATACAATAGGAAAATAAACTCAAGGATTGGCTTATGATGGCAATGGTAATCTATACACACCAATGATACCATATAAATAATAATAATGTTTGATATTATTTTATAAATTAATTATCTATCCATCTAGCTAACCAACTATCCATCCATTCATCTAGCTAACCAACTATCCATCCATTCATCTAGCTAACCAACTATCCATCCATTTATCTAGCTAACCAACTATCCATCCATTCACCTAGCTAACCAACTATCCATCCATTTATCTAGCTAACCAAATATCCATCCATTCATCTAGCTAACCAACTATCCATCCATTCATCTAGCTAACCAACTATCCATCCATTCATCTAGCTAACCAACTATCCATCCATTTATCTAGCTAACCAAATATCCATCCATTCATCTAGCTAACCAACTATCCATCCATTCATCTAGCTAACCAACTATCAATCCATTCATCTAGCTAACCAAATATCCATCCATTTATCTAGTTAACCAACTATCCATCCATTTATCTAGCTAACCAAATATCTATCCATTTATCTAGCTAACCAACTATCCATCCATTCATCTAGCTAACCAACTATCCATCCATTTATCTAGCTAACCAACTATCCATCCATTCATCTAGCTAACCAACTATCCATCCATTCATCTAGCTAATCAACTATCCATCCATTCATCTAGCTAACCAACTATCCATCCATTCATCTAGCTAACCAACTATCAATCCATACATCTAGCTAACCAACTATCCATCCATTTATCTAGTTAACCAACTATCCATCCATTTATCTAGCTAACCAAATATCTATCCATGTATCTAGCTAACCAACTATCCATCCATTCATCTAGCTAACCAACTATCCATCCATTTATCTAGCTAACCAACTATCCATCCATTCATCTAGCTAACCAACTATCCATCCATTCATCTAGCTAACCAACTATCCATCCATTTATCTAGTTAACCAACTATCCATCCATTTATCTAGCTAACCAACTATCCATCCATTTATCTATTTCTTTTACCGTAAACATTCAACTTGATATCAGGTGACGAATTACCATACCATTTGTTCTCTTCCACATAAAATACTCTTACATGACAGTAATATCCTCCACTACTATCTCTCATTGTAGCATTATGTACAACGAGTGAATAATTGGAGAGGATTTCATACTTTGAATCACTCAAGTCTAATTTAACAATACCACGCCACCACTCTGCCTCATAATACAGGCTAGCTAGTCCACCGGGTACAAAGCCACAGGGTAATGGGGAAGAGATGTGACCAACTTGGACTGTGTACTCTTGCGGAAGTGTGAAAGATGAATCGAGGTAAGGGTAGGCTGCAGGAATGGGGAAAGGAAAGACAATAAAATAGAATGTTGTAAGCATTGATAATGACAAAAACTAATTTGTGAAACCTATTTCATGTACATATTTATATGAATGATGTACACGTACATTTTATACTCAGTAATTGATAGATATTTAGTGCAAATAGGCGGTCTCTATGCACATGTACAGCTGGCTATTGTGTACATGTATACTTCATTACATATACATGTACAGTTGGTTTCTGTGCACATGTATAGTTCATTACATACACATGTACAGTTGGTTTCTGTGCACATGTATAGTTCATTACATACACATGTACAGTTGGTTTCTGTGCACATGTATAGTTCATTACATACACATGTACAGTTGGTTTCTGTGCACATGTATAGTTCATTACATACACATGTACAGTTGGTTTCTGTGCACATGTATAGTTCATTACATACACATGTACAGTTGGTTTCTGTGTACATGTATAGTTCATTACAATTACATGTACAAACCACTACATTTAGAGTTGAATTGAAGTACTACTATGTATTTTATTGAGAAAGCCAAACCACGAATGACAAATACCATGACAGTGTAACAGAAAGACAATAATACTAATTAACAATATCTGATTAAGTTAAATTTCTACTACATTCAGTATTTATTTTAGAAAAATAGGTTTCTAATCAAACTGTATAATTAACAAAGAAAACATGAAATTGAATATCAAATAACTTAGGATATGTATACTGTAAGATCTTTGAAGTCTATTTGAGTAAGAGCTAACAAAGTAGCTACACTATAGACTATAACAGCTGGTCAATTTATAATTAAAGTTTAGTGTCCACTAAAACAGGTTATAGCAATATTGCAGGCTTACATCAGCAGGTGTAGGCTAACGTTGCAAAATGTCTGCTATAGGACATTAGATATGCAGCTGTTGCAGTTCTAGAATAATCTATTGCAAACTCAGCTCGCTCAAAAAAGGAGACTAACAATTATGCTTTGTATAACATGTTTGTTTAGTTACAATAAATGTGTAACTAGTATTAGACTACAATAGTCCATCCTACTTTGACAAGTACACATTATACGTATCACCTTTGGTCATACAATATCGTCACAGCATACATATACTCTTGTTTTCATGTAATATCATCCACTGTGCCACATATATATTACCATACTACAGGCATATATAATTATGTTACCAAATATAGCTGTTAATATTATTACTACCTACTCTACACTTCCAATTGATAACGTAGAGTTATATAATTACAGTGAAAGAGTGTCCATGAAAGGTTAGCAAAGAGAGATCGGCAATGTGCAAGTGATAATTGTGGAAACATGGTAACCACGACAAGAAAAACAAGTATAATAAGATTAGACATTGACAGGTAGCTAGGTTAATAAGTACAGTTATGTATAGCTGGTAAATGTTAGTTTATACTTGAGCGATTAGCAGTTTCCAATGTAATTAGTCCAGTTTGGTATAACTAATCTAAACGTCTATTTAATTTGATTTAAGAAAAAACTAAGTTCCATCTCTAAAACTATAAAGAACACTTCAATATGCTGTAGACCAACACACCCACACACACCCACACTTATTATCTCAGATACAATAAAGTATGTTTTAGTACTATATTGGCAATACATTGGCAAGAGATACTGGGGGGGGGGGCAAGGGCTTGAGCCTCCCCCCCCCCCTTTTTGAGTGGTGTCTCTGCCTCTGCAATATCATATGACACAGTTCATAAGAATGTGTCAACATCAGCTGTAGTTGATGTAATGAGTTCATGACAATATCACAAAGAGAACTAGACACAACACATCACAAACACACTATTGACATATATAGAATACTATGAGAATGACATTTCAGCATTATTCTATATATTATAGCCTGTTGCTATTAATAAGAGTCTTTATTACTTGACTATAGTGGTCTGTCATTGGTCAGTAAATGTACATGTATTGATAATTTATGTACATGTAGTGTTTGTCATTGTGGTAATTGTGGCTGTCATGAATAGAATATTAGGTGGTAATAGGAAGAATGGAGGAATTTTAAAGCCCAGAGAGAGAGAGAGAGAGAGAGAGAGAGAGAGAGAGAGAGAGAGAGAGAGAGAGAGAGAGAGAGAGAGAGAGAGAGAGAGAGAGAGAGACTCACCTACTAATGTAATATTGTTATTGGACGTATTATTACTTGCACAACTAAACACACCCTCCAATTCGGGAGTAACATTGAACATTGCCACGGCACCATCTGGAGTGTAATTAGTAAATAACTGTGTCACATTCTGACCATTTTTCATGCTTGTCCGATAAAACTGAACAGCAGTGGTTAAGTCTTTACCATTGTCATCCTGACAATGAAGATGAATTTCATTAAGGAAAGGTAGCGCTCGAAGAGCAACTTTTATCTTCACAGAATGTGCGATAAGACAGTGAAGGAACAATGCAGAAATTAATAGTAGATAACCAGTCGACGCCATTGTGAAGTAATAGATTATAATGTGGTAGTTGTGTGAATTGACTTCTAAAGATATACTTCTGAGAAAGTGTTATCTGAAAGAGTAGAGATGATTAATCAACATCCATCCATCAATCTCTTCGTTCATCCATCAATCTCTTCCTTCATCATTCATCCATCAATCTCTTCCTTCATTCATCCATCCATCAATCTCTTCCTTCATCCATTCATCCATCAATCTCTTCCTTCATCCATCAATCTCTTTCTTCACCATCAATTAATTCATTAAAAAACTCACAGTCTTCAGCCTCTAGTTACAATTGACTCCTAAAGTAGTGGCTAGTTGACAGACACAAACCAGACGAACAGTAATTTCCTCCTAATAAACAATGGATCCACTAAACAGCCAACAAGGTCAGCAATAATGAATATTGCCTCTGGCTGCATGCAGTGTCACCACTATGCAGAAATAGAGCAAGGCTCTACTGAAGCCGTGCTAGTAACGTCAAAAATAACTAACCAATTAATTAAAAATTAATTGTCCATATAAAGTTATTATATGCGTATAATCGCTAATTAATATTAATTTCATACAGCTGGCCTTTTCACGGACAATGGGAACACTCCTACATAGCTACGAATATTGTTAAGTAAACACTGAATATTATTACAGAGCTGTGAATTATAAGTGTTTATGGACTCGATAACGTCACAAATAAATAATTAACAATAATACATAATAAATAATCTATTGCACAAAAAATTGCTACATTGTACATTAAAATTATATAATTAAAGTTTATACCAGCAGGAATAAATTGTCATAATAATGCTTTTTGAATAACTAAAGCACGTTAGCTTGTTACAGCAAAACAATACAAAACAGATACCAAGCAATTATAAAAATGATGGCGAAATATTCTTAATAAGTTATTTCACTGAAAGAACATATACTAAATTCACTGCCTAGTCTTGTAAACACTCTACGAAGAAGACAGCGAACTTCGTATTTAAGTTCCAGTGAGACAAGTTCACAAAGGTGAGGGTAACACACTGCCATATGTCGTTTGAACTAAATGGAATACAAAAATAACCCATCTGTCTCTCTGTTTAACCATTCATCCATATATTTATTTATCTATCCATCCCTCTCACCTCATCAACAGTTATCTGTAGCATACGAGTAAATACCAGTAACAAAACTGGAGTCCATGAAGATTGATGAGTGTTCACTGTGAGTGTGAGAAAGTAAGTAAGAGCACTAGTAACTAACCTAGGGATAAAA
The DNA here is from genome assembly GCA_963693285.1 of Xestospongia muta. Classification (NCBI taxonomy): domain Eukaryota; kingdom Metazoa; phylum Porifera; class Demospongiae; order Haplosclerida; family Petrosiidae; genus Xestospongia; species Xestospongia muta. Next base: position 6,424,957 of record OY848924.1, read on the forward strand.
AATAATCAAATTATGATATGTGATGAGAGAGAGAGAGAGAGAGAGAGAGAGAGAGAGAGAGAGAGAGAGAGAGAGAGAGAGAGAGAGAGAGAGAGAGAGAGAGAGAGAGAGAGGAGAGAGAGAGAGAGAGAGAGAGAGAGATTTACTCCAGTAATCTAGTTTCTATGTTAAAGTATTCATTCTCTCTTGATTTATCCTCTAACATACGATACAATATTCTAAGAGCTGTTAATAAACTGCTAGTTTCCTGGAGTAACAAATTGGGCTTTGAGCGTCCTAGAAAACCTTTATGAAAAGAAAGAACAAATACAAATAATGAAATACAATTAACTAGATACGTAGCAAGACAATAGCATGTAGCGATTATAAAGAGCAATAGAGATCAAATGCATACAATGTATTATATAAACACATACCAGCTTTCATTAGCACAATGCGCTGATTATGGTTAGAATTGAAACTTCTAGCAAACATGTGAGATTGCTCTAAACAATCTAAGAGAACAAACAACTGAGGAGTTGATAAATACTGGAACATGTCTCGATCAGAGTATGGAGGTAAAGGGAGAGGATAATGAATGGACATTACCTATAAAAGTGAGTGAGGTGAGGTCACGTGTACGGAGAAATGAAATGGCGTGTTATTGTACTCTAATACTAGTAGTACATTATGAATTTAGGCTACATAGTTGTGACAAGCTGTTATGATATGTGATGTAAATAGTCAGGCCACATCAGATGATGCGTGGGGAATAAAGATGAATAGACAAGTCAATACATAACTATTCCTTACGCCAGCAGCATTGAATATGTTTTGATCATCTTGTCGAGTTATAGTAAGATGAAAGATAATGTTGCCCACAGCATTAATCAATTCTAATTGTACAACACATTTAATAGCTAATGAATTAAATAATGAGTGCTCTGGAGAAAATACTGAGAGAGAGAGAGAGAGAGAGAGAGAGAGAGAGAGAGAGAGAGAGAGAGAGAGAGAGAGAGAGAGAGAGAGAGAGAGAGAGAGAGAGAGAGAGAGAGAGAGAGAGAGAGAGAGAGAGAGAGAGAGAGAGAGAGAGAGAGAGAGAGAGAGAGAGAGAGAGAGAGAGAGAGAGAACACAGTCAGTGTTGAAGTACCTGCTTAAGTGATCTTACCACTAAGTCTTTGAGTTCTACTCTTTGCTAATGTCATATCAGTGTCAGGATGGTTATATGATAACTCAGATGGAGTTTCTTCAACTGATGGAGCTTTCTCTTTGCTCTGGCCCTTCTTTTTATCCTTCTTCTTAGATCTGCTCTTACTTTTTTCTTCCTTGTCTTTACGTGGACGTATTAAACTTCTCCTTTTATTGTCATCTCGAGAAGACGACACAGAGGATGCTTTGGGTCTAGACACCTAGAATAAAACAAATAGTCAAATTTTGATCCATCCATCCATTTACATTGACACAAAGTGTAGAAACTAACTGGTTTTGATTTGTCTGTGATATCAACAGCGTGTGTCATTGTTGCAGGAGGTGTGACTGATTTTGTTGTTGTGGTAACTATTTGTTGGATATCCTCTTGCACAACATCCATTGATATCTGACCATGAACAACAGACGGTTCCTGTGATACTGGATGGACTTGTTCTTGAAACTGGTTTAACTGGTTTGACTGATTTATATCACCTAGATCTACACTTGGTCTTGAAATGTGTATATCAGGAGGGGCAGGGAGAGGCTCATTAATGGTGTCAGATAGAGGTGGTTGGAAAGGAGTATTATCAGGAGTGTCAACACCAGCTGGAAAGGAATAGAGTTGTATTTTATGAATGTCAGTTAAGTTGTTACTTACTAATAACTTCCTCTACATTTGGTCTGTCTTGTGTCAAAGGGGTCCCTCCCATGACAGGAGGGACGACAGAAGGCGGTGCAGAATGAGCATCCTGAAATTAAAGTACATAATTATAATACATGTAATAACTAGTTATAATACATGTAATAACTAGTTATAATACATGTAATAACTAGTTATTAACTACCTACAAAATGGACAGACTATTATTGGAAATATACAATATACATAAAAAGGGGTGGAGTATTAACCACGGGCAAGTCCTACAAATAAATAAATACCTAACTGAAATAAACACCAGATAGAAAATACTAGGTGTGAGGAAATAATGATGGCAGCTATCTTAATTTACTATCAAATGAGTATGATTTTCAAATGACAAGTACTAAGTCATTTATAAGAGTAAGCTTAAGATAGTACAGTACATGAGGGGAGGGGTCTCACTACAACACATACAAGTTTATATAAAACATTTAATGTAACATCCATTGCCCTTTTTACATCAAGAGTGATTACATATGCATGCATTCATAATGATTTCATTGTGATGACAATAGCACACTCCACCTAGCTCTAAACAAGTAAGATTTAAAAGCAATGGAACCAATCAGAAACTAGTAAACCAGGAAAACCATAACCGGAGCTAACTTCGTTTATTGAAGTGTTTTATTGTTAACAAAAGCTCATTCCTGAACTTCAGTTTTTATTTATTTTTTACTCAGTAACTAGTTTTATCTTTTGCTTAAAAGTAGCTTGTCATTTGAACAGCCATTGTTATAATGTGTAGCTACACCCACAAATAATCTTCATGGTCGTGGGTTTTATGATGCATTCCTAAGAACACAACATGATAGATACTTTCCCCGTACAACAATTTCAACTCGTGAATAATTACATTACCTGGTATATACACGTATATACATATACTACCTGAGGGGAGGGGCTTTGACGTATGATTACAGTATCGGATACCAAAGAACTATGAGATGAAGCTATGGACAAATTAGAGTGAGATGGATGGTCCTCTGTTGGTCGCCATGTGTTCAACTCTTCAGGTATACTGGCCTTGTATATATCAAGAACACATTGACAGATCTAAATAAGATAATGGACAGATAAACATGGAAATGGACAGATAAATGTGGAAATGGACTGATAAATGTGGAAATGGACAGATAAATGTGGAAATGGACTGATAAACGTGGAAATGGACAGATAAAATATAAACAGGGATGAACAAATGAATTTATGACAATAACTTTGACCACACTCACTTTGTCCCAAATATCTCCTGTAAATTGCTTTCCAACAGATATAACAAGATTCTCTAAACAATTAGTACCAGAACGTGCCAGCTGCTCATTATCTGTGTGGGTGGAGACAAGCAGCATCATCATTAATTCCATGTATACTATTAAATATACATGTACATGACTAACATACGAACAAAATACTCAACATACAATTTTAAACATATACAGTATTACCCTCATACCTAGACATTCAATGAAGAGAAACATCGTCTGGGTATGAGGCTAATGTTATACATGAAGTGCTCTTCATTCAAGCGACAATATCTATGGGGTTGCTTCTTCATATAAGGATCCCATTATGCATGTAATCTATGGACACAGCCCCAAGATTTAGCTGTGATAATCGTTATTGTATTCATTATATGCTATTACAATGTGATAGTTGATAGTAGGCACGTTTGAACAAGCCCATATATTGTGTATGATCTCTCTATATATATTAGGGAGGATCTGTCCTTTATTTGAACTTTTCATCCTCCTCACCTTGCTGAACACACCAAAGAAGTTGTGATAAAATATCTCCTAATAGTACAGGACATAGAGTATCAAAGAATTGAGTAAAGACGTCCATTAAAGCATAGAGGGCGTGGTTACATGTAGTAGTCATCCATTCTGCTTTCTAGAGAGAAGATGAGATTAAAAATACATGACAATGTAATATTAACTGCAATAATGGTATTGTATATATAATGACGAAAAACAAGTTAAAGTACTCAAACATTAGCTTATAAAGTCAGTCTCCCATACTAAATTTTATAAGGTAGCTACAAACAGAAAGTGCTTCTATCCATAATATTATACATGTACATGCGCAGTTGTTATTAAAATATATTGGATACGGAACGGTGAATTAAATTTCAAAGAATTATCTGTTGTGATCAAAGTTCAAAAATATTTTTGTTAAGAGCAAGTCATCAATGTTAACTTTGATCAATGTTTTTCCAAACTATAAGTACATGTACAAAACTATTGTCAATAACTCATCACAGCTGTTAATATTACGTCATGCATCAATTTGGTATCTCCAGAATTTGCTATATCGTTCATAAGCTAAGCATAGCAGACAAATAAACCTGCATACTAAAGGTGTAAAAAATTCATTAAAATGACATATAAGGTCAAAGGTCAAAGGTTACGTGAATATAATACAGCTGCCATAATTATTAATGAATTTTTCTCACTTCAATAGGTGAGTCAGGGAATTTCATGTTTCCAAACAATCGGAATACCACGTTGAACAGGTCAGTCCACCAATGTTGGTGATACAAGTGACCATAGGTCTTCATAATTTCAAACATGACTGTCAGACCCCTTAGGGAAATAAAAGAAGGAATAAATTATAATACATTCATTGATACAACTCTCTCTTTCTCTCTCTAAAGGTGTCCTCAATACAGAGAGGTCAGAGAATTGGCATGGGACTAGGCAGGTGTACTAGATATAGAGGGTGGTCTTAAATCTTGTAGTGAAGAGTGTCAAGTTCTATTGTGAGTTATTACAAGCTACTCCAGTTTTTGTAGCTAAATTGTTATTCACACACATGTACATGTATTATACTGATCCGTGAGCAATATCACCCTAAGCTATAATTCAAATAATTAAACTAACAATCTATCGATATTATAGTACAATGTCAACTAAAAATACTGGGACAGACAACAGTCTCTATCGTTAATACTATATAATGCTATATATTTTAGATATATGAGTGTAATATAATGTTTCAGTTTGTCAGAGTCATATTCACCTTGTTCTGACATCTAGTTTACAACGAGAGATAATGGTTGACAGCTCAAACATGATGGGGAACCACGCCTTCACCCAGATTCTATCTGAATCTACAACCACGCCCTCTTCAGCTACATGAAACAGCTGGAACAACAAAATATATGTATCAAAAATTAATGAATAAAATTATTTGTACGTTGGCAGTTTTCAATGTAAATATTCATAAAGTGGATAGCATTCACTAGTCAAGTCAAATAATTTTAGTTCCATTCCAAAATACTCATAACTAGAATATGAAAATATGAGTGTTTGGGAATGAGAACACTCTATGTTGTATGTACATCTTCAGACAATGCTATACCTCTGGTCTTTCTGCAACATGTTTAGCACAGATCCTAATAATCCTAATGGCTTCCATACTGGTATCAGGATATGATGCATTACAGGCAAACTCAGCCAAACATTTAATAGCATCTTGGAAAGAGTCAATGGTAGCTTCAAAATGATTCTCAAAAATTGAAGCTGTGGAAGAAATAAATAGGGAGATTTAAGGATGTTTGATGTGTGTGTGTGTGTGTGTGTGTGAGAGAGAGAGAGAGAGAGAGAGAGAGAGAGAGAGAGAGAGAGAGAGAGAGAGAGAGAGAGAGAGAGAGAGAGAGAGAGAGAGAGAGAGAGAGAGAGAGAGAGAGAGAGTAACTTACAAGTAGTTTGAAATGACAGTTCCACAATGGTTTGATCATGATCACCTGCTGCTAATAAGAAGACAGAGAAAATGTTCTTCCATCCAGAGACAATATTTTGAGCTTTAGATTGAATAATTTGTGCAACACATCGAACAACCATATCTCTAATAGTGACAGATCTAGAGAAGAGCAACTAATATGACATATAATTAAAAGGGGGTTGACTCAACTCATTTCTCTTCATGATATATTCAAATGGTCGTAAAAAGTCTTTTTGGAATCGGAAATTGGCCAATTCTTTCTTTTCAACAAATTTCATGGACAATTGACGTAGTGAGTCCACCACAAAAAATGAGACCTCTTCATTTGGTAAACAACCAACCTGAAATAAGGAAAAATCATTAACTGGTCATCTCCCTCTCTCTCCTTCATCCCTTCCCTCTCTACATCTATCTCTCTTTTCACTCTCTCCCTTCAACTCTTCCTCTACCTCTCTTTTCACTCTCTCCCTCTATCTCTTCTTTCCCTCTTTTCCCTTCTCTATCTTCCTCCATCTCTCTTTTCACTCTCTCCCCTTCCTTCTCCCTCCATCTCTCTTTCCCCCTCTCTCTTCATCTTTTATTTCACTCTCTCCCCTTCCCTCTCTCCCTCTATCTCTCCTTTCACTCTCTCCCCTTCCTTCTCCCTCCATCTCTCCTTTCACTCTCTCCCCTTCCTTCTCCCTCCATCTCTCCTTCCCCCTCTCTCTTCATCTTTTATTTCACTCTCCCTCCACCTCTCTTTTCACTCTCTCCCTCTATCTCTCCTTTCACTCTTTCCCCTTTCCCTTGGTTCCTTCCATTCTATACTCAGTTTACTCACAGTATTAAAGTGAGCTCCAATCACTTCCCAAATACGACTCATCTCTAGCCTGATTCTTTCCATATTGTAATAAGAGAGTTCAATAATTTTCTGAAGACTGAACATACGAGCATGGGCGGGGCTACTGAGTTCCTCATTACTCACGGCACACAATGCCTCCACAAATTCCACTAATTAATAAAAAATATATAGATAGTATTATGATAAAATCAAATTTGAATTAAAATAATTCAATCAGATTGGCCAATACCTAATTACATGCATACGTTAGTGTGTAGTGTATCTGGCTTCAATATCCTTACAGGAAGAATAAACTAGTTTAACATCACTGGACACACAGTACAAATCCTCTTTGGCTTCAAGCTACTAAAACATCCTTACTGTATGACCAAACATCAATAATATGATTACATAAATGATACGGATAATAATGAGATTGTTATCTATCTGGAAGGTTCGCATTATAATAACACAAGTGATTAGATAGATAAGCAAATTAATTATCAAAGCTGAACTATAATATCACACACAGACACCATACAGTTGTCATACGTTGGCAAGAAAAAAATTCCCATCCCAAAATGATGTCTGATCATTTTGAATGCAATGACTGTGAGCACGAGGTAAACATTTTAAGAGTTTATAACAAAATTATGTAAAATCATTAATTTTAAGCTAACCAATAGCAGCACCATCCAGTCGAGTTGTTCCTGTAAATATTCTGTCTACAGCTACCACAACACGTTGATTACTTGTCCCTTCCACACTCTCTAGAATAGATGCTATCTTTTTAGTATCAGTACCCATTAAAATATTATCAATAGATGATCCACGCGTACTCCCTGATGTACTACCTCCTTTTGTAGTTGTTGTTGGAAGTACAGATGTAAGGTATCTTGTTTTAACTCCGGAGCCAATGAGTTGAGCTAACTCTAACTGTGATATACATTGTAGAACCTACAGATATAGGATCAGAAATGGAAATTGTCCCACATATATACTATATATATATATAAGCAGCTTTAGAATACAAGTGCCCTCAACGAAATCTCCCCTCCCTCTACAGTGAACAGTTAAAAGTCTGTCTTTGGTATAGAGAGGCTTTCATGATACAGGGGGAAATGAAATACTATATTATTAGTATGGAACAAGTTTCCATGGAAACGCATCTTTGTTGTTGCAAATTCACTGCTGCTCAACGCGATTATAATGAAAATTGGATATTATCAAAAAGGAAATTTAAAGAATTGGATTACCGCACAAAAATGACCCTTCATGGTGTATTTGGGCACAACAAAAGACTATACAACCCTCATAATTACTTTCATATTTTTAAAAAATGTCTAAACATACTTCAAATAATAACAACAACACAACTTTCCCTTTTAATATTGACAAATACATATATACGTCAGTATTTTACATACAGAGAGGAACATATGATGTTTTACATAACATACATATATAATATAGGTACATGTGTCATTGTACATGTATATATATACACATGTATTAACAGTTCAGGTATCCCATGCACTAACTTGTAAGGGCTATCATTATGAAAGGGTCACAGGGTACTTAATATTTTAGGACCCTTTATTCAATTACTTACATCAATCCATGAAGACTGGAGATAATTACCATCTGTGAAAGCCACTGTGCAAAGAGTTTTAATGACTTCAATGTTTTTAACTTTCATCTCTGTGATTCCAGTAGAGGTCATCAACATCGTGAACTTTGCTAGGCTCTTTATGTAGGCATCTCGTTCAAGCTAAAGGAAGACATTGTGTTTGATATTATAAGTATATTATAACAGATACCACATGTAATAGTTAACAATGTTTAGTACTTAATATTCTCATGATTTGTTGAATTATTAGTTTCTCTCTTTCCTCACCTCTTTTTCCTTCCCTCCTTCTACCTCTATCTTTCATCCTCTTGCTATCTCCCTCATCATTCCATCATTATCTCCCTCCCTCCTTTCCCTCTACCCTTCATTACATCCCAATCCCTTGTGTCCCTCCCTCCTTAACTCCTTTTTCCTGTGTCCATCATTCCTTTCCTATCTCTTTTGCTCCCACCATCCTCTTTCTTTCCCTATCTGTTTGTTCCCTCCAATCATTTTCTCTCTCACTTACAGTCAATCCAAAAATACAAGCCACTCGGATAGCACAACGGAAACCATCAAGACAGAGACTGACAACTTCAGGATCATCAGTATCTCTTAGAGCAACACTCAGAGCAGCTAAAACTGGAGTCCAAGCAACCTAGGGAGGAAAATAAGTCGGC